>CAUYWK010000076.1:0-31709 GCA_963576725.1 Azorinus chamasolen | reverse complement strand
GGGGAAAACTACTGTAAAACATTCGGTTTGATTAATATATGTAAGCATTTGTAATGTGACCATGTCTTTTATATTTAAAACAATGCCTTCTTCGGTTTCTTCAAATACTTTCGATAAGAGTGGGAAACGGTTGGATCCTAATGAGGCACCGAGCTATCGGCATCTTGTCTGCAAAATACCTCACTATATTGTCCACATATTGTAGTTACTATAAGTGTGCGCTAAGCCCTCCAGTTTCATTACACGTATCCGAGACATAATGGAGCATACTCCAACACTAAGTTTGCCAATCGTCCACCAACCATATGGTCTCCTCGTGACGAATCTAACGAATGATCAGTGGCCTCGTGGAGATATAAAGGGGCATTTATTCTTCAAAACTTTGATTGATGTAATATTTTATACGTCTCTGATTGTTTGTATATTAGCATTCAATTTTGTTACTAATGTGTATGACATGGCAATGATTACATCTAACATTCGATGTAAAATCTAAACTGTATTACATTTAAATAAGAGTTTTACATGGTGATTTTGTCAGTAAGATAAAATATAATATCTATTTTAAGATTGTTTTTTATAAAACGAATTAAAACATTAAGGAAGAAAGATTATGCTCCCATTATATTGCAACGCACTGCATGTTTGGTTATTGACCCCTTTATAGTCGGTAGCTACGCTTCCCTCTTTGCTTGCGCGATAGCCAGGCCGAGAGTAGTACGCTTTGATGGTATATTCTTGAACTCAGAAACGGGATGAGCTTATCAGACTCATGTATTACCATTTCCCTGTCGTGCCCTTATCGGCTTCCTTGCAGTTGCTCTGACTTCAGCAAAGTCATTAAGTACACATTTGATGGACAGTTCACAGTTGCTATGCTATGATTTGCATATTTTCATGTATTTACCGTCTTCTATGTTGTGGGAAAATCCTGCAGGGATACCATTTATTTACACTATTTGTTATGCTAGTGGTGACGTTAATATAATTGTGAGGTTTGGACGTCCGTAAACCGGTTTAAACCCTAGTGGTGATTTAGCCTCTGATGATTCCAATGCGGTACTCTCTTTCTCAGCCCTACTTTAGTTTGTCTTGTGTTTGTTTGTCTTGTGTTTTTGTACTGGTGCTTTTGATCACGTTTGGAATGTTTATCTCTAGAACTTGTGTGTTTGTTAATATTTTATGTGTTCATCTCATGTATGTGCGTGTGTTTGGGTGTGTAGTTGTGTGTGTGACATGCTATCTATCGATGTTGTTGGTGGTAGTTGCGGCTAGTACATGTATGTGACTTTGGCTACTTGACTTTACGTTTTCATTTGTAACCTGAAAAGTATTTAACTAAATTATATACTAATTTCTACAGTAGATAACAATTTCATTTTGCAAAACGTCAATGAAATAGATGCATGACTGATAAAAGTGTAAGGCATGGTTTAGATTGCGATACTATGATGCGTGGTTTGCTAATGTACGTAACCCATATAAAGTAATAAATCCTCAAACAAGTAAGTTTCATGCAGTTTAACCCCTATAAGGTGCGGGAAATATATAACATATTTGCAATAGTGTAGCCCAAGATCAAAGGGCTCGTTAGAGAGGCATTAGGTTCTGTACTAGTAAGTTTCCTTTTATGATCATATAATGCTACAACATCCTGAATGTATGGTTTGTTAACCCTTTTACAGTAGCAATCACACTGCCCTCGTTGCATGTACACCGACAAGAAAGGTTTAGAAGAAAAATGTTTGTTCTGTATGTGGTGTTTCCTGCATGACTCATTTTTGTACTTTTAGTACCTATGAAGGCGACCTCTTAAATTCGGAAACGTAAGGAGGACGTCGGATATATCTCGTTTAATTGTCGTACCCTTTATTACTTTTCTACAGTTACTCTGATTGCAGCTCAATCATCGAGTACATTTGCGATAAGTGGATACAGTTTGTTTCACTTAAATATGTTTTTCGTTTTACATGCTCTTTACCACAGTATTTGCCATCGGGCGGTTGTTGTAGATTAGTCGGAGAGGGATGGAATACGTGTGAGGTTGGGTGCCACCACACCGGTTTAAACCCCCACCGACTATTGTCACTGACCTTACGAGTACTTCCATCTTCCCCACATTCTCTGTTTATTTTTAGGCTGAGCTTTTGGGAGACTTGAATGTCCGGCGTCCGTCGTTCATCGTCCGCTGTGCGTCGTCAACAATTTCCTTGTGAACAGTCTAGAGGTCACAATTGAAGACGTATCCTTATGAAACATGGTCAAAATGATTGTCTTGATAAAATCTCGGACCAGTGTGAAAGTGGATTACATGGGGTTAAAAACTAGGTCACTACGTCAAATAGTAGAACAACCTTGTGAATACTCTAGATGTCACATTTTCTGCCTAATATTCATGAAAGCTGGACAGAATGATTGTCTTAATAAACGTAAGATGGTCATGGGGGTCACAATCTAGGTCACTAGGGTCAAATAGAAGCAAACATTGTGAACACCGTAGAGGTGGCATTTTTAGCCGAATCTTAATGAAACTATCAGTGTTGCACTTTCAATTACTGTTCATGAACAGACTCAATAAAACCGAGTCTGCAATTATTTATTTTTTTGTGTTGCAATGTTTGCTCTCGGGGGATCACCACCCTTCAGAATTTATAATCTTCACAACAGCAGGTGTTAAGTGCTTGTGTGGCGGCCGTAAAACGTAGCCCCGTACTTCATTCTCAGTGTTGTTATACCTTCTGATCCTTCGAGATCATGAATTTCGGTACTTCTTGTTTTGAAAATTGAATACCGCTTAAGCCGGTGCTAGGGGGCGTGATCAGTGTTGCACTTTCAATTACTGTTCATGAACAGACTCAATAAAACCGAGTCTGCATTGTTTTTCTTTTTGTGTTGCAATATTTGCTCTCGGGGGATCACCACCCTTCAGAATTTATCAGAATGATTGTCTTAATAAAATCCCGGACTTGTTTGAAAGTGGGTCATGTTTATAGCAGAAATTTACAGGTCACTAGGTCAAATAGTAGAAAAACCTTTTGAACACTCGAGAGATCACGTTTTTAGCAGAATCGTCATAAAACTTGGTCAGAATAATTGTTTTGATACAGGCTGAGACAAGTTTGAAAGTGGTTACGTGGAGTAAAAAAATGTCACTAGATTAAATAGTAGGAAAACCTTGTGAACACTCTAGTGGTCATATTGTTGTCCAATCTTCATGAAACTTTAAACCCCCAGTGGTGTTTTTGCTACTGACCGTGCCAAGGCGGTACTCTCTTTGTCACCCTTCCTTTTGTTTGCCTTGCGTCTTTGTGCTTGTGATTTGTTCATGTGTGGAACGTTTGTCCCTGGTTCTTGTGTGTCTTTTGGTGTTTTCTGGGTTCATTTCGTGTGTGTGTGTGCGTTTGGGTGTGTGGTTGTGTGTGTGTGTGTCATGCTGTCTATCGGTGTTTTGGTGGTGGTTGCGTCTTGCATGTGGCTTTGCCTGCTTGACTTTACTACGTTTCCATTCGTTAGAAGTATTGCCTTTATAAAATTCCGGACAAAATTAGTTATGTGGTGTTAAAAACCAGGTCACTAGGTCAAATAGTACTATGTGGAGTTTGATCATGGGTGGGGTGGGATAAAAAAGTAGGTCACTGGGTGAAATCGTAGAAAAATCACTCTAGAGGTCATATGTTTAGCCCAACAATCATTGGTCAGAATGATTGTCTTGATAGAATCAATATTCTAAATCTTTGAACATATTGTTATCCAGAACCACTGCTCATGATTGTTCAGATATTGTCCCTTATTTCATTATTTGCCCAATCCTGGGGCTACCTAGCTATAAGCTTAAATACATATTCTCAATGTTCACTAACTCTTAGTAAACTATAATTAAATGAATTAAATATTTGGAATACAAATAAAAATAAAAAGTGCAGACTCTGATCAAGGGACCCCAGTCTAATAATGGTTAATACATTACAGTCTCGCTAGATTAAGTATTTTAGGTAGGTGGTAGATTAATTCATGGCATACGTTCTGCAAAAAGCTCCCTTAGAACCTGACTTAAGCAACCTCCTACTTTAAAGATTCCTTTGCTAAAAGCTTTTTTTCTCACATTAGTCTCTACTGTAATTTTGTATAAATTGTCTCTTATAATATTATCAATCTGGAAAAAATAATGCCAGCTCAGAGTTGGATCTGTTCGACTGTAACTATTTTCGATTCAATTAAATATTTGAGAAACTTGTGACTGTGTGTCATCCAGCTTGGGTCCTGATGAAAGTCGACTAGTCTTGATTTACACTGTTTGCAAGTTATATGATACGACTCATTGGTATGTTTATGGGTTTAGTTGGAGTAACCTGCATGACTCATACATGTACGTTTTGTAAACAGCAAGGATCAAGTTGAGACTCGCCGTCAGGCCGTCAGCTTACAAATGTTGTCATTCGGAGTGTATATTTGTTGCAAAGAGAACATATGTGTGTATGAAATACGAAACAGGTCAAGGTTTGAACGCTATTCAAACCCCAAATGTTAAAGTAAATTATGACACATTAACTCGTGGCACATTAACCTGTCGTAGTCAGTTTGTTAACGATATGATTAACCCTTTACCGTATTTATATTCATGTATCTACAGAATTCCATAACAAATCAGAGCAGGGCTTCATCAGATGGTTGCTATAGGTACAGTATTACACAGGAATGGTATGATAGAAGAAAGTCAATACTAGAAGATCATTGAAAACAGCTTAAAACTTTTAAAACATAGTTTCAGACAATTAACATTTAGCCTGTTGAACAAACCTTTGTTTGTAGAACATGTCAAATATTTCCTATGTTACCGAATGTATGTCTATGCACTAAACGAAAGGTCAGCATATCAAAAAGTATGAATCTTGATTCCAAAATGGAGAGGTAATTATTCGTTCATCTGCAGCAGGCTGAATATTAATATCGTCGCGAGGGTTTGATATAATTCCAGAATACTGGTTACATTAGGTTGCACATAAATGTCTCAACTAATCTACAAGCGACGCCATTGATACTTCCAGGAGCAATTTGTCCCTTTACTATTGACATTCATACTCATTTCATGTATATACCCAACACATTGTCTTGAAACAGAAATATAATGGATAATCGGCCTGTCCCGATGGTCGTAAACTGGCAGTGAGTGTAAAACACAAAGTATCAGTATACACAACAACGTGTTAAATTTATTTTTTTCTGATCCTGAACCAGCCAAATATCAAATTCTAACTTGCATTTCGGAAACCAAGCTAGATCCTTCTCATGAGTTAATGTCGCAGTTTTCATTCAGTGTCCAAACGATGTCATTGCGTCTTAAATCCTAATCATACAGACACGTATCATTTGTGAACAACGTGGTGCATGTGTTGAGGTGGAAATCCCAAAACGATGATTTTAGTCGCTCTGCAGTCGCATTGCACATGTCGTATGGAATCCACAAGATGTAACGATGTTATTTTACAGCCGAGTATACGGAAATATGACGGTCCACACATGGTTATAAAGCAACACGCGCGGACGCAGCTGCACGTAATACTAGCAAACTCCATACTTTTCTTTTGGCTCTTTGAAATGGCACTTTTAAGCTCAGGATGTTTAAGTTTGTGATTGGTCTGCAGACGCCCTAACATTTAATGGCACAACACTTTAAATGCACTAATATGGTGTTTGTAGAGCATGTGGCCGGAAGTTCGGAAATTTTAAGTCTTTTTGAACCATTTTGAAATCGGATTTTATAGATTCTCCGAAAATCACCCAAAGAATATTTTTGTTCATCTGTGGCATTTAAGTGTTGCTTTGTTTGCGTAAAACCGCATACAATTGTGTAATGGGGAAGTTTATTTCAGTTGCAGTAAAATGTCTATAAATGACAAAGAACTGGAATTCAGTGTAAAAAGGAAGATACAACAGAAACTGAATTATTCGAACATTATAATTGTTGATATTGGATGTAGCTGGCAGCTAAATGCTGGTTGAACATCCTATAGAGAGTTATTGTGGACGATTTGTGCATGACTTCCACCCTGCAGTAAGCAATCACCTGCCTAAAAGATTAAATTATTCTATACTAATGACTATCGAACTTTTACTGTAGTTATTGCATCTATCTGCACTTGTTCGTCCTGCATTAAACAACCACCTGTTTTACAGACATATATGTATATCCCTAAAGTGGTCACTTTAGAGTAAGTGTAAGGTTTATATAATATAAATGTAGACGATCCGTATTGGATAAGCCATATTCCTTGTTAACCCTTCGCTTGCTATTCACGTCAATATATCTACCTGTAAATAGTGAAGACCCAGATGAGACAGCTCCTTCAGGGTCTGCACTATTTACAAATTGAGTGTGCAACCAGTGCACTCCAAATCTGTGATTGCACATTGAAATACTTGTACACAGTGAAGATATATGTAATTATACAACAGGGCATGGATAAAGAAGGAGTAATGTATTTTAAAATTCAGCAAGAGAAGGGTAAATAACCATGTGGTTGATGCAATCGGAGTGTGTATTGTGTTGTCGAAAAGGGTAACCCAGTGGCTGAAATTGATTTGCCTTTAAGAATAAATCACTTAAATAGAATCTCAATGGATAGATTCATATTTGAATATTCTGTATTAGAAGGGTAGAACGATGTTCTGATGAATACACGTACACTTTAACGTTTAGTTCCTATTTCATCTATATTATAATATTACATGATTAAACAATTAAACTGTTGTAAGCTTTGTTACTGGCATTACCCACAAGACGGGACTCTTTGGCATGTTGACCCCTTTTGTAAATTGCCATTATCAAAACACTAGAGAATCAAACTCCATGCGGGTGCGATGGCTTACATTGTTCAAAGTAACTTACTGCTCTTTATGAGTGGTCCATTCAATGAGTCAAACATATTATAGTCAGTTATTTCAACATGTAAACACGATCGTACATTAACCTGTTTCACGCCAATAAACACTAGTAAGAACTAAAAACTAATCGCTGGTAGCAATAAACATTTCATAACATTTTAACGATCACGAACAGTGTCTCCACTTGCAGAAACCACAGTAAATCACTGTCATGGCTAACGTTTCATCTCAACCTGCTGACAAAGCATATTTACTCAAACTCTGAAGTTCTTCGTTATTTCTGGTTTTCGATTCGTTAACACTTTCGGGAAACAACTGATTGAGTGGCAATAAGCTTGAATCATAATGACATGCCGAGGTACTCTCATAATTATGAATCCAACCTGTCTACATAGGTCTGTCAGGTCCGGAACCTGTCTACATAGGTCTGTCAGGTCCGGCCAAGTACGGGAATGGTTCAGTCTCGTTTCAAATCCCATATTCCATCGAGAAAATAAAACATTAATGTGCATTGACATATATGGAAGTAAACGTCCATCAAAAGAACTCTAAATGATAAAGTCAGGCGGTATGAAAGATATACCGTAAAATCCCTCTAAACATGAATTCTAGCACACAGGAATTTAGATACTTAAGGCCGGTGGCTGTTTGTTGTCCACACTGCATGAAGCTTCCAACTCTCCCTAAGATAGATATTTATACCAACCTTAACATCCAGGTTTAGAGAGTTTTACAATACCGATTGAGGTTCATTTTAACTGTTTTTGTAACATATTTTATCGTCTGCTAGAGTGTATATTTTTATTCTTATGTTTCCTCAGTTTTATCGCCAAAAACTAATACAGTAATGCAGGGCTTGGATTTTATTGAGACGTCGAGTTACTCGGCGTCTCATCTAGATCTAAACGGTTTGCGTATGTAAATACATTGGTAGCGAAAGAGTTATCTCTAGCGGTCAAAATTTCAGTACAGCCTCTCACGGGACTTTCTGCGATGCCCGAAACTGTGCTACCTTTGAATACAGTTCAAGAGGCTAAATTAATAAATGTGTCATCAGCACCCTAATTATTTAACACATCACTTCTAAAGCAGACGACATTGTTTGCAGACGAAAAGTATTTGGGGTCAAAAGATACATTACATTGCATTGCCTGTCAGTATTATGTTTTGTTTAATAGTCAACAAGTTTAACAAGATCATTTGCCATGTCATGGACGTATCAATATTTGTAAATGGTTGTATTTACGTTGATTCATTAACATATACAACTGCGATATAAATCCTTGTTTGACATTATATCAATCCAACGGACTTAATCGACATAATATTAAATCACCGGTAGCATTTAAATATAGAGGATCTTACATGAGTGAACATTACAAATTACTTTTATGAAACGAGTATAATATAATAATATTACACGCAATTTAGCGAGTGTCATATTCATTATAGTAGACGAGCTTCATGAAAACAATCCGTAATGAACACGAATGTAAGATTCTTTTCATCACATAAGCCTTAACAATGCCGTAGAATATGAAATAGGCTATATCTGACGGCTGTTTCGGCAATTCTTTACAAACAGCATAGTAATACAACGGACGACGCACACGGATCACTACGATTGCCTTCCGATTAAATGAGCGCTACGATTGGTTAACGATATAAACGACGTCATGCATTGGTCCCTGTATTCTCTTTAAGATTCATTATCGGCCTGAGTTAAACTACTAATTTGTATAAAAAAATATGCACTCGTGCATTTCCGCGATTTACGGCATTCGATTTCGGCACTCCCAAATGGTAGATTATGTGATAAAAGCTTTTGCCAAGTTCAACTTAGCTTACACTATATAAGAATGACAATTGAAATACGTTTCATTGATGGTAGCAAGTACATAGTGTTGCTGATGATATTTCAAACCGAGGTTTTATTTCAAAACGAGTTGGCAGTGAATTGAAATACAGATTGTATCATCTAAATCCGTTTTGATATAAATCATTTTTATTGAATAATACATATTGAAATCAATTCAAACATATTATCTAGGTGTCTAGACTTGAACGATTATGTAGATACGAGGGGTGTTCCATAAATAATGTCATCTGTGCTTTATTTCGCGGAAATCGTGCAATTCATGCACAAAACCACCTCGTGTCAATTGGGTGATCACTGGCTCGTGACACAGGTAAATATCTCGTCCACACGTTCACTTGCCTCGGTACAGTGTACATCGTTTCATAGCCTATTCGTTAGACTATACACAAAATGACAGGAAAACGAGCTGAAAATGTTCTTGAAATTAGGGCCTATATAAAAGGTAGGTCATTACTCGGCATAAAGGCTGTAGATATTCACCGCGAGGTGTGTGACATTTATGGGGAGGGCCAAATGTCCCACAGGACTGTTTGTAGGTGGGTAGCTAAATTTAGTGCTGGGCAGCAGCAACTGAAAGATGCTGCTCGACCAGGTCGTCCTGCAACAACTACGATCAAAGGTAACATAGAAAAAATCCGAAATATCCTCAAAACTGATGCTCGATTCACCGTAAGACAATTGGCTCGAATGACAAACTTGTCGTTAGCAAGAGTTCATGCAATTTTGAAGAAACACCTCAAAGTTAGAAAGATAAATGCAAGATGGATACCCCATTTGTTAACGGATGAGCAAAAGAAGACGCGTGTAACAATGGCAAAAAAACTTCTCAAAATGTACCCAAAATATAGTAAAAAGGCTTTTGATAATATAGTCACTGGTGATGAGACCTGGGTGTATTATTTTGAACCAAAGCGGAAGGTTTCCAACCGAATATGGGCCACTAAAAATGCCAGACGCCCAAGTATTGCCAAACGAATACGAACGGTAAAGAAGGTTTTGTATGCTATTTTTTTCACTAATAAGGGTCCAGCTATTCAAATCCCGGTGCCAAAAGGCAGAACGGTCACAGGCAAGTTCTATAAAAACGTTGTTCTGAGAAAATTGAAGAACTACTACAAAAGTAGCCGCCCCAAAACAGGACTTAAGTATGTCCGACTTTTGCATGATAATGCACCCGCTCACAAGGCACGTATTGTGACTGACTTTTTGGAGTCAGAGAAGGTTACCGTCCTTCCGCACCCTCCGTATTCGCCAGACTTGGCCCCCTGCGACTATTTTCTCTTTCCAAAACTTAAATATCATTTATCTGGAAGGAGATACAATTCGAGAAATGCCCTTGGATCTGCTGTTTATCAGTGTCTGATGGGTGTCCCCATTGAAGAGTATGAAAAATGCTTCCAAAAATGGATTGACCGGCTAAAAAGGTGTATTCTGGCTGGCGGAGAGTATTTTGAAGGGCAGAGCAAATTAAAATGAACAAAAGCACTTCCGCTATATGAGCACCGATGCAAGTGACATTATTTTTGGAACACCCCTCGTAGCTCTTTGTAGTACATGTATTATAGCATTATGGTCTGGTTTAAAACAGAACAATTCACCAGATCAGGAAATATATTTTCTGCCGTTTAAATGTAATGAATTAGACAGAAAGTAGTTTCCCCTGATTTGTGGAATTTCAATGATAGGTTTATGTCTAGTTGTTTATATAGTGAGCTGACTGGTCAGTATGATTGCTAGTTGGTTGATATCCAGTTGTTTATATGGGCAGCTGACTGTGGTCAGTATGCTTGTTTGCATACAGGTTTGGGTCATTCAGTGGTGGGCGTTCATACTGGACATACTATAGCGATTTGTTATGTCTCCCCCCTTTAGGGGAGGGAGAAATATTGATGTTGTGCTTTTTGTCTGTCTGTCCGTCCGTCCGTCCGTCCGTCTGTCTGTCTGTTAAAATTATTGTGCAGTTAACTCCTCCTACACTATTAGAGATATTTCCTGAAAACTTTTACATATGAACCAGCAATATATGAGGATGGTCATTTGGTTTGGAATTTTGACTGCAACAATTTTGACAGAAATTATGGCCCTTTGTATATTTTCCTTATACCGAATATATAGCGAAGTAATATCATGCAGCTAACTCCTCCTACACTATTTGAGGGATTTACTTCAAGCATTTATATATGAACCAGCTATATGTGAGGATGGTCATGTGGTTTGGAATTTTGACTGCAACAATTTTGACAGAAGTTATGGCCCTTTGTAGTTTTTCCTTATAGCGAAAACATCTTGTGCAGCTAACTCCTCCAACACTATTTTCCTTATATGGAATATATAGCGAAAATATATTGTGTTCCAACACGATTTTCCTTGTATAGAAATATAGCGAAACAATCTTGTGCAGTTAACTCCTCCTACACTATTTGAGGGATTTACTTCAAACTTTTACATATCAACCAGCTATATGTGAGGATGGTCAGGTGGTTTGGAATTTTGACTGCAACAATTTTAACAGAAGTTATGATCCTTTGGAGTTTTTCCTTATATAGAGTAATAGCGATAAAGTCTTGTGCAGCTAACTCCTCCTATACTATTTTGACATATGAATTTATTCCTCTTAATGGTGCCCGGGTAGAGGGGGCCAAGGGGTGAATTTATTCCTCTTATGGGTGCGGGTGTGGGGTACCGGGGGGAGACATGTGTTTTTCTCAAAAACAAACTCTAGTTTATTATTATTTTTATTATGCCCCCAAAGCTAGGCTTTGGCGGCATATAGTGATCGCACCGTGCGTGTGTGGGTGGGTGTGTGGGTGTGTGGGTGGGTGGGTGTATGGGTGGGTGTGTGTGTGTGTGTGTGTGGGTGTGTGTACCTTTTGTCCGGAGTATATTTCCTTTGTCACATCAGCTACGGATACCAAATTTGGTGTGTGAGTTCATCTTGGGATGGGGGAGTGTCGCGTACCATTTTCATGTCACTGTGACCTTGACCTTGACCTTTGACCTTGATTTTACAAAAAGCTTGTCCGGAGCATATCTCCTTTACCTTACCAGCTACAGATTCCAAATTTGGTGTGTGAGTTCATCTTAGGATGGCGGAGTGTCGCGTACCATTTCCAGGTCACTGTGACCATGACCTTGACCTTTGACCTCGATTTTAAAAAAAGCTTATGCCTTACCAGCTACAAAAAGCTTGTCCGGAGTATATCTCCTATACCTTACCAGCTAAGGATTCCAAATTTGGTGTGTTAGTTCATCTGGGGATGGAGGAGTGTCACGTACCATTTCCAGGTCACTGTGACCTTGACCTTGACCTTTGACCTCGATTTTAAAAAAAGCTTATGCCTTACCAGCTACAAAAAGCTTGTCCGGAGTATATCTCCTATACCTTACCAGCTAAGGATTCCAAATTTGGTGTGTTAGTTCATCTTGGGATGGAGGAGTGTCGCGTACCATTTTCAGATCACTGTGACCTTGACCATGACCTTTGACCGATTTTACAAAAAGCTTGTCCGGAGCATATCTCCTTTACCTTACCAGCTACAGATTCCAAATTTGGTGTGTGAGTTCATCTTGGGATGGCGGAGTGTCGCGTACCATTTCCAGGTCACTGTGACCTTGACCTTGACCTTGACCTCGATTTTAAAAACCGCTTATACCTTACCAGCTACAAAAAGCTTGTCCGGAGTATATCTCCTATTCCTTACCAGCTAAGGATTCCAAATTTGGTGTGTGAGTTCATCTTTGGATGGAGGAGTGTCGTGTGTGAGTTCATCTTTGGATGGAGGAGTGTCGCATACCATTTTCAGATCACTGTGACCTTGACCATGACCTTTGACCGATTTTACATAAAGCTTGTCCGGAGCATATCTCCTTTACCTTACCAGCTACAGATTCCAAATTTGGTGTGTGAGTTCATCTTGGGATGGCGGAATGTCATGTACCATTTCCAGGTCACTATGACCTTAACCTTGACCTTGACCGATTTTACAAAAAGCTTGTCCAGAGCATATCTCCTATACCTTACCAGATACGGATTCCAAATTTGGTTTGTGAGATCACCTTCAGATGGCGGAGTGTCGCGTACCATTTTCAGGTCACTGTGACCTTGACCTTGACCTTCGACCTCGATTTTACAAAAAAGGTTGTCCAGAGAATATCTCTTATACCTTACCAGCTACGGATTCCAAATTTAATGTGTGAGTTAATCATGGGATGGCGGAGTGTCGCGTACCATTTTCAGGTCACTGTGACCTTGACCTTTGACCTAGATTTTACACAAAGCTTGTCTGGAGCATTTCTCCTATACCTTACCAGCTACGGAATCCAAATTTGGTTTGTGAGTTCATCTTGGGATGGGGGAGAGTCATGTACCATTTTCAGATCACTGACCTTGACCTTGACCTTTGACCTCAATTTTACAGTCCGGAGCATATCTCCTATATCTTTCCAGATACAAAAAGCTTGTCCAGAGCATATCTCCTATACCTTAAACGTTGACAATCAACCCAGGGTCCTTTTTAACGTTGAGAATGACTTAGGGTCCTTTTTAACTAAGTTTTGACGCTTGGCTCTTTTCTTAGCTATCATAATCGTCAAAGGTTCTGTTTCTAATGTTAAGAACTGACTCCTGTGTCATTTTTAACAGCATCAAAATTTCATGTTACACCTGCATTACATTGTATTGTTTTTCCACCAAAATGCATTTCGGTGTCAAACACTTTAGGGGCATTTGTCACCCGTGACGACCCTCTTGTTTTATTAATGTATTTGATTTTGCCAGATTACATATTCTATGGTTTGTTCTCGCTCTATTTCATAGCTTACATAGGTTAAAGTATTTTGTATTTTTACTGATTCAGTATATTGATGCTGTTGTTATGGCACTCTTTTGAATTTGATTATTTCAGTATTAGACTGATTAGCTTTCAGTATTCTGAAGTTTGAAACTTTTGCCATTGAATTTGTTTTAAGTATGATGGTTATGTTCTAGTCATTTACTGAAAGTCTTGTATTAGAGTTAAACGTGGAGATTGATATTGAATCTAAGTAGGATGATGATTGATTGTAATATAGTGTGCCAAATTGAGCACCGTCCAATCGCTTTTTTCCAATTTAATAAATTGTAAATGTAATTCTGTTGTTTTTGTATATTTCAGTCATTGAGATGTAAAGGTCAGGGGAAACGGTTTTCTTATTATTAAATTACCCTAATCTATAACAGAGAGGAACTAGAAATATGTTTAAGTCATTATTAGCAATGCTAGAAAGATTATTTAAAAGCGGGTTATAACAGTAATGTATTTATATGGTCAATTTGAGTAAATATTATTTACACACACACACACACACGTATATATTCACATACATACACATACACAAGAACGAGCGAACAACGTATGCACACTCGCACACAATAACAGGAACTCTCCAAATTATGATATCAACTGACCTTTGGTTTGAAGTATTCATGACAGATGAAGCGTAAAAGGGCGTCCACTTACTATGATATATTCGCGATTGTCGGCTAAAATGTCTCGATAAACCGTAGAAATGTTGCATTTTTCAACAATTTATTATCAACTGAATAAGAAAACATTGCATTTAATTGATATGACAGTCTTTATATTCGACAAAACTTATCGCGAAAAACGTAATAAACATTCTCGTAAATTAAGAACATTATTTTGAAAATCGTTAAATTTATCTTGAAGATCAAGATAATAATTCATATATCCACAAGGACTTTGCAAGATGTGCGTTCTGATGATGCTGAAGAGTAGTATGCTTGGCTAGACTGATAGTACGAACATTTCATTTCAGCTATCATGTGCTGATTTTATATTCAACCCATTGTTCGTTTTCAGGTTGTTGGCTCAGAAAGGGGGATACCCCGGAACGATGATTTGAACTCCTGTCCAGGAGTGGTCGGGGGGGGGATGAGTCCGAAAAACACGATGTCGTTGGGCTGGGCATCGAATCAATCTTCAACATGGTGCAACCAGTTTACAAACCTAAATAAGGATAATAGTGTAGCAAATAGCCCCCGGTTTGGAACACTCAACCGGTCTATGAAATATAACAAGCAATGCTATATATCAAAATGTTTGCCAGAGTCTATAGTATATGAAATTGAAATTCATTTTGACTGAAGTGGTTGGAGTTGGCAGAAATCCAAGATGGCCGCCAAGATGGCCGCCAAAATTGAGAAAAAACAAACATATACTATTTTGTCTTAATTTTCATCTATTATTGTACCTACTGAATCTAAACCTGTTTTATTTTGACTAATGATAAAGAAATATCTTTAAAATAACAAACTTGCTGTGAAGTTCATAGAGGTTAAGCCTAAATATAAGGTCAAAGTTCAAAATTCATACAAATTTGACCTCTGACAAATATTTTTGTTCCCTACATTCTAAGTATGAAATATTTTAACAAACAGTGTACATAATATATGAAATGATATATGCTTTGTTAACTTCCAGAACTGTTGAATTAGTTATACAATATTTGTTGTTGCCATGGAGATATTAAAGATGGCTGCCAAAATTAAGAAAAAAGACAAAATATCATTATTTGCTTAAAAAATGTATTAATTTTGTACCTACTGGCACCGAATCTGTTTTGCTTTATCTAATCATTGAATATCCTTGACTTGAATTACATTTAATTTGTAGAAATCAAAGTGTAGTTCAAGGTCAAAGGTCAAAATGTTTCTAAATGTGACATCTGACAAATGTTCTTGTTTCCAATTAATCCAAGTATGATATATTTGGAAACAAATTGGTACATCAAAAATTTTAATATCACTTCCCAGTAAATGTAGATCTAGTATATACATATAATATATTGACACAGTTTCTTATTCTTCATACGATTATCTTTCAATATGCGACGTGTCACGGCATTGGGTCTTATTGCATATATCTACAATGGCGCTTCAGATCAGTCGGCGCATGTGAAGAGTCTGACCATAGAGCTAGAGTGTCCATTTTTCTGTACAATATGGCCATATTTACTTAAAAAGTATAGTTATCAGGTCAGACTGTGTAGACAGAAAAACAATGTGTAAAGGGAAGTAACTCAAAACGTTGCTACCATAGTAATGGACCTGATGAATGATACTTCCCCTCATTATGCGCTTTCCACACCTCATTTTTCAACAAAAATGAGAACAGCTAATAACTTAATTTTGATACCAGAGTTATAGCTCTTGTGCATGACACTTCCTTTCATCATGCTCTTTCCATATATGAAATGTCATTCCAATAGCAATCAGTAGCACAGGAGTTATTTAAAGGGCAATAACTCCAAATTTATTGAAGCCAGAGTTGTTGCTCTAATACATGACACTTTCTCTCATCATGCCCTTTCCATGTATGAAGTTTCAATCCAATGGCATGAGCCGTATAGGAGTTATTGTCCGGACAAACAAGGGTGGTAAAGTGTACAAGGGGCAATAACACATGATACTTCCTCTCACTATGCTCTTTCCATATATGAAGTTTCAACCAACTGGCATCAAGCATATATATTTATCGTTCGAACAAGAAAGTGTGATGGACAGACAGACAGATGGACAGACAGACAACTCTCACAAAAACAATATGTCATATAATATTGGGGGAGACACAATTAAGATTAATTTGTTATCACAGCACATGAACAAAAACAATAAAATATAAGCAATAAACTCCATTTTTACCAACATGTAAAGTAGAACCACAGAATCAATCTCACGAAATATTTACAGGAGACATGCTCCAGCATCGTTACTTATATGTTAATCAATGTTACTCTATTTATGTACTCAGGGATTTCTATTCACATGTCAGGCATTATTTGTTCATCTGCAGCACTTGGACTATCATTTACTTTGTAGAAGTAGATCTATTGGAGGCAGACAAAAGAGGTATGAGCAGAAGTTTAGCATGCTGATGCATAGTCCATGTAGGGTCTCTTGTAGATGAAATGAACATCTTGAGGGATGAGAACACTCTGTGGTGTGTGGTGGTCTAGTGGTAACGCGCTTCACTACCAGTCCGGGGTCCGGCGTTCAAATCCCGGTCCCGCCCGGAAAATTTAGAGAAGTTTTTCAGCGTCTCCAACCCGCACTTCCTCTCCACCCAGGGGTTAAATGGGTACCTGTGAGGGTCACTAGCCGGTATTGCCGTGTTAGCAGTGCTCAACATTGTTGGCGAATGACTCCATGATCAGGGAAGTAAATGTACAGTCGGCTGAATGGTCATTTGGACAGAAAGTAGACTATAACTAGGTACTTTACTGTTTCACTCTCGAGGGATAATCATCCCATACTTTGATTGTCGATGAGATATGTCAGCATTTATTTCTGAACTCATCCCAACAAAGGCGTTATGTGGCGGAAGATAGTGTCATGCCAGCTCCACTTCGTATGTCACCATATGTTTCTCTTAACTTTGACCACATCGTATACACAACAGCAGGAACAATTTTATTCTTCACATCACACTTCAAAGTTGACCAGAAGGCGAATAGGTAAGGCTTCATTAATCGTTTTGAATGCGACTAGTGCTCTGTCAAAGTATTTGCCTGACAGTAAATAGAAACTGTGGCTGCTGCATATAAACCTATATCTGTCAATAGCTGCTTAAGACCAGCTTCTCCATAGAGGTGACCTATTCCTCTGAACACGGACATGAGGACATGCATTACCCAATAGGTGGGAATATCACCGTGTAACTCATCCTGTCTGCACCAGACAACTTCCAATGCATTGGTTAGAAGGCTAATGTCGAACACAATCGGTATATATGACTGTCCCAGACAATTGAGAACGTCCTTGACTCAGAGGAATGTGGTGTGCACAGTGCTGTAGTCTGTGATAGTGGCAATAATGATGGGTTTGTATGCTATACTTAAAGTATTTATGGAATCTTCCTGCGTGCAAGTACTTGCATAAAATATGCTCCAGGGAGGAATGACTTTGACATCATTGGATATGTCATCACAAAAAAACTGAACAACGTCCAAATGCGTACAATAGATTATAGTTCTTTCAGCTGAGCTTGGTTTACATGGTCAGGATTTGGTGGCTGTATTTCGTCTACATTAACAGGTGGACCAAAGACAGGACATGGTATGTTTTCCGGTATGGTATGATAATATAGATTTCCACCAGGCATGGCCTTGCTATCAAATATTCGACATATGTACTTGGAAGATGCTGAGCAAGCATATGGTCTTCAGATTTGCGGCTTACCAGAATGCCTGTCATTGCACTTGTGGTTCTCTTCCCAACGACAGTCCTTTCATTATGGTCCCAACTGTCAGCAACACCCACGGTGTAGCTCAATTTTACCCTGCGCATTCGTGCAGTCTGATCTGAGAGACACTGTCTGCTAATATATAGAATAGGGTTTCTTTGACTTCCAAGGCGGTACTTCCATCTTCCTCCTATTGTATGTTTGTTTTGTCTTTGTACGTCTCTTGTTGTTTTTTCTACCTATGTACATTTGCTGTTTTCTTGTGTTGCTGTTCGGGCGAGTGTTTGTTCTGTATGTGGTGTTTCCTGCATGACTCATTTTTGTACTTTTACCAGAGGGCAGTGTAGCTCTCGTGTCAGAATGCCCAGATGCACAGGCTGATCTGGAGCTACACTCTTCACATATGCCATGTGACAAATGTCGCCTGTGGTGACAAAAGTATTAAATCACAATTGTTCAGGGCATTCCATTGATAGTGTTTAATAACGTCAGCAAATCATTCAAAGCAGTAATCATCAAACAATGAAATAGCTTTAACATATAAATATTAAGTTATATAATTACATATTCAAAATAAATAATAAATATTCCAAAAAAATAACTTATGGCAGTATGAATATAATTTAGTAATTGTGCTATCATTCAGTTCTGTACACGGCTAGAGATGGCAAACTGGTATTTATTTACGGTAACATAATTTAGATACAATAATGATGATGATAAACCCGTATCCTGCCACAGACAGCATTTGTTGTTTGTCATATGCGAAAAATGTAGCTCCAGATCAGCCTGCATATCCGCGCAGTTTGAACTTAGAGCGACACTGTCGCAAAATGTAAAATAATCTCATTGACTATAAATCAGTAGACAGTGTAGCTGTATAATAGTGCTGGTTAACGTATATAGGAATATATCTACTAGCTGTATAAGATACGGGATGAGCCTACCAGACTCATGTATTACTTTTTCCCTGTCGTGCCCTTAACGGCTTCCCTGCAGGTGCTCTGACTTCAGCAAAGTCATTGAGTACATACTTGACAGATTTTCACAGTGATTATGCTATGTTTTACATATTGTCATGTGTTTACCGTCTTCTATGTTGTGGGTAAGTCCGGCGGGGATACCTTTATTTACACTTCTTGTAAAAGTAGGGTGACTTTGAGAGAAGTGTGAGGTTAGGACGTCCGTAAACCGGTTTAAACCCCAGTGGTTTTTTTACTACTGACCGTGCCAAGGCGGTACTCTCTTTGTCACCCTTGCTTTTGTTTGTATTGAGTCTTTGTGCTTGTGGTTTTGTTCATGTGTGGAATGTTTGTCTCTAGTTTTTGTATGTTTGTTGGTGTTTTCTGTGCTCATCTCGTGTGTGTGTGGCAGTGTGCATTTGGGTATGTAGTTGTGTGCGTGTATGTGTCATGCTATCTATCGGTGTTTTGGCGGTGGTTGGGTCTTGTATGGGGCTTTGTCTGCTTGACTTTACTACTTTTCCATGTAACTGTTAAAAGGAAAGTAAAATAGCATTAATCTAACTTCTTTGAAAAAGAAGCTTTTCATATACGCTTGTTGGTATTTTTTCTGAAGGATCCGCCGCTTTCTTGTTCTTACTTGCGATTTATTCACCAGATGTCATTGAAGCAGACTACATGTACCTAAATAGTGGCTAAATCATATACAATGGGATGGGGTGGGGTGGAGGTTACTTAGCATTTCTTACGAATATATAATTTACTTCATAGTAACAAAACAACTATTTTTGGTTTAATTGGTTTCCATTCGAAAGTTTTACGATAAATTCAGTTGATATCCATTTAGCAGGCATCATCAGTTCCACTTATTGTGAAAAAATGGTAAATGCACATCACAGACATGTGATCCACAATCTTTGATATAACAATGAAAACCAGATGTCTTAAAGGAAAAGTGCTATACATACGTGTTAGAATACAATAAATGGTATTTTGTTTTTGTGAGGAGTGTTTCACATTAAAAAAAACTTTTTAAATGGCCATTTTTTAGATAAATTGACCATTGACCTTGAACTTGACCTTGAAATTGACCTTAATCTGTACATTATTAAACGGTTGAAAGTAAATAATTTGAAGAAAATTTGTTTACGCTTAAAACAAAAGTTTTGGATTAAACATATGCAAATATACCGGAGTAATGCAGGAATTGGGTAAACTTGGTTGTTTTCTCAATTTTGGCGGCCATCTTGGCGGCCATCTTGGATTTCTGTCGACTCCAACCACTTTGGCACTAACGAACATCGTCTTCAAATTATACAGTCCCGGACAAACATTTTGATATATGACACATCTTGTTATATTTCATAGACCGGTAAATTAAAAAAGTTTTGTAGGAGGAGGACCTTTTCTAATATGTTAGAACGTGTGGCCCGACCCCATTCCAAACATTATATGGAATAAAATATGTTTAAACTATTGTGACTCATTGGTGTCATGTTTGCCTTCATTCGTTGCGAACTTTGACATTCGACATTAGATATAGAAAACTAATAAATTCAATTCTTTATTTCGTATGTAAGGCCACCGGCCCATATACATCATATATATACAAACATAATATGCAATAGGTAGTCAAGGATAGAACGAATTTACGCTGAGTAGACATGTTAAGTAAGTAGGTAATAGCTTTTACTATATCATATATGTAGATATGGTAGATCCGATTCGCATGTCTCACGTAAGAGGCGTCCGAAGTGGTCCGACCGTATTTAATATAAGTAGATATCTAATAGAACAACATTGTTTATAATTGTATATGACTACGGTGAGGCATACTTTTCGTGCCCTTGCATGTCACGACGCTATGTAGAACCAGCTCAGAGGGTTTCTCTGAAAGTACCCGATCTTTGTCTACACTGCTTCTATTATCCACAATGTGATATCAACAAAGTTTAATGTATAATACGAAATGTGGTAGGTTAGTAAGTACCATCTGCCCAGTTAGGTTAACATAATAAGACAATGCACACTGTGTATTTGTAGTAACATTGCAGAGACGGATCAGATGCTTTCACTGAAAGCCCCTGATCCGTCTCTCCATTGCCTCAATTATTCATAATGTGGTACAATAAGTTATGCCAATTACAAGTGCAATATATACAGCCAATAAGATAATAGCATAAGGTAATGTGCATTGCATGTAAATATTGAAACTTTGAAGATTTCACTCAAAGCGCGTAATCTGTATGTTGTAGATTAACAAGTTCCACTACACAGGTTTAAGTTGATATAATAAAAAATGCACACACGTATTTATGGAAACGCAGCAGAGACGGATGAGAGGTTAATCACCCGATCCGTATCTACACAGTTCACCATATACGTATTGTATTAATTAAGCCATACTAAGTGTATACAAATATTATATGATTACTCACTCTACACCTTCTAGGAATTCTTCTCGTTGCGCGAATGCATAGAAGATATACATAGCTAGGTTACGGATTGTATCCACATTAGTGGAGCACATCAAATTTATAAAATTGAAATGTTTTTTGTTTTGTATATAGTATCGAGGGATGTATTTCAATCGAAGAGTTTCATACAAGGGACAGACCATGACAAAATGGAACTCATCTTCCAGGAAGCTTTCGCAGAAAATTCATACTCTATCTTCTCGTTCAATATTATAGTATCTACCCTTCTCTATCATTAAGCTGTGAGAAGAGCTTCTAAACATGGCTAAAGCTTTTCAGAATTTAGCAACATCTACGACTTCAGTATATAAGTCTCTACTGTATGTTTGTTTAAAGTCAATATAATAGGCTAACTTGCTGTTGTTGGTAACATTATGCCTCCAAGTTTGGATATATTGGTCTTTCAGCCTATTAACAAAAATGAACAAAAACTGTCTATGGTTTGGTACATCCTGGTTTTCCCAGATATAACCAAAGCCATTTGAATATAGTACGTGTTTGATGTCCGTAACCCAGTTGCTTTGTCCGATAGAATCATAGTGTTTTAGCATATTGTAACACAGCTTTACATATCTTGAATCCGGCAATGAGAGTAATTTTAGCCAGTATGCCATACACCGTTTTACTGTATAAGCGTACATTGGAAAACGACCAAGATCATCTAGGACAGCATCATTACATGAACCTTGCCTTACATTAAGCAATCTTTTACAAGCATAAATGTGTATGTTTTCGACACATTGCTTAGGTTTCAGACCCCATATTTCTGAACCATACATCAACATAGAACATATTTTAGCATCAAAAACTTTAAAGAAGGTCTTTGAAGGTAAGTATGATAATTCATTAAAAGAATTAAATAAATGAGCCAGAACTCTTTGAGCTTTGGCACACATATTTTCTGCCATTTTATATAGTGAAAATCTATTTGTGAAAAACACACCGACATAGCAAAATCCATTAACAGTTTCTAATTTGTTGCCGTTATAAAACCATTTCTCCCTTCTTGAAAGTTGACCACCGTTTCTAAAGACAAGTAATGTTGTCTTTTCGGTGTTAACGGTGAGTTTATTTGTTTGACAAAACGTATTTAAGACATTCAGTTGCTTTTGCAAGCCTGCAACTGTATCAGAGGTGCAAGCAATATCATCAGCAAACATTAATTGAAATATTTCTACAATTTCTGGAAATAACTGGATTCCTCTTATTCCATTTGCAGCCATAACATCCTGAAGCTCATTAATGAACATTACAAATAGGATAGGGCTTAAACTACAACCTTGCCTGAGTCCAACCGGACATTCAAATGACTTAGAACATGTGGAATTTGAGCGGACGACTGCTTTTACCGATGTATAAATTGCCTGTATTGCCTTTAGTAAATGTCCGTGTATTTCCTTGTTTCTTAAGATATCAAATAATATACACCTATTTACTGAATCGAATGCCTTTTTGAAATCAATGAAAGCCACGTATACTGGTCTACGTTTTCTACTTAAATATTTAGTCACGATAAAGTATAAGACGAAAGCATTATCTATTGTTGAGTATCCAGCACGGAAGCCCGCCTGGGCTTCAGAAAGTTTAGACAAAACCTTTACATAAAAGGTAAGCCTTTTTGTTAGTATTGAAATATATATCTTACTAAATATGTCTAGCAGAGCAATACCTCTATAGTTATCTAGAGAGTTAACATTGCCCTTTTTATGTATAGGAAGCAATATTGAATTTGACCAAGACTCAGGAAATTCGCTATTGCAAAATAGTCGATTTAATAATTTGCGTAGGTATGGCAAAAGTGCGGGCATTGCATATTTAAAATGCTGTGGGCAAAGGTCACCAGCTGCAGCTTTATTACAGTTCAGGCTTGTAACACAGTCAATGATTTCTTCGTCTGTTATAGGCGAGTTAAGTATTATGTCATGGATGGTATCTATTTCAATAGCTTCATCATTGTCTTGCTCTAGAGGTTCTCTATTCTGTTCTTCGTTGATTTCGCGGGAGAACAATCTCTGAAAGTGGTCATACCACTGGGTTAGTGTTATATTTGAATTATCTATTTGTTTATTACTTGTAAGGAGTTTAATTTGGCTCCAAAAAGTTTTAGTGTTATTTACTGATCCATCTAATTTTGTAATAAACTGTTTTTCGTAAGCACGTTTTTTATTTCTGCATAATAATTTAAACTGTTTTTTGTCTGTGATATATTTATTTAAGTCCTCTACCATTCGACTGGTTCGAAACTGTTTCAAACTATGGATAGCTTTACGTTTTGCCATTTTACATTCCTTATCAAACCAAGTCTTTCCCATGCCACGTTGACGTCTACGTTTGATACATTTTAGACATTCTGAACAAGATAGTAGAACCTCTTCAAATGCATTCAAAACATCATTAACATTAGTATCAGAGTCGTCTATCAGCCTATCAAGCGCATCAAAAGTTCCTGCTAAAACCCTATCAGAAACATTTTAGCCGTAGCTTTCACCAGAATTCCATTTATAGTACGTATATATTTCATCAACAGATTTTTCCGTTGGCCTGGTGCTCAATATGACCATTTATTACCATTGAAATTGGCATGTGACAACTTTCAGGTGTGGGCAATATATCAAAGTCTATAACCTTTTTAATCAAAATTGTTGATACTATAAAATAATCTATAGTACTGCAACCATTTTGATTAATAAATGTGCAGTCCCCACTACTTGCATCGTTTCCAATTCTGCCATTAACAATCAGACAGTCATACGTTTTACAAAATGACAGAAGTTCCTTTCCAAATTTATTGACTACGTTGTCACGCGAATGTCGTGGTAATGATGTCACGTTGACAAATATATCTGCAAACTCTTGCAGTTCAGGTATATTGTCATGCTCAAAATCTATATAGTCGAGTTCGTGCCCTGTGCGTGAATTTAAGTCGCCATTTAATATCATACAAGACCTTATCAAACCATTGTCTATAAGTGTTTCTTCCAACACGCGCCAAGCAGATTGATTTATGCTATGATAAAAGGGCGACTCTGTCGGGGGGGGGGGGGGAATATAAGGCACAAAACACGCAATCAGTTTCAATACCTAGAACACACTTATCAATAATCAAAATCACCCCTAAGTCGAAATCGTCACAAACTCTTCTCACTAAAGAACTATAGGTACGTCGTACAAATACAGATACACCACCCATTGGGCGGCCACCAACAACAGAAGGTTTTGCATTACACTCGTGGTGTATAAACTCATTTAGGTATTTATCACAATATGCATAATTTAGGCTCCATGTCTCTTGGCAGGATATAATGTCGTCTGTGGAGAAAAGTGATACACAGTCCGCTGATGAAACCTTTGTTCTTAATCCTTCAACGTTCCAAGAAAGAAAACGAACAATGTTGTTAGCCTTTTGCGGGCCTTGGCCACACCCCTAGTCCACAGGAGCGATACCACCGGATGCATTGTGTGCTGCCGTTTCTAGCTCCATACCATTGTTTTCCGCTTCACCTTGGTTGACCTGAGCGAGATATTCACGATTACGATCGTCCAATGTACGAACACCGCGCCTGAATACCCTGTTCTCACCCCCATTGGGCTTAGGACGTTTTGGCACTCTACATAATATTCCATTCTTAAAGTAACCTATGAAACCGCGACTGTTCAGTTCCTTGATCTGCTGTCTCTGCCAATAAGCCAAGTCATTTGCGATACGGATGCTGTTATTACGTAAGGTATCTCTGTATCCAAACAACTTGACTTTGTCAGTATAATGTTCAAAGTTAACCAAAACCATTCTTGTTTTACCTTGCGACGACTTGCCTACGCGTTTGGAACCTGTAATACAACTGCTACTAATATGATTCCCCCGTTCACATGCACCCACAGACGCACCCACACACCCACCCACACCCAAAACCACCCACCCACCCACCCACACCCACACCCACACCCACACCCACACCCACACCCACACCCCCACACCCACCCACACACCCACACACCCACACCCCCACACACAGAGTTCATCATAAAATGCTTACCATTTCGTATTTCAAAATTATCTGATGGCCTTTAAAATATTTCTAACATTTCTGTCAAGTATCAAGACATTTAACAAAATTATCTGTGACATATCGTGATCGGGCTTGCTTTAAAATTTAAATGTTGAGATCGCATTTCGTTCTAACTAAATCAAATTGTTTAAAACCCATTATCACTCGGAACGCCTTTTCCATAATTATTTTTCACAGCGGGAAAGGGTTAGATATTGTTTAGTCAATAAATATTTCAAGGGCTAAATGTGGAATGCATGGTTAATATCTTAAAGCCATTTTAGCTCCGATGACAAGCGTAACAGCATCTTGCTATGAATATATTGACCTGTTTTTTATTTTGCTTCGGTTGCAATGACACTGTTAGAATGGGCGTAACTCAATTTAAGCAATCTTGTATCTTTGTCGTATTTATTTTTTTAAATTACCTTTATTCTTATTACTTGACCATTTTAAACTGAGACTCATCAATTTCCGTTAGCGTTTCCGGCTATACTCGGATAAATTCGATTACCATACATACCAATACATACGAATATATACAGAATATGCACGGAGACTCAGTTTAATCTGGTCAAGTAATACCCCGTTACAAAACAGGTGTGTTGATTTTGGGTTTGATGCAAGTTTTATTACAATCAATTTCATCAAGCTCTTGAGATACTATTGTCCGCGTATTAAGCAGTTCGGAACCATTAGGAGACGATGGGTGACTCGGTCTTAGCTGGATCAAAACTGTTTGTAAATGCAAGCCAGATCGCGGATCGCTAGGTAAGGTTTAATCCTTTCCTTCATATAAACGTGTTTTCATGCATCTGTAAACAGAGCTGACCCAGATTAGACGGCTCCTATAGGAGCCATTTGATCAGGGTCTGCTCTGTCTGTAATGGAATTTGAAAGGGTTGTTTCTTTAGTTTATAAATAGCTACAATGTCCCATCTTCAATATTTTATTTTAACTATTTTGTCCATGACTATTAAGTAGGTATTAACAATTTGAATATCTTTAGAACAGGGAATGTTTGAGTTACTCAGTAAGAGTTGCGATTTTCCATATAATCATAGTATGAAAATCACTGTTGACAATATATCAATATTATAGAAATGTTCAAAGTCGAAATTTCTGTATAATTATGTTTTCAATTTCGTACCAACTCCATGTATCCACAATGGTAGTGATTAATTATATAACATACACAACCACCACTCTTCCTAACAGAAGCAATGTGTTAGATTCATTCTTGGATATTAGAGGCAAATAATTTACTTGGGATATTTAGTTTATTTAAGCTTTAAATAATTAGACGTAGTTAATAGGAAATTAAGAATCTAATAGCATGACGTAAGGACACTGATTTGCTAGATGAAAAATAGTCATTTTGTTTGGGGATAATAAAGTAATTAAGTACATTTCTTTTTTTTGTTATCGAGTCGGCGGATGCTTTATGAACAGTAAATAAACATGATGTGTTTACTTAACCAGTACAGCTGCGATACGCATATACAGCAGAGTCCCTCTAAAACGACCGATCCATGAAAAGAAATGTGTGCTTTTAAAAGCATTTGGTTCCTTAATAAAGGATGAAAGTAATGCAGAAATCTCCTACAGGAGCTTTCAGCATAACGTAAATCCTACGCCAATCCTCCGCGCGACATTGATAACAAGATTGTTTTATGTAGTCAAAGGTCTGCATAGCTTTCATTCAGCATTAAAATGCCACCTGTCTTCCTTTGCAGCTTCACTAAATAGGTTTATTGTATTATAAATGGTCGTATATACCAAAATAATAAAATACTAGTCTAGCAATATGGTTTTTTCCACCAGGGTTTCACATAATCCGATAATTTATTTACGTTTCAATAAAATGCATTCATGATAAGAAAGAACTGAACAGCGATCCGTTATAATTTAATGTTAGATAAAATTACGTACGCGCACGTTTTTTTATAGTTTTATCTAGTGAGGTATTGTTGTAATATAGAGTCATACTGTAACATCATTGCTATATAACATCACTTGTTTACTGTTTCAGTATGATTAAATAGTATCTGGTATAGAGATCGTTACTCTTGTTGTTGTGTTGTGTGAATGGGGAACTTTAACTTTACGTTTTGACATGGGTGAAGGTTAGATAAGCGTGAGGTTGGGTACCCACAAATCCGGTTTAAGCCACAATTAGCCTTATTTGACTATTTTTTTATGTCTTCATGTTCATTCTGTCACGCTTTTTCTTATAATTGTGTCGTATCTTGCTTAATGAAGTATGGTGCAGTGCGCTTTTGTGTGTATCATTCGCATTTTGACTGTTTTTCCACTTTTACTTTCTTTGACGTTTCTGTTTGAAGTTTGAGGTGACCGGGTTCTAAAACTAATATAGCATTTTACTTAATTGTAGGGTACAATTACTCAATTGCGGACAGTAGACCCAGATCCGAGAGGAGTCGCGCGGGTCGGTATCTGCTCTTTGTGTAGTTATGTCATTATCAAAACGATCCTTTCTCATAATACATAAATCAGACAGATTAATATTCATAGAAGTCATATTCCTTAAACGAATATTCATATGCCAAGGTGTTAAGTAATTCGATCGCATCGTATATGCTGCTGGTACTATCCATCCACTGGTATGGTTCACTGTCACATAGTATCGTCTGCAAATATATGTCACAAATAGTGTTGTTTGCAACTAGTTGTCGTCTGTTACACTATCCGTTAGTTTCATTATTTCTCCTTTTCTTTGAATAACATTATCACTATAACAATCAGTCTGGATTTTAATTGGATGCCGAGTTACTCGCCATCTGATCTGGACCTAAACAGTTGCAGATTTAATTTGGGAGATACAATGAGCAAAAAGGACACGAAAAGTAGAATAAAATTATAATTCAAAGATCCAAATACATGTATTGATACGATTATGTATTGTTCAGAACTAAGGCTAGAATGAAAAACAAAAAGTTATATGGAAGCAGTTATGATGTGAAAATGAGTGCTTAGAGATACCAAACAATGAGATCATGTTCCTACCTACCTAGTGTTAAACTATGTGACGCATTAGCGCATATGATTTAAAAAGTACATGGTTTTTCAAAAAGAAAACATGTATTGTTGTTGAAATTTAACAAACATTCAGTCGATTAAGTTAAAACAAAATACCCATTGTGCAATATGTTTGTTGGCTAATAAAGCATGAAAATAGCATTCTAATCGTGACAATAATCATCGTTGACCAGCGATCATAACAGATCCAATCTAAAGCGAAAACTCACTGAGTTTGGTACAAGCTTTCTACATAACGTTCGTTCTACACTGTACTATACACCCATTCTGACAGTAACCATCGAATGAGGGAACCGAGTGTATTGGCATTTGCCAACAGTGTAGTCACAGATGAAATGGTCATAGAGGAGTCTCTGTGTAGTAAAAATCTAGAAGAAAAATTGCAATGGCCGCAACCGAAAGGGGACATATGCAATTTTTTTTATTATTAATTCTTTCGATCCGCTTGAACTATGAACAGTTGAAACAGTTATTACTTACGAGAAACAAATAAAGCCTCTCCTTTCGAGAAATATGTAATCCAATTCCTTTTATGGATGCCTTTACAAGCACTTGCCAACAGAGTACCGAATCTACATAGTCTACCAGTATCGCAGTTTCATGCGGACATATGCAAGCAGCTTGTATCATGATAGGCAGCGAAGTTATGCAGTCTTTCTTTTAGTTCCAAGCCGTTTGGAATGCAAGGTAATTGTTAATTATTAGTAAAACAATGACAGCAGGCGATGTCTGACATAAATCTGTTTCTACGAGCTCGTAACCGAATATATATTTCACATTGCATGACTGTTTTACTTTGGTCTCTGCATGCACATTTTCATTTCAGATATGCTAATGTTTGTCTTTAATATTTAATTTTCTCATAACAATGTAATTGAGTATGGAAATTCAAGAACATCACATGCGCTTTTCACGATATGTAGGAATTGGCGGTTCATTCTGTTATCAATTTCCCGTAGGATTTCAATTTCCTTTACGGTAGCCATTAGTATGGGTTTTAAGCGTGCAAGTAATTTTATCGGAGAGCTGATTACGTGATAAAATCTAAGAAATGTGCGTATATACCGATATCAGATTGTATGTTTAGTTGTATTGATACTTTTATAGTTGTATGGCATATTGAATAAGTAACATTTTGCCTAATAGACACACCTTTTGACCTCTTAGAAACCAGAGTAGTTCCAGATCAAATTACTCCTGCAGGATTCGTCTTATCATGATGTGCCTCGTTTGCTTATGGAATATTTATATGATTATAATGTTTATGTCATGGTAAAAAATAATTTCCTTTTAATGATGCCATTATAAAGCTACAGTCAATTAAATCGTATGCCATAATTATTTTTGACTAGATAATCGTGTGGAAGTAAAATGTTAAGGAACTATATATGATTACATAAAGTCGTTATCGACCATTCATTTATTAAACAAAGGAGTATTATTGATAAAGTAGATGACTGCTTGATACGGGGCGAACGTAAAGCCGGAAATCCCAATAAGAGTGAGTGGGTTGGGTTTTACGGCACTGCGGCACTGAATAGGTCATATAGCGCCGATGAATGATGTAATGACATAGTAAGAGCTTTCTGCATTAATTTTCACCTGCATTAAAAGTATGATGTGTATTAACACATTCCCTCATATTGACGCCGTTTGACGCCTATGCAAACGACACGTTTTGAAACCATTCTGATAAATAGAGCATTTGCTCCATAAAATTACACAATTCTAAAATTTTCCTTTTCTTTAGTAACTATTCCTTTTTTGTTTATTTATTCAAAGAGGTAAGATCTAAAATGGCCGATGAGGTAATGGGTTAAAGACGCATAATTAGACAAATGTTTATAGTCACCTAAGACAGGTCCTTCTGTATCGTAATTATCAATATTCAGGTGTATGAATATATTGGAAACGTGAGGTAAAAACAAAATTGATTCTTAATTACAAATCGCATTTGAAATAACTTTAAGATCCGAACATATTGATCAATTAATGACCACTTAGTACAGGTGCCATTGTTAAAAGTACACAATTCAACAGCTGCAACAATGTTTTTCACTATTATTACATAAAATGTACGTTTATGGTTAGAACCGTTCCCTTACCGAGACATTTTGGACCATTAAGCACTTCATAACGTTTTAACTGTCAGGGTAATTCCGACTCAGAATCGTTGCCTATTTACTTATGTGTATCAATTTACCCTGGCTCACTTAAATATACACTAGTTTTGTAACACGTTATAAATACGGATAACGTCGCAATGTTTGCTTGTAATCATCAAAACTATGTTTGTAAGACTAGACACCATCCCAAAGCATAAATCACAACTGATAACTCTGATATTCAAGTTGTTATTTTATGAAGGTAAACGAATTACTGCGTCAATCGTTAAACTGACTTCTTAAATGTTGATATGATGCAAGTTTGACTACTACCGATTGAATATAATTTTGATTTTGATATACTATTGATCGAGTGTCGAACTACTTTGATCCTGATGAGACGCCACTGTACATTTCATTCAAGCTGTTTGCAAATATATGTGAATCAGATCTTGTTTAACAGGGTAGAGGTTAACCTGACAGTAATGTAGTCATGCTTAAAACACGAACCCATCAAATGTATTGTTAAAGTAAGACATTAAATATATGTGCCTTGATCTAAAAACCAGCTGGAATGTTACAATGTGTGCGTATGTGTGTGTGTGCGTGCGTGCGCGTGTGTATGTGTGCGCGTGCGTGCGTGCGTGCGTGGGTGTGCGTGTGTGTGTATGTGTATGTGGTATGCTGTTTACCGATGTAGATTTGTGGTGGTTGCGTCTTGTATGTGGCTTTGCCTGCTTGACCTTACTACTTTTTCATTTTAAAACATCAAATGTAATGTTTCCACGTTCCAATGCATTCAACATATTGTTAGACATAAAACACATTCGTATGTAATCCAAAACATAATATATAATTTTAGAAGCTGAGAATCGAGAATATACGTTTTGTTTTATGTCTGTATTCATAATTACAAGCTGTGCTATGCGACAAACAGAAACACCTGGTTACACTCTTGGATAGTTAAGTACGACGCTCGGGTAGACACAACACATGGTGTGCTTGTTTGTTTGTTGATTGCGTTGACTAAAGTCCGTTGTGGTTTTTGTCATTTGT
>CAUYWK010000075.1:0-53104 GCA_963576725.1 Azorinus chamasolen | reverse complement strand
ATGTCGAGCTCTCCGCAAGCGGGCTCGACAAAAACCAAAAAAGGAAACAAGAGCCAGAATGGCTCTAAATCGCTCACCTGAGTCATACTGACATTATATAAAATAAGTTGACACCAACTGAAACTATATGAACAGGGCTCCAGATAAGACTGCGTACACAACTTATTTCCAACGTTTTCTCCTTTATGCCTCAACCAATTCTATGATGTGACCATTCATTAGAATCGTCGCTTTGCGACGATTCTAATGAATGGTCACATCATAGGGTTTAGTTGAGGCATAAGGATTGTAATTTTAGAAATACGCACCTTATCTGGAGCTCTGTATGAATAGTATTGGTAAAGTACCATGCCAAATATCAAAGTTTTGGCCATATTAGTTTCAGAGAAGAGGATGTTTGAACTTTTCACTATATAACTTTGGGCTGGGTCATTTTTTATTCATGGGGCATAATTAGAACAATCTTGATTCGGGGCATATAGATGATGCTATATGCCAAATATCTAAGCTGAGGGTACGTAACTATTGTTTATGACAACAAGGTTTTTAAAGTTTTCAGTAAAATTTGTGACCCCAGGGCGGGCCAATTTTGACCCCTGGATCATAATTTCAACAATCTTGGTAAAAGTTCACCAAATGATGCTACATACCAAATATCACAGTTCTAGGCCTTTCAGTTTCAGACAAGAAGACTTAAATTTTCACTATATAATCCTATGTAAAACTTGTGACCTCCGGGGCGGGGCCAATTATGACCCCAGGGGCAAACTTTGAACAATCTCTGTAGAGGTCCACTGGATGATGCTACATACCAAATATGGTAGCTGTAGGCCTTATGGATTTGACAAGAAGATTTTTAAAGATTTCAGTTAAATTTGTGACCCCCGGGGTCGGGTCGATTTTGATCCCTGCGCTATAATTTCAACAATCTTGGTAAAGGTTCACCAAATGATGCTACATACCAAATATCACAGTTCTAGGCCTTTCAGTTTCAGACAAGAATACTTATAAAATTTTCACTATATAATCCTATGTAAAACTTGTGACCCCCGGGGCGGGGCCAATTTTGACCCCAGGGGCAAACTTTGTACAATCTTTGTAGAGAACCACTAGATGATGCTGCATACCAAATATGGTAGCTCTAGGCCTTATGAATTTTGACAAGAAGATTTTTAAAGCTTTCAGTTAAATTTGTGACCCCCGGGGCGTGGTCAATTTTGACCCCTGGGCTATAATTTCAACAATCTTGGTAAAGGTTCACCAAATGATGCTACATACCAAATATCACAGTTCTAGGCCTTTCAGTTTCAGACAAGAAGACTTTTAAATTTTTTACTATATAATCCTATGTAAAACTTGTGACCCCCGGGGCGGGGTCAATTTTGACCCCAAGGGCAAACTTTGAACAATCTTTATAGAGATTTTCTAGATGATGCTACATACCAAATATGATAGCTCAAGGCCTTATGGATTTTGATAAGATTCTTAAAGTTTTCACTATATAATCCTTTGTAAAACTTGTGACCCCCGGGGAGGGGCCAATTTTGACCCAGGGCCAAACTTTGAACAATCTTTGTAGAGGGCCATTAGATGATTCTCAATACCAAATTTGGTAGTCCTAGGTCTTACAGTTTTTGAGATGATGATTTTTAAAGATTTCATTTTTTATTTACATTTGTTGCCATGGCAACCAGAGTTCAGCATGGAATCAAATTCTTTGAACAACTTTGGTAGACGTTCACCCAAGGATCATTCCTGGCAAGTTTGGAAAAAATCCAACCAGCAGTTTAGGAGGAGATGTCGTTGAAAGAAAAAGTTGACGACGGACGACTGACGACGACGGACACAGGCCGATCACAATAGCTCACCTTGGCACTTCGTGCCAGGTGAGCTAAAAAGGCAAATAACTCCAACATTTGGAATAAAGAGTTATGGTTCTTATGTAGGGACATTCTAATAAATGAGAACAGACTTTTAACGCAAAACCTTAACATTGACCTTTGAAGTCAAGGTCAAAGGTCAAAGTCATTAAACTGCAGTGCAACGTGCTGTACTTATTAAGGCGCATCAGCATGTTAAGTTTCTTGACACTAGGAGCAGTAGTTAGTCCAGGACAAACTTTAACGCAAAACCTTAACTTTGACCATTGAGGACAAGGTCAAAGGTCACGGTCAATAAACTGCAGTGCAACATGCTGTACTCGTTAAGGTGCATCAGCATACGAAGTTTCGTGACTCTAGGTGCAGCAGTAAGTCCAGAATAGATTTCATCTGAGATTTACCAAAACATTCTTTCCGAAAAAGTTTCATGCAAATTAGGAACCAAAACAATGTGATCACTAGTGTTCACAATGTTTTTCTATAATTATTTAACATTGTGATCTAGTTTTTGAACCAACATGACCCACTTTCAATGCCATTCAAGATTTTATCAAGACAAATATTCTGACCAAGTTTCATGAAGATTAGGCTAAGACCTATAATATTTGATGAAACAACATGGCTCTAGCATATTTCTAAAGCAAAAATAATACCCTTCCATAACAACATAACTTTTAACCAATAATTGGTGAATTGTATCTGTGCAATTTTAACAGAAACTGCATTTATACACAAAACAATGTAATATTTGGCCCATTGACACATCAAAAGTCCTAGGACTATAACTTAAGACCTTCCTAGGACTAAACTTAGGACCGTTTCAACAAACCGGCCCTGCTGGTCTCGTTAATATTGATTTATTCTTTCATTTAAAAGTTAAAATATCAAGAGTGTTAAAGAATGATTAAATTCCGTTAAATAAATCCTGTAAGATTTTTCAACGACGAAGTAGACACTACTGGAAAGGGCAGTTTTGTATCTATTTGGATGAAAATCGAATTGACTATCAAAGAAGAAAAAAATAATGAAAATTTACTTATACAAGAGGCCCATGGGCCACATTTCGCTCACCTGAGAATAGGGGCATAATTTGAAAATCTCTGTAACAGTTCACTAGATGATACTACATAACAAATATCATAAGTTTAAGTGCTTTCAGTTTTGGAGAAGAAGATTATTTACTATATAATCCTATGTAAAACTTGTGACCCCAGGGTGGTGCCAATTTTGACCCCAGGGGCATTATTTGAACAATCTTTGTAGAGGTCCATTAGATGATGCTACATACCAAAAATCACAGCTCTAAACCTTTTGGTGTCGGAGAAGAAGATTTTTTAAGTTTTTACTAAATAATTCTGAGTAAAACTTGTGACCCCGGGTTGGGGCCAAGTTCTACCCTAGGGGCATAATTTGAACAATCTATGTAGAGGTCCCCTAGATGATGCTACATACTAAACATTACAGCTCTACACCTTTAGGTTTCGAAGAAGAAGAATTTTTAAGTTTTGACTATATAATTCTATGTAAAACTTGTGACCCTGGGGCGGGGTCAATTTTGACCCCAGGGGAAAAATTTGAACAAACTATGTAGAGGTCCACTAGATGATGCTACATACCACATATCAAAGCTCTAAACCTTTGGATTTCGAAGAAGAAGAATTTTTAAGTTTTTACTATATATCCTATGTAAAACTTGTGACCCCCTGGGTGGGGCCAATTTTGACCCCAGGCGCATAATTTGAACAATCTATGTAGAGGTCCCCTAGATGATGCTACATACTAAACATTACAGTTCTACGCCTTTATGTTTCGAAGAAGAAGAATTTTTAAGTTTTGACATATATAATCCTATGTAAAACTTGTGACCCCTGGGGCGGGGTCAATCTTGACCCCAAGGAGAAAATTTGAACAAACTATGTAGAGGTCCACTACATGATGCTACATACTTAACATTATAGCTCTACGCCTTTAGGTTTTCGAAAAAGAATTTTTAAGTTTTTACTATATTATCCTTTGTAAAATTTGTGACCCCTGGGGCGGGGTCAATTTTGACCCCAGGGGCAAAATTTGAACAAACTATGTAGAGGTCCACTAGATGATGCTACATACCAAATATCACAGCTCTAAGCCTTTCGGTTTCGGAGGAGAAGATTTTTTAAGATTTTACTATATAATCCTATGTAAAGCTTTTGACCCCCGGGGCGGGGCCAATTTTGACCCTAGGGGTATAATTTGAACAAACTTGATAAAGGACCTTTAGATGATGCTATGTGCCAAATATCTAAGCTCAGGCCCTTGTAGTTTTTGACATGAAGATTTTTTAAGATTTTACTATTTTTTCACTTTGGTTGCCATAGCAACCAGAGTTCTACATTGCTTTCAATTCTTTGAACAAATTTGAAAGAGCTTGATCTAAGGAACATTTGTGTTAAGTTTGGTTGAAATCTGTCAAGTGGTATAGGAGGAGATGTCATTTTAAGCAATTGTTAACGACGACGGACACAGGGCCATCACAATAGCTCACCTTGAGCCTTTGGCTCAGGTGAGCTAATAAAGAAACAAGAGGGACAGAGGCCCACATGGCGCTCACCTGAGAACATTGTACGAAAGAAGCTGACTGGGCAAGACAAAATTTTGATATAGCTATGACCCAGGGGTAATAATTCGAACAATCTCTGTATGGGACCACAATGCAAAGATACATGTCAAATATTAATGATCTGGGCCTTATGATTCAAGAGAAGAAGATTTTAAAAGGTTTTCCTATAAACAAGAGGGCTGATAAGCCCTGGGAAAGGGGCATTTTTGACCCTGAAGTCATAATTTGACAATTCTGGTCTAGGACTATAAGGCAAAGCTACATGTCAAATATTAAAGGTCAGGGCCTTACGGTTTCAGAGTAGAAGATTAGAAAGGTTTTCTTATACAAGAATATGTAAAACTGATATAAAAGCCCTGGGGCGGGCCATTTTTGACTGGGAGTCATTATTTGAACAATCTACATGTAGGTATAGGACCACACGATAAAGCTGCATGTCAAATACAAAAGGCCTCAAACTTACTGTATGATGCTACATAAGAAATTTGTTTTTTCTAGGACTTATGGTTTTTGAAAAGAAGATCTTTAAAGTTTCTGACTTGGGTTTTATGCAAATACAGAAATTGACCACGCCCTCTGGCAGCCATGTTTTCTAATGAATCAAAATTCTTTAAACAACTTTGAAAGTCTATCAATTGACAAACATTTTGGTGAAAATCAAATTGAAATTGGACCAGTAGTTTCGGAGAAGAAGATTTTTCTAGTTTTTGTGCACGGTTGCCATGGCAACAAGAAAATTACCCCATCCTCAAACATTTAACAACTTTTCGTTCCCCCACCCTACTGATGCTTCTGTTAAAGTTTGGTTGAGTTTAGGCCAACAGTTTCAGAGAAAACGATATTTAAAGGTTTTCCTAAGTTAAACTGATAAGCCCTTGGGCGGGGCCATTTTTGATCCGGGGGTCATAATTTGAACCATCTTGATACAGACTCACAACATGATGCTACATAAGAAATTTGGTTGTTCTAGGACGTATGGTTTTTGACAAGAAGAACTTTAAAGGTTTTGACCTGGGTTGTCAATACTATGTAAATACTGAAATTTACCTCTAGCGGCCATGTTTTTGAACGGATCAAAATTCTTTGAACAACTTTGAAAGTCTATCAATTGACAAACATTTTGGTGAAAACAAAATTGAAATTGGACCAGTAGTTTCGGAGAAGAAGATTTTTCTAGAATTTGTGCACGGTTGCCATGGCAACTAGAAATATTTACCCCACCCACAAACTTTTAACAACTTTTCGTTCCCCCACCCTATTGATGCTTCTGACAAAGTTTGGTTGAAATCGGGTCAGGGGTTTCAGAGGAGATGTCGTTTGAAAATGTGGACGGACGACGGACACCGGACGGAATGTGATCACAATAGCTCATCCTGAGCCTTTGGCTCAGGTGAGCTAATAAAAGCAATGGAATATTATATATTTGTGACACTCAATCGCTGATAGTTTGTCTTTTGGTGTATTATCTTAAACCTTTGGTTTATATAAAGATGTTCTGATATCACCATGGCACTTTTAATTTGAAAGTATATTCATTTGATAGATCTAGTTCTGGTAGTTTTCTCAAATTATTTCAGATGAATACTTTTTTATGCATTTCATCTTATTTGATTTTGAATTTGTTTATAAAGGTCAGTTTTGGAAAGAAATTCACATGTTTTAATCTTGGGACCATTTTAACCCTTTCAGAGCTAAATTTTAAAATGAACTTTCCCATGGTTAATTTTGGGGGCTCATTTTGATCATTCAAAGGAGGAACTATTCAAAATTTTACTTGAAATCTATATACTTTGTTGTATTTCTAACAACAGGGCATGGCAAACAGTGCTGACCATGATGAGAGGGCTTATTTAGGAAAAAACACATATTTGCATGTCCTACACGCAAAGGGTTAAGACTGCTACAGACCTGTCCCAAAATTAGGACCTCTACAGACCAAATAACATGTTCTATGACTTAAAGTCTTTTGATGAAAATTTTTCTCTTGGGACCAAACTCTGTTCCTGGGACAAAATAATGGTCCTAAGACTTTTGATGAAATGCAACCCAGATATACATACATAGCAAGAGATAACAAGAGGAGCCTACTAGTTTTGTGCTGGGAGCTACATCTTTTCTGTGGCTTTGTCACCTTATTTGTATTAGACCTGACACTACAACTCTGTTGTACACCATCCTGTTGGAATACTGGCACAGCCTCCATACCTTCCTTTGTTGCATCTGGAACTAGCATAAAGATACAAAAGTCACACAGTTTGCAAGGAGTTTTGTACTAGGGGAATAATAGAGAGGTTTCGAATTCTTACTTGTACTTGTACGTGTACGTGTGGCTACACGTACACGTACGCGTACACGTATTTTCAAAATCATGTTTCGAAATTGGATAACATGAACGCGTACGGGTAATTTATCATAATGCAAAATAAGTAAATTTATGTAATTCCTTAATGTTTTTACGAGATATACAGCAGCCATGGTTGGTGTGGAAATGTATGTGTCCAAAAAATAAACGGGGACAGTAAAAGAGAGAGAGAGAGAGAGAGAGAGAGAGAGAGAGAGAGAGAGAGAGAGAGAGAGGGAGAAAAAAGACAAAGAGAGAAAGAGAGAGAGAGAGGAGAAATAGAGAGAGCGAGAGAGGCGAAAGAGAGAGAGAGGAGAAATAGAGAGAGAGCGAGAGAGGCGAAAGAGAGAGAGGGAGAGAGACATAGACAAAGAATCAAAGAGAGACAAAAATAGAGACAGAGAGAGAATGATAGAGAGACAGAGAAAGATAGATAGAGAGACAGATATATAGACAGACTGACAGGCAGACAAACAGACAGACATACATACAGACAGAGACAAGAGACATACAGATACAAAGACAGAGGGAAACATAGACAGACAGACAGACAGAATGGGAGAATGGGAGATATCTACATAAATAAAGAATAAAACAAAATAAAAAATGACTGCATGCAGGACCCTCACATCTCCTTTTCGGAATTAATGACAGACTTTTTTGACATGTCAGAAAACGACATGTCCCTCAGTCTTTTGATAGAACCCACCAACACCCAACCCCATCTTCCTATGGGATAGGTCTGTGAACAGTCAGAAGACCAATGTGTGTGAGAGAGAGAGAGATTGAGAGAGAGAGAGAGAGAGAGAGAGAAGAGAGAAAGAGAGAGAGAGAGAGGGGAGCGGATACAGTTTGGTTTGTTTGTTTACGTCCGTTTAGACAAGAACTGCCATCTAAGGGCTAATTTGACGGCAATTGACTCCTCAGAGAGAGGGGAGCGGATACAGAGAACCCGGGCGCGATTCCCTACTCTAATTATCGAAAGAGTTATTTGATTTTTTTAGATGCCTAGTGTAAATCACTGACGCATCCGACCTCGGTTTATAAAGTCTCATACGAAAGACTTGGTCCGGCGGGGGTCGAACTCACTCACGACCCCTGGTATTGGAGCCGAGCGCAACTACTACTCGACCACGTGGTCCACGTCTGACGGAGAACCCGGATGCGATGCCGTACTCTTATTAGAGAAAGTCAGTTCTCTGGTCCTTTAGATGCCCACTGTAAAGCACTGATACATATGATCATACCTCGGTTTATCAAGTCTTATCCGAAATATTTGGTGCGGCGGGGGTCAAACTCACGACCCTGGCATTGTAGTCGAGCACAACTACGTAGCACTTGACCGCGTCCGCCGGTAGTCTGGTGGATCCATAAAGGAACAAAGCATAGGAAATAGGCTAAGTGTTTTATCTTGAGCCCTATTGGTCGGCATCCCGACTACAATTTGAAGGTGTTGACTGTCGCCGCAAGGGATGGGAGATCTAGCTTCGAGGATGCAATTTCAAGCGCTTGGAGGGACGATAAATCTTATTAGCTACAACAACAACACAACAGAATAGGTCTACATATCATATGATAGACTCACATGAACGTTTGTCAAAGTGTAATGCAACTATTTAGTCTGCTGTCTATAACGTGTGGCCGTGTCACGTAGTGCGCTATTAAACATCTTTATTTTAAATTTCTCAAGTAAATCAACACTTCTGGCACGATTAGAAAGGTTTGTACTAACATTCTGTCAACAAATATTGCAATAAACAATACGAGAAATTGGAATAAAACGATGATAAACCTACACGTTTTTCTGTTACGCGTAGACTGTACATTACACGTTGATGACTTGTAAATCCGAAGATAGGCACGCATATATTGATGACGTCACGATGGTTTCTGCACATTTTAGTCGAGCTACAAGTACACGTACCCGTACAAGTAAAAATCGAAACCTCTCTATTATCTGTCAAATAGTTTTGCGAGAAAACAGCGGACAAAAAAATGTTGACGGACGAACGGATGGACTTACGGACAGACAGGGCCACGCCAATATACGACCACCTTTAGTAGGTGGGTGTATAAAAATATGAGGACATTGCGACAACTATGTCGAGCTGACCGCAAGCGGGCTCGACAAAAAAAGGGTCAATAGTCACCCCTATTTTGTACTGGTCTAATAAGCACCAGTACAATCAGATACACACACACAGTCCCCCAAGATCACACTGAGGTATTCACCCGCAAAGATGACAAGACAATTGTTAAACAAAGGCCAACAGGCCCTATGGCGCTCACCAGAGACATTAGAATATGATAAGGACTGTACATGTAGATGTCTCCAAAAGCTTTTCGAAATGATCAAGGTGGTCATTCTGAGTAAGGTTCACAAAGTACATGCTAAAAATATCACCCACTGACCTACTTTTTAGTCTGACAGGGCTAAAAGTATGGCCCCTAGAGAACTATGAAGCTTTTCTTATGATTTGACCTACTGACCCACTTTTTGAACCAACATAACCCACACCAATACATTGCCTAGATTTTGTCAAGGTGGTAATTCTGAAAAAGTTTTATGAAGTTGGGGCTAAAAGTATTGATCCTAGAGTGTTTGGAAGTTTTTTCTAGGCATTGACCTACTGACCTACTTTTTAACCCAATGTAATCCATATTTATATAGTGCCTAGATTTTGTCAATGAGGATCATTTTGAGCAAGTGTCAATAACATTGGGAAAAAGATTTGGCTCCTAGAGTGTCAAAAAGCTGATTCTGTGATTTGACCTACTGACCTACTTTATGACCCGAAACTACCTATATTCTGGTATGGCCTAAATTTCATTAAGGATATGACCATGATAAAGTTTCATAAAGATATAGCCATAAATACAACTCCTAGAAAGTTCAATATTACCATATATGGAAAAATGACCACGCCCTCTGGCGGCCATGTTTTTTGACGGATCAAAATTCTTTTAACAACTTTTAAAGTCAATCACATTTTGGTGAAAACCAAATTCAAATCGGACAAGTCGTTCTGGAGAAGAAGATTTTTCTAGATATTGTGCATGGTTGCCATGGCAACAATACTGATGGCCCCACCCAATATCTTTGAACAACTTTTGAAGCTCACAATCACAGTATGTGTCTGACCAAGTTTGATTACAATTGGACTGTTGGTTTCAGAGAAGAAGTCATTTGTAATTGTTGACGGACAGACAGACAGACGGATGACAGACACAGGGGTATCACAATAGCTCACCTTGAGTACTTTGTGCTCTGGTTAGCTAAAAACATACAGAGCTACATGAATACCAAGTGTTAAAACTACTTACAGAGACACATATACTAAGCATAGTTTATATGTATACATTTTAAGTTTAAAACTTAAAGTGTGTTGACTGAATATGGCTTATAGACTTGAAACAAATGTTAATTACGGTCAATCAAACCGGCAGAATCTAGGTCTGACATTCATAATAGTGAGATTAAGTGCTAATTTTCACATGTATTTATGTCTGGCTAACACAAATACTTGCGAAATTTAGCATGAACCGAAATATGACGCCTTAGTTAATGTACTGTGGGTATGTTATGGATTAAATAAATTCAAGCTTACTTTCAGTCAAGTCATCTGCTTCATGGACTTCCTCTTCATCACCCTCACTGTCACTGCTTACAACCTTATCTGTCAAAGAAAAAATGACACTATCATGACCCTGCATCACTGAAAAAAGACTGTACTTTTTCCAGGAGTTCTAAATGCTGACTCAGACTCCAGCCTTAGAACCTTTCTGTCCAAAGTTTTATTTGGATAAAATTGTAAATGTGTTACAAGCTTTTCCTATATTTTTGCCTGTACCCTAGTGTTGTATCCCAGAATCGAACCTGGTCTATATTTTACACAAACAATCATTCTGAACAAATAACAAGGGCCACTATGGCCCTATATCGCTCACCTGGTCAACATGTAACCATGTACACCATGTGACCTAGTTTTTGACCGGACATGACCCACATTCAAACTTGACCTAGATATCTATAAGACAAACATTTTGATAAAGTTTCATAAAGATCCAATGAGATTTGTAGTCTCTAGAGTGTAAACAAGGGTTTTCCATGATTTGACCTAGTGACCTAGTTGTTGACCCAACATAACCCACATACAAACTTGACCTCAATTTCAAGACAAACATTTTGATCAAGTTTCATGAAGATCCAATGAGATATGTAGTCTCTAGAGTGTTAACAAGGTTTTTCCATGATTTGACCTAGTGACCTACTTTTTGACCCTACATGACCACAATTTAAACTTGACCTAGATTTCATTAAGCCAAACATTTTGATCAAGTTTCATGAAGATCCAATGAAATTTGTAGTCTGTAGAGTGTTAACAAGGTATTTCGATAATTTGACCTAGTGACCTAGTTATTAACAGGATATGACCCACATTCAAACTTGACCTAGATTTCATTGAGGCAAACATTGTGACTAAGTTTCATGAAGATCCAATGAAATTTGTAGTCTCTAGAGTTTTAACAAGGTTTTTCCATGATTTGACCCTAGTGACCTAGTTTTTGACCGGACATGACCTACATTCAAACTTGACCTAGATTTCATTGAGGCAAACATTGTGACTAAGTTTCATCAAGACCCAATGAGATTTGTAGCTGCTAGAGTGTTAACAAACAATTGTGGACGGACGACGGACATCTAGCGATCCTAAAAGCTCACCTTGGCACTACGTGCCAGGTGAGCTAAAAATGTGACCCCATCTACAAAATGTTTCCGTAAGATTTTATCTGTTGATGAAACTCTTGGTTAATAAATTCAAACTTCAACAAGAGATGTGTGTAAAACATATATGCCCCCACCCCCTTCCCATTGGGATGTTGACCTTGACCTACTGACCTAAAAAGGAATGGGGATCATCTTCTCATCATGGCAAACCTCCCTACCAAATATGAGAACTGTTGGATAAATGATGGACGAGATATTGATCAGAAACCATAACAATGATATCATAGCACTGGATGACCTTGACCTACTGACCTTAAAAGAATTAGGGGTCATCTACTTGACAAACCTCCCTACTAAATATATGAACTATTGCATGAATGATTGACGAGATATTGATTGGAAACTATGACTATGATTATCATTAGGGTAGGACACCGGTACTCGGTATCGAAACAGTATCGAGAATCGTTTAAATTTGTAATGGATCGTAACTGTTTAAAAAAAAATACCGGTGTTTTGTTGATACTTGAGGCGTTTGGAAAAGCTTCAAATTCTCACTGAATCCTCATAGTTTCCAGGTTTCACAATTCATGAATAAGAAAGATGACTTCTTCAGTCCTCTTTCTTAACTTTAACAGAATCTAAACATAAGTAATTGATTATAAATTAGACAAAACCTATGGTAATTCTGCTTAATCTTTAAGCCCAAACCTTACTTATCAGCCATGTTCCTGTGTCAGTTTTGAGTATCACATGGTATTGAAAAGTATCATTAAAATACCGGTATCATTTCCTTGGTATCGGTATCGTATCGTACCGTTTCGTTCTTTACAATTATTGCAAACTTTAACAATAAACTTAACCAAGAGAACCTATATTTTTATAAGTCCAACAAGAGCTGTCAGAAGAGCAGCAAAGCTCGCCTAAAGGGGACATCTTTGATTGCGAAACCTAAACATGAGTCCTTAGTTCAAGGTCAAGGTCACTGGGGTAAAAATTTCGGTGTGCATGGAAAGGTCTTGTCCATATACACATACACATGCATACCAAATATCAAAGCAATATCACCAAATATCAAAGCAATATCTTAAGTCATTAAGAAATAAATTACAAAATTGTTACAATTATTTCAAAACTTAAACGCAAATTTCGAAACTTAAACACAGACTTTAAGTTCAAGGTCAAGGGTGTGAAAATGTATATGTGTATGGAAAAGTCTTGTCCATACACACATGCATACCAAATATCAAAGCAACATCTCAGGGCATAAAGAACTTATGAATGTTTTTCGAAACTAAATCACAGATTTCAGATTTTGAAACTTAAACGCGGACACTAAGTTCCAGGTCAAGGTCACTAGGGTAAAAACAAATTGTGTGCATTGAAAGTTCTTGGCCATGTTCACATACATACCAAATATAAAAAGCAATACTTTACAATAGCAGGAAGTTATTAGAGTTTATCTGAAATTTGTGGAAGCTGCCACGGACAGATGCTGGGGTACAGCAAGAACTTGTCGTTTTCAACTTTGTAAAACGGCGAGCTAGAAAGTTCCAAATCTTATGCAAAATGCAGACTACTGACAAAGGTAATTTACTACATTTCTAACACCAAACTATATGTCGTGAACACATTTTTCATAATAAAATCTTAAGTGTTTCAAGATGAAGTGGACTTTATTCACTATAATGGCCGCCAACCATTGCTTGCACCAAATCTTAACACAGTTTTGAATAACTTGAGATATCACTGAAAATGATTAATACCCCCCCCCACCCAAGTAAAAGTTTTTGTCTCATGACATTCAGTCTTTGTAACATAATACAAATACATAAATGGGCCATAACTCATTCAACTGTGTCAACTTGCAACATGCATGTCTTCACTTGCTAATAAGACATAAGAAGTTTCATTTATTTCCATTAAATAGTAACTCAGAATTAAAGTAGCTCAGACAAAAAGCTACTTATTCAATTGAAAATTGACCAAAGGGCCATAACTCTGTGAAAAATCATTCAACCATGACAACCTTGCAATATGCATGTTTTCACTTGTTAATAAGACAGCATATGAAGTTTCATTAATTTCCATTGAATAGTTTTCAGAAATAGTGCGGACATACAGCTACAGACTGACAGATGGGGGTATAATCACAGTTGTTTTAAGACACAGCCAATGTGTAGTCAGAGTAACACATCATTGATTGTGTGTAATAAGGTTCTAAGTAACTATTAATTTAATTGGCACTTAAAACCTTATTGCTCTCAACCCCAGACATGTTGTTTGGACTCTTTAGTTATACAAAATGTACAAAAGAATATTTGCAATTCTAACAATGCAGCTTATAAAGCTATATAGTGGTTCAAAAAGGTGCTATGAACAAAAAAAATTAGCCAAGAGGTGGGAATTATTAAAGTCCAAAAATGGCCATAATTTTAGCAAAATGCAGTCTAAAGTAAATACTCAACTAATAACCATAAATGAATATGACAAGTTTCAAAGCAAAAGCTTAAACGAATTATGAGACAAGTGGAGCAGGTGATGAAAGGTAAGCTATAATCTTAGGTCATATGAAAAGCTTAAAGTAGTCTTTTGAGTATAAGAAATCGTTTTGTGTGATGATTTGACCTAGTGACCTGACAAGACTCATATTTAAACTTGACCTAGATTTCTATAAGACAAATAGTCTGATAAAATTTCAGCAAGATTCAATAGCATTTGTAGCCTCTAGAGTGTTAACAAAATTATTCTATGATTTGACCTATTGACCTAGTTTATAACGACAGGTGACCCATATTCAACCTTGACCTAGACTACATGCAGGATAACACATAAACAAATTTCTTTATTAATTGAGTTCAAACTGTGGCCCCTAAAGTGTTGAAAAGGTTTTTCTACAATTTGACCTAGTAACCTAGTGTTTGACCCCACATAACCCACATTCAAATTTACCCTGGATTTCAATGAGGCAAACATTCTGACCAATTTTCATAAAAATCTGATGAGATATGTAGCCTCTAGAGTGTTAACAAGACCTAGACCTAGACCTAGATTTCACCCAGGGCAATACACAAACCAATTTACTTAAAGATAAAATTCAAAATGCGGTCTCTAGAGTGTTAAGTTTTTAATATGATTTGACCTGGTGACCTAGTTTCTGACCCGACATGATCCTCATTCGTAAAGACAAATATTGTGACCAAGTTTCATGAAGATTGAGTGAAATTTGTAGCCACTAGAGCGTTAAAAAACCAATTGTGGACGACAGACGACGGACATCCAGAGATACTAACAGCTCACCATGAGCACTTCATGCTCTGGTGAGCTAAAAATAAAACTAAGAGCTACAAATGTTGAGCTTGTTAAAAAACCAATATTCAGATGCCTTTTTCATTAACAGATAACCTGATGATTGATCAATTTATCATTTAACCAGTTAATCATTGCCATCAATAATTCATAATTTATTGGTTTTAACATCTAATCTTACCTAATTCAAGATCTATGTCATCAATGGACATCCCGTTGAACTGTCCTATTGTTCCCTTGTTGAAGGCTGTCAGAAGACGTCCCATCCTAGCCACTTCAATTATCTCTTGAGGGAGACGATAGAAAGACCTGTGTATATTTATGTCATGTCCCATAAAACCTGCCAACACTTCCAAATCGTGTTTGCTGAGATTCAAAATCTGTACCACTGTGGCAACATGCTTTCTCAATTTAGTGCTTGTAACACTTTCTGGGCATTCCAGCCTTGCTTCTTGTGCATATTGTCTTAAAACATCCGCACTTCTAAGGGGAAACAGCGAACTACAATTTGCTCTTGCAAAAATATATGCATTTCCTTGATCTACACCTGCATCTACTCTGTATCTAAGTAAAAGATCAATGCTCTTTTCTATGTCCTGAGTAAGGAGAACTGCGACAGTACGATCCCTTTTCCCACGAATTTCCACTCTTGACAGTGTAGTCAGAAGGACTTTTTCTGTTTCACTTAGCGATTCTTCTACTTCTTTAGGTGCCTGCTCTGATTTATTTCTTCTGTTTTCATACTGCACTACTTTCATTCTTTCGGTTTCTCCGCCACGCCGTCTATTGAACATAACAAGTTTTGCAAGTGTCACTTTATTGAGAAGCTCCCAGTTACCTTTGGAAAATCCCTCTTCCAAATTTTCTGTCAATGATTCTGAGGTTCTCTGAAGGTATGTCTGGAGCTTTGAAATGTCTTCAGACAGAGGCAGCATCTTCTTCTTGTTTCTCTTGTTGTCAGTAAGTGTATGGAGGGCACTGAAAGAAATTTCATTCGTCCATTCCTCTTCACAAACATTTATGAAATCAATGGCTTTTTCCTTTTGTACAGAATCACTTGCTATCATTGATTCTGTTCTTAGTATTCTTGCTGCCTTCTTTAGGAGATGACCAAGCTTCAATGCTAGGGATGGATTTGTGTATTTGTTTGTTTTATCATCATACTGACATAGTGCTTTTGTAACTGTAATCACAAGAGGAAATCTTCTTGCATCAATAATGTCACTTAATCTTATTATCTTATTGTCAAACATCCTAGCTTTTACAAGGAATCTTCCCAGTTCTCTCATTTTTTGACTTATGTGGTTGTGAAGATGCATCTGACTGCCATGCTTCTTGTATAATTTCTCTCCTACCTTTAATATGATAGGGTCATTTTTCACTGCTATAGACACTTCATCTCCTGACATCCGACTAATTACATCCTCCTTCAGGCCTTGACTAACTTCAACCGAAGAAGGCAGTAACAATCTGGCTTCTGCCTGTACATTTCTTCCCTTCTTGTGGTTTTCATTGAAACGACAAGTTTGCTTGTGTCTCCATAAACTCCACTTTAAAAAAAAGCCCAAGCAAAACTCACATGGAAGATAATCATGGGCTGATGTTGGTTCAGAGCTTCTTATAATTGTAATAAGAACACCTTCACCTTTTCTTAACACGTTGGTGTTGTGTTTATAGTCGCCGGCATTTCTTAGTTTTTCCCACGCAAGATTTCTCTCTTTTGATCCTGACGGGTAACTTAATACCCTTTGAATTTCACTTTCTTTTGAATGTATAGAAGAAAGATAGTGTTTTCTAATATTAGTAGAACTATTATCATCACAAAAAAGACAAAAGTGGATTTTATCCCATTTCCTTTTTTCTCCATAATTCCTGCTCTGTTGCACTTCTAAAGCATTTGTTCTATCTGAAGATTTTGTAACATCCTCATCCAAGGATGTTACTTTATCAACCTGGATTTTTGGTCTTTTTCTATGGACAGGTTTTGTTGTGACTTTTCGTTTTACAGTAAGAGCTGGAAATATTTCTATAATCTCTGATGTATCCGAGTCTGAACTACAAGAATCTTTTAAAATGTAGTTTGGATCATGCAGGGAATCATCATAACCTTCAGTAATTGAAACATCAGAGTCATAACCATCTCTATACCAAGCAGTTTCTCGACGGATGAACTCTGAAAGTTTAAAAAAAATCACATCATTTTCATGGTACTTCACTTTTTTTTGGAAGTTATCTTTTTGTTCCTCCTTGGACCTTGGGTTGTTTGCTAGACAGGGTTACTGTTCTACACTTATCATTTTTTTAAAGAATACTATCTGAATTTGTGTCCAAAATCAGGCAAAAAGGGCTAACTGTGCTGAAATCAATCGAAACTGGACCAAAATATGGAAGTGCGCAAGTTAGTATGCTGATGCATGTATTTGTTAAGTTTCATCACTGCAGTAGTAATACTTTTTGAGTTTACGCGCGACACAATCCAAAATAAGGCAAAAAAGGGTGATAACTCTGCTGAAATCAATCGAAACTGGACCAAAATATGGAGGTGCGCAAGTTCATATGCTATTTTATGTATTTGTAAAGTTTCTTTACTCTAGCAGCAATAATTTTTGAGTTATGCACAACACAAGTCCAAATAAGGCAAATTATGGATGTGCGCAAGTTTGTATGCTGATGAATGTATTTGTAAAGTTTCATCACAGTAGTAGTAATACTTTTTGACTTACGCGCGTCACAAAAATATGACGGACGAGACGGATGGACAGACGGGAAGTAGGTTAATGTCCAAAGAATACTTATGGAATTGGCAACATAAACCAAAAATGTCTGTGCGGACGGACCGACAAGGGTAAATCTATACATCCCCCCCCCCCTTTTTAAAGGGGGGCATAAAAAGTTTAAATAAATCCCATAGCTGCACAAGATTTTTCTTTCTATATATGTTAAACAAGAGGGCCATGGATGATGGCCCTGGTACGCTCCCCTGAGTATATTGCGCCAAACAGTTTTACCTTTGGATTTCGCCCAAAACCAAAATCATCTGAGGACTTATAGTTTTATTTAAATATATAGTTTTAAATATATCAGTCCTTGCCTTAGTTTTTCTATGGGCAAATGTCTTACAAAAACTACTTGCCCGAATAGATTTCAACAAGCCAAAAATATGAACATGTAATAGGGTACTGTACTTCTTGAAAATTGACAATGATTAAATCGAACTACCAAAACAATCTTCAGTTGTTTTTTATTCCCTGAATGACAGAAGCTAGACCATACCTGCAATAAAGGTGCTTTACGAGATTTCACTTTGAAAATAATTCCTAAATCCCTTTTTCAAAGCACTTTTTGTATAAATTTGCTTTCTGACCTGCGGACATAGTAGGTCTAGATCTATAATACATGATCATCGGTCTAACACATGTCTAATAGCATATACACGTACATGTAGTTTCTAATATGCCTATTTGTGAAAAATAGTCTACCAGATTTTCAGCGCTAACCGATTAAGTTAAAATACTATGTAATATAAATACAACCAGACTACTAATTTGGCAGTGTTCTTGGGAGGTTTGATCATGTGACACTTTTTCTAGGGTTTAAACTAGTGACCTACTATTTAATCCCACATGAACTGCTTTTGAACTTTACCTAGATTTTGTCAAGAACAACATTTGGAACAAGTTTGATGAAGTTTGGCACAAAAAAATGTGGCCTCTAGTGCATTCAAAAGGTTTTTCTATGACTTGACCTAGTGACCTACTTTTTGGCCCTACATGACCCACTTTTGAACTTGAACAAGATTTTGTCAAGAACAACATTTGGAGCAAGTTTGGTGAAGATTGACCCAGCATGGTCACAATGGCTCACCATGAGCACTTCGCGCTCAGGTGAGCTAAAAATCCAAATTTCTGTTCTTTCTTCAGCTTTTATTCCAAATCACATGACTCCTTCAAATATAGATGGTTCATATCTTAAAGTTTTAAAAATATTCTTTAGATTGTGAAGGATGAGCTAGCTGCTTATCCCTATTTATTTCCATGCAAATTTGAAGAAAAAACAAGCACAGTCGTCATGGGTGACAAATGCCCCCAAAGTGTTTGACACTGTAAACCTTTTTTCTACAAATTAAGTCAAAGGTCAATTCCTAAGACCTGAAAGTAAACTGCGACACTCTGCCATCCAAAATTTAATCACACTCCAAATTTGCAATCCCTAGCTGATAAGCTATAGCAGTCTTCGAGATATGCTCCAGACAAACTTTTTCTGCAAAATTATGTCAAAGGTCAAGGTCACAGTGAGCTGAAAAAAGTATGTGGCACTCAGACATCCCAAGATGTACTCACACACCAAATTTTGTATCCCTAGCTGATAAGGTAAAGGAGACATGCACCAGACAAGCTTTTTCTACAATAGAGGTCAAAGGTCAATGTCACTGTGTCCTGAAAGTAGTATGCGACATTTCAACATACTTAGATGAACTCAAACACCAAATTTGCTATCCCTTGCTGATAAGATATAGGAGATATGCTCCGGACAAGTTTTTTGTACAATTGAGGTCAAAGGTCAAGGTCGCAGTAACCTGAAAGTAGTAAGTGAAACTATAATACTAAGATGAGCTGACACACCAAATTTGCTATTCCTAGCTGATATGATATAGAAGATATGCTGCAGACAAGCTTGTTGTACAATTGAGGTTAAAGGTCAAGGTGACCTGAAAGTAGTATGCAATACTCCAGCATACTAAGATGAGCTTACAAACTAAAATAGCTATCCCTAGCTGATAAGATATAGGAGATATGCTGCAGACAAGCTTTTTGTACAATTGAGGTCAAAGGTCAAGGTGACCTAAAAGTAGTATGTGACACACCGTCATCATAAGATGAAGTCACACACCAAATTTGGTATTCCTAGCTGATAAGATATATATGTTCCGGACAAGCTTTTCCTACAATTGAAGTCAAAGGTCATGGTCACAGTGACCTGAAAGTAGTATGCGACACTCTGCCATCCCAAGATATACTCCCACACCAAATTTGGTTTCCCTAACTGATGTGGTAAAGGAAATATGCTCCGAACAAGCTTTTTCTACATTTGAGGTCAAAGGTCAAGGTCAGTCTTAATTACTCGAAAATGGTATAGAAAAATAGAATAGCTTTTTCTAATAATTGAGGTCAAAGGTCAAGGTCATAGTGACCTGAACATGGTACGAGACACTCCGGTATCCCAAGATGATAATGGAGGAGTTGGGTTTTACGGCACTGCGACAGAAAAGGTCATAAAGCCGCGATCCCTAGATGATAAAATATAGGAGATATACTCCGGACAGGTTTTTTGTACAATAAGGGTGAAAGGTCCAGGTCACAATGACCTTAAAGTAGTTTGTTACACTCCATTATCCTAAGATGAACTCATAGACCAAATTTGGTATCCCTAGCTGATGTGGTAAAGGAAATATACTCCGGACAAGCTTTTTCTACAATTGAGGTCAAAGGTCAAGGTAACAATGACCTGAACATGGTACGCAACACTCCGGCATCCCATGTTGTATCCACACACTAAATTTGGTATCTCTAGCTGATAAGGTACAGGAGATATGCTCCAGACAAGCTTTTTCTACAATTGAGGTCAAAGGTCAAGGTCAAAGTGACCTGAACATAGTACATGACACCTCATTATCCCAAGATGTACTCACACACCAAATTTGGTATCCCTAGGTTTTAAGGTATAGGAGATATGCTCCGAACAAGCTTTTTGTACAATTAGGGTCGAGGTCACAGTGACCTGAAAGTAGTTTAAGACACTCAGTCATCCTAAGATGAACTCACACACCAAATTTGGTATCCCTAGCTGATGTGGTAAAGGATATATACTCCGGGCAAGCTTTTTCTACAATTAAGGTCAAAGGTCAAGGTCACAATGACCTGAACATGGTATGCGACACTCCGGCATCCCAAGATGTATCTACACACTAAATTTGGTATCCCAAGCTGATAAGGTATAGGAGATAAGCTCCGGACAAGCTTTTTCTACAATTGAGGTCAAAGGTCAAGATCAAGCTTTTTGTACAATGATGGTCAAAGGTTAAGGTCAAGGTCACAGTGACCTGAAAATAGTATGTGACACTCCGCCATCCCAAGATATACTCACACACCAAATTTGGTATCCCTAGCTGATGTGGTAAAGGAAATATACTCTGGACAAGCTTTTTCTATTATTGAGGTCAAAGGTCAAGGTCAAGGTCACAATGACCTGAAAATGGTATGCGACACTCCCGCATCCCAAGATGTATATACATACCAAGTTTTGCATTCCTACCTAAAGTAATATAGGAGAGATGTGCCAGACACGATTTACCGGACTGACAGACGGACTACTATATGCCAACCAAAGCAAGCTTTTGGGGCATAAAAACCCTATGTGTAATAAAGGTGGAGTAATCCAGACAAGAGTTTTAATTAAAATGAACAAAGGGGGATAACTCCAGAACACACAATAATATGAGTTATCTCACCTTCTTGCACAACTACATGTAATTATCATTTAGCAAGCACACACAGGAATCAGTGCACTCCTCCAGAGGAAGTTACCCACACTTAAAGATCCCAAGACATACTGAGGTATTGACCCTAAATGATGACAAACATATACCAAGGTTATTTAGACTGTAACAAAGAGAAATCTGAATGCTCATATAGATCTCACAGGCACTTAACACTTCCTTTTAAACCCACCTTACCCACTTTAAAACTAATTCAAAGCAGAACCTACCAGTCATGTGTTCAGAACGGTCTATTATCTGGGGCTCTGGACTTGCTCTTACACTATAACCATGGTGTTCAGCACTGGGTGGGGATATTGCCACAGCCTCCTCATGCATTGTGTCTTAAAAGGAAGAAAAAGATATCAATGTTATTTAGAATGTAATAAAGAGAAATCTGAATACCCATATAGATCTCACCTTAAAACTTATTTGAAGCAAGAAATCAGATGTTTTGCTATACAAGTTTGTTGTTTTGATTAACCAGAATCGGGTGTTCCTCGGAACACGTGTGTCACCTGCCGAAATCTGCCGTAAACAAGCTTTTACCATAAATGAAAAGGTGAATATCTCTCACAGTACTGATGCAAGAGTTATGAACCCTGTGCAAAACACTTCCACTGATCAAACTTTTTTCATAAATTAAGTACAACTGAAGTTATCTGACAAAACAGAAAATTTGGAAAAGGGGGATAACTCTCACAGTACTGAGCAAGAGTTATGAACCTTGCCCAAGACAATTTAACTCATCAAGGTCTTTACATAATTTAAATTTCATCTCAAAAGCTTCAGTATAACTGAAGTTATCTGCTGGAAAAGAAAATGTGGAAAAGGGGAATAACTCTAACAATATTGATGGAAGAGTTGTGAACCTTGTGCAAGACAATTCCATTCATCAAGCTATTTCCATAAATGAAATTTCATTTCGAAAGTTTCAGTATAGCTGAAGTTATCTGCAGGAGAAAAAAAAATGAAAAGGGGGATAACTCTCACAGTATTAATGTAAGAGTTATGAACCTTAATGAAGACACTTCAGCTCACCAACCTCTTTCAATAAATGATATTTCATCTCAATAGCTTTAGTATAACTTAAGTTATCTGCTGGAAAAGAAAATGTGGAAAAGGAAGATAACTCTCACAGTATTAGTGCAAGAGTTATGAACCTTGTGCAAAACACTTCCACTCATCAAGTTCATATCATGTGAAAAGCATTAGTAGAACAGGAGTTATAGCCAAAAATAAAAGTGTGACGGAAAAAGTGTGACGGACAGACAAACAGACAGACGGACGGACGCCGGAAAAGTGATCCCTAAGTGTCACCTCTGCAAAGCAGGTGACACAAAAACAATCAGAAGGATTTATATTTTGTAAATTTGGAACTTTACTCCTAGTAATTAAATTGAATTTTATTTAAATCAAAATTAAAATCTATAAAACCATTTTTTTTAATATAAGAGTGTATTTTGTAGCATTTATGCAAAGATAAAACTAATTTCATCCATAAAGTATCATTATTTACTAACAGGTTGGACTTATCAGTGATTTATATGTTAAGAGTAAAGTATTACCTGAGGGGACAGACATTACGGGGACGGACATTACACATAACTTTTGTTTTTTTGTGAATAACAACACAATTTGAAAAGGATATTTAAAATATGCGTATTTATTGATGATATGCTATCTCTGGGCCTAATATAAAGGAACTTACACATCAGTTTGATGGTTGGAAAAAAATTTAGGAGGGGGTACGGACATTAGTCACATTACACATTTTTTTACGCTAAGCCGCATCAGGAGACAAAATTTTGAATAAAACAAATATTGCATGTTTTTATCTGGAAATGTTCTCTATATCTTTGATATGGTTTGTTTCACATTGGAAAAAACATTTTAAGTGTCTGCTTTAATTCTTTTGGTAAAGATATTTTACAAAAATATAATATAGGGGTCATCAGTTTTTACAAGCATTACATCGGGTCCTTTTTAACTATCAGACGCCTTCCAATTTATTTATTTTTTGTGTGTGTGTAGATTTTTATGATAGGTTGTGTACCTAGTAAGTCACAATACAATTTGTTGAAAAAAAACTAGCTAACAACAGGCCTTTTTCCATGCATTGAACATTGAATTTAGACAAGTAAAATGTATCAGTACCAAAATTTCTTCCCAAAATATTTGATTTTTCATGCGAAAAAATTCCCAAATCAGACAAGGCAATTTTTCCCAAAATGGCCAGAATAAGGCCTGGTATTGTATACCAAATTAAATTCTCCATATGATGAAACTGTTCTTCAAGCTATCTTTATTCTGTTTAGAAAGGCAATAAATGAAAAAGTGTGAAAAAATTAGATGCTAATTCATTACAGGCAAAAAAGGCACTTTTTGGACCACATGAATTGAAATAATTTTATAATTCAATGTCTATTCTAGGGCGAAACAGACGAGCTAAAAATGACTAAGTTCAAATGGCTGTAATTTAGTGAAAAATTAAAGCAGATCTAAATCCTGATCACATGCACATCTATGGTTTATGTGGAAACACTGTACCAACTTATAAGATTGTAGCTTTAAAACTGTAGGACTAGTTAGTCAGACAAAGTATGTACTGTATATTGGACGGACGAACGGAATAACAGACTCACGGACAGACAGGGGTAAAACAGTATGCCCCCCCACCTGACTGATTGCCGTGGGGGCATAAAAATACAGAAATCAATTAGCAAGCACACACAGGAATCAGTGCACTCCTCCAGAGGAAGTTACCCACACTTAAAGATCCCAAGACATACTGAGGTATTGACCCTAAATGATGACAAACAGCTATTTAAGAACCTACCAAGGTGCATACATAGCAAGACAATTGCTTAAGTACTTAACAAATGAACCTACCTGTCATAGTCGCATTATTGGAGGTAGGATTTAACTAGAACTGTCACTGTTTATGACAAATCCCCCCCCCCACCCCACAATAGCAATTTAATAGTTAAAGTATGAGCATAAAAGGCCAGAGGTCAAGGTCAAAGAGACCTGAAAATTGCATCTTGCACATCTACTCCAAATTGACATTTATGCCCAGCATCAACTGACTGAGGTTGAAACTGAAGGTGATTATACCCCCCCCCCCCACTAGCACATTTAGAGATGGGGTTATAGAAATAAATCTGATGTTGACCTAATATGAGAATGGACTGCCACATATCTACATCACATCTCTGTCTATCTATGTCTGCTCTGGACAAAACTTCATTTATCAAAATTAAGAAAAGGGAGATAATTCATGAATGAAGAATCAAATTAAAACCTTAATTGCAGGAGCACAATTTCATATGGTGTTCAACAATACTACACAATTTAAAAGAAATTATGTTGAGGGCATGGCAGAATAAAGCCTCAGACAATATTTGATTTGTTAAAAAGTGCAAAAATGGAGATAATTCAAGAAGGAAGTTACCAATCAAAACTGCAATCATATGTGAACAAATTGAGTGGGTGCTAAAAAATACTGCAAAATATTAAAAAATTCTGTTGAGGCATTACAGAGTAAAGCTCAGGACTAAAGTTCATATATTAAAATTACGAAAAGGGAGATAATTCATAAAGAAATGACAAATCAAATCTGCAATCGCAGGTGCAAAACTTAAGATGGTGATCAACAATACTGCATAATTTTAAAATGTCCTGTTTAAGGATTGCAGAGTAAGCTCCGGACAACTAAATTTCATATATCAAAATTACAAAAAGGGAGATAATTCAAGAACCAAATGACGAATCAAAACTCCAATCGCAGGTGCACAACTTCAGATGGTGATCAACAATACTGCATAATTTTAAAATGTTCTGTTTAAGGATGGCAGAGTAAAGCTCCGGACAAAATTTATCTATTAAAATTACAAAAGGGGAGATAATTCAAGAACGAAATGATCAATCGGATCCATAATCGCAGACTTCGCAGATGCACAACTTCAGATGGTGAACAACAATACTGCATTAATTTAAAAAAAGTTTCGTTGAAGGACAACTGAGTGAAGTTCATGACAAAATTCATCTTTTAAAATTACAAAAGGGGAGATAATTCAAGAACGAAATGACAAATCAAATCCATAATTGCAGGTGCAAAACTTCAGATGGTGAACAACAATACTGCATAATTTAACACTTTACCTAATAGCCTGTTTCTAGTTATGAAGATAGGTGGCCACTTAAAGCAGGTTGAAAGTAAAGCAGAATGCGCCTTAAGGCACATTCTGCTTTACTTTCAGCCTGCTTTAAGCTACCACCTGCTAGGATATAGAAAAATTTCTTATGGTATATGTTCATGACTGTATAAATTTGAACTATTTTCTTCAGTTGAAGAAAAAATAAAACACGCTAAAAGCCGCTTCTATGAGGTAAAGGGTTAAAAAAGTTTCGTTGAAGGACGGCTGAGTAAAGCTCCGGACAAAATTCCGTCTACAGGCTGACGGACGGACATTCTTACGAGTTGGTATTTATATGGCTATTTCCTTTGATCTTCCTTTTAAGTCGCTAGCCACATAAAAGCATTTCAAATTTGCTGTATCTCAAAAACGGAATGAGCTAGAACTTAAAACTAACCCTTATCCTAACCCTACGAATGGCCAGGTTAATGTCACAAGAAATGGCCAGGTTAATGTTTTAGTTTGAGCCACATAACTTTTTAGCCACTTATTTACCCTCTCGTGTGAGCGGACAGACAGACGGACGGAGTGATTCCAGTATACCCCCCTACACTTCGTTGTGGGGGTATAATTATTTTATGGGCGGGGTTACAATTCGGAGTGGCGGAGATATGATAGAGATTGCCTAATTTAGAGTTGCTTTTACAAATTGTCAGTGATTTGAAAATCGCTTTGATCTTAAGAAATGGCGAAGTCAGCATTGCAGGGGGACTTCTACGCTCACTACGCCCACTAGGGTGATCTCTGAATTAATCAATGACCTACATATGTTTGGTAATCCTAGATAAAATAGTATAAGAGATATGCTGCAGACAAGGTTTTTCAATAAATCAATGTCAAAGGTCAAGGTCAAAGTTAGCTGAAAGTGGTATGGGACACTCGGCAATCCCAAGATGTATCTATAATACACAAGGTTTAGGAATCCTAGATGGCTTAGAACAGGAGTTACAATAACCAAGGTCAGAGGTCAAGGTCAAAGTGTCTTGACTTCTACTACTCCTGATTAAGATTTATCCCAAGTATCAAGTGAATCAGGTTGAAACTGAAGGAGGAGTTCGCCACACATGAGTAGTAGAGAGACCAGCAATTTCAAGGACCAAGGTCAAGGTCACAGAGACATGAAATATGTGTCTTGCACATCTACTACTCCTGATTAAAATTTATCCCAAGCAATACGATATATGTATTACGATACAATAAAAACAATATGTGATACGTATTGCTGATACAATAGAATTAGAGTTTAACATTGGGATGCATCTTAAAAAAAAGTTTCATGAATACTTACTGCTATATGTAAGCACAAATTTTACACTTACATCTGATGGTTTCGTCTCTCACTGGAGACATCCTCAGAACTGCCTAACTGCGTGCTCCGACGTCATGATTGAAACGAAGAGGCCCACCACCTTACGACCAGGTTTTCACCACATCTACAGAAAGTGGCGGAAATCGTCGAGCATGACATCAGAGCGCCAGTTAGGATGTCTCCAGTGAGAGATGACACCGTCAAATGTAAGTGTAAAATTTGTGATGTAATTAGAAGAAATGATACTCAAAATTTGCTATTTTCTTGTTCCCTTGTGTAGAAAAAATGATAGAACTAACAAATGTATTTGTGGTGTAATGGGTAAAGTTAATGAGCTAGAAGAAGATGATACATGTATAGGCTTGATTATATTAATCTTTAACCCATTTTATACTGGACACAATTTAAGTTTACCAGTATGTATATTTTGAAATTAGTGCAAGTAACTGTATTGTACTGAACCTATGAAACTGATAAATGTATTGTATTGAAACCATAAAAACCGATACAAACCAATTAACCAGTATATTGATCCAGCCCTAATCCCAAGACTTAGTATCAAGAGAATCAGGTTGAAACTGAAGGAGGAGTTCTCCGCACAAGATTTTGCAGACAGACCAACTTCCGACAGGCTGATTCCAGTACCCCCCTCAAACTTTGTTTATGGTGCCGTGGTTTAATAAATTTGTGGACAGACAGGCTGGGGTATAAAAATTACTGTTGAAATGTCAAAAGTGGATGAATTCAAAACACTGTTACAGTTGCATTCATTGTTTTAGACTTACCAATGTCACTAGAGTCATTGTCAGAAGGTTCATAGTCTGGATCTTCTTCCCTATCCACATCTTCCCAATCAATATCATTATCACAACCAGCAAGAGAATTCTGAACACTCCCTCTACTGTCTTCATCCTCATCATTATCAAAATCAGATTCATAGTCTTGATTCTTCTCTTCAGTTTCTTTTACCAGACCTCGACTTTGAACACGGCTATCCATCTGAAAAACATTACTGGTTTCTTCCTCTTCATTTATCTGTTCTGGTATCATGTCATCTTTAACATTACACACAGTGAATTCTGTGTATGATGATGACTCACTACTTGCACTGAAAGTATGAGATCTGTTCTTACTGACATTAACATTCACTGGTAATTCAGTTTCCCCTTGAGACAGTTTTTCAAATTCTTCCTGTACCTCTTCAACATCAACTTTATCTTGTGAAATATTTTCAGTGAGAACAATATCTGGTTCTAAAACTTCACTTGTTACAGATTGTTGTGCACTATTTGTGAGAGTTACATCAGTATCTCTTTGTGAGTTAGTGTCTGAAACAACATTAGTTTTACCTGAAACCTCAACAGCCAAATCTCTAGATTTAATACCAGATGATGAAACCACACCCTGAGTCCATCCAGATTTGTCGGATGGTTGTAATGAGTCATAATTCATAGAACCAGTTAAGATATTTGGACCAGAAATAGTTGATGGTTTATGGTCATCCTTTGAACCACTTATTAACACAAATACTTCAGTCTCTATATGTCTACTGGAATCTCGCTGTTCTTTGATATCATTTTGCGTGTAATCGGTAATTATTGGCACATTCTCTTTCTCGGTGGACTGTTTTGGTTTGAGAGCCACAGGGGGTGGGGTCCAAGGGGAAATTGCATCTGCCTCAACTTTTCTTGGTGATACAACTGGGCTTGTTGCTGAGGCTGACCTGGGTGATCTTGAAGAAATTTGAATATCTTTTGGTCTTGTTGATATTGTAGGTTCTTGTTTCCTTGATGATGCAACAGGGCCAATAGACTTTGTTGACAACTTAGGCTCCAGTTGTACTGGAGATACTCTTGTCTCTGTCTGACGAGGGGATTGCAAAGGACTTGGGGATTTTGGTAACATTGGTGAAATTTGTTGTGATGTTTCAGTTTTGGTTGATTTCAAGGGGGCTTTTGAGAACACTGCATATGACTTTGGAGCTGTTGAGGTACTTATGGGTTGCTTCACTTGTGATGTAGAGTTATTCTCAATAACATCTGAAATAGAAACAGATAAACACCTTCAACACCGAGTATTTCTCTGTTTAAACCTTACAATGTTTGATTTTCAAATGAACGCTTCAGTTTTCTAATAAAGCCAAGTTTACATTGAGTCTTGAGGGATTTGTCCAAAAATATATACAGTAACACCTCTCTATTTAGAACAATAAATTACATTGATTATTTGGTGTTTCAGACAGGACGGGGCCATTTTTTACCTTAGGGGCATCGTTTGAACAAGCTTGACAGAGAACCTGTAGATGATGCTATGTGCTAAATATCTAAGCTCTGTGTACTAGGGTTTCAGACAAGAAGATTTTTGATGTTTTCATTGAAAAAATCTAATTTTAGCTCCTGTGTCATAGATATGGTATGGACCGAAACCATTTCAACACTTTTTATAAAGGATATAGATCTAGAAGTGTCACCATGCCAAACATAAAGGTCTGGCCATAATAGTTTCAGAGCAGAAGATGTTTGAAAATTTCACTATATAACTTTATGTAAAACTGTGACCCCCAGGGCAGGGCCAATTTTGACCCAAGGGGCATAATTTGAACATTCTCAGTAACTGTTCACTAGATGATACTATATACCAAATATCATAGGTCTAAGAACTTTCAGTTTTGGATAAGAAGATTTTTTAAGATTTTTCTATTTAATCCTATGTAAAACTTGTGAACCCAGGGTGGTGGCAATTTTGACCTCATGGGCAAAACTTGAACAATCTTTGTAGAGGTCCATTAGATGCTGCTACATACCAAATATCACAGCTCTTAGCCTTTCGATTTGGAAAAGAAGATTTTTTAAGTTTTCACTAAATGATCCTATGTAAAACTTGTGACCCCCGGGGCAAAATTTGAACAATCTATGTAGAGGTTCCCTAGATGATGCTTCATACCAAATATCACAGCTCTAAGCCTTTCGGTTTTGTCGGAGAAGATTTTTTAAGTTTCTGGTATATAATCCTATGCAAAACTGATGACCCTTGGGGCGGGGCCAATATTGACCCTAGGGGCATGATTGGAATAATCTTGATAAAGGACCTATAGAAGATGCTATGTGTCAAATATCTAAGCTGATCAGGCCCTTGTAGTTTTTGACAAGAAGATTTTTTAAGATTTACTTATTTTTTCACTTTGGTTGCCATAGCAACCACAGTTCTGCATTGTTTTCAATTCCTTGAACAAATTTGAAAGAGCTTGACCCAAGGAACATTCGTGTAAAGTTTGGTTGAAATCTGTCAAGCGGCTTAGGAGGAGATGTCATTTTAAGCAAAAGTTAAATGATGACGCACACCACACGACGGACACAGGGCCATCACAATAGCTCACCTTGAGCCTTTGGCTCAGGTGAGCTAAAAATGCGCTAAAAATCGCTTCTATATCGCTTCATTTTTTCGTATCGGAATACATATCGTATCATAAGTGTCTGGGCAATACCAAGCCCTTAAATTAATACTGCTAAATAAATGCTTTAGATACTTGATGGCGTCAAACGCGGCGGCTGGCCTTAATATACACTGTTTGCAATGCAATAAGGCAGGTTTTGTCATGGCACGGCTCAATTAAATTTTGTAGACAAAAGAGTGAAAACTTTGTTGCCTGTAGCATGTTCACATGGTTTTCCTATGATCTAACATATTGACATACATTTTGACCCCACATGACCCATGTTTGATACTGACCTAGATATTGTCAAGAACAACATTTGGAGCAAGTTTGATGAAGATTAACTAAAACTTGTGGCCTCCAGTGCATTCACCAGGTTTTACTAGGATTTGACCTAGTGACCTACTTTTTGACCCCATACGATCCGTGTTCAAACTTATCCTAGATTTTGTCAAAAACAACATTTGGCGCAAGTTTGACTAAAAATTACATGGCCTCTAGAGTACTCACAAGGTTTTTCTAGGATTTCACCTTGTATCCTACTTTTTTGACCCAAAATGACCCATGTACCAACATGACCTAGATTTTGCCAAAAACAACATTTGGAGCAAGTTTGATAAAGATTGACTCAAAAGCATGGCTCATGTGAGCTACAAATTAAGGTACAAACAAGTAATAGAACAAGTCATGAATGATAACCCTAATATACCTGAGCCTAGGCCTTTTGGTATAAACTATAAACCCTTTTTACTTTTATTTAAGCTTTGTTTGATTTTGACTTTTATGGAAATTCAGGCCTGTGCTCAAGTAAACTTAACAAAAAGAACATCAACATAGGTACCTGCAGCCAATTTCCTTTTCTGAAAAAAAATTCATAAGACTATGTAAACTTGGTGGCAGACAATTGACAAGTACTGTTGCACTGGTGAAAGCTCCCCGAACTGGGCATAGTCACAGGATGAGTGGTGGGGGGGGGGGGAGGGGGGGGGGGGCTGGGTTCGCTTCCCTGAGTATATTTAACCAAATAATTTTACTAAACCAGTATTAACTATGTAGACACTAGAGTGTCAACAGTGGCTTCTAGTGCGTTCACAGGGTTTTTCTATTATCTGACCTAGTGACCTATTTTTTGACCCCAACATGACCCATTTTCACACCTGATATAGATTTTGTCAACTACAATATTTGGGAGCAAGTTTGACGAATTTTTAATTCAATCTGTGGCCTCTGATGCGTTCACAAGGTTTTTCTAGGATTTAACCTAGTGAACTACTTTTTATCCCCACATGATCCATGTTCAAACTTTACCTAGATTTTGCCAACAACAACATTACGAACAAGTTTGATGAAGATTGGCCTGAAATTGTGGCCTCTGGTGTTTTCAAAGGTTTTACTAGGATTTGACCTAGTGAAGACCTACTTTTTGACCAGACATGACCCATTTTCAAACTTGACCTAGATTTTGTCAAGAGCAACATTTGGAGCAAGTTTGATTAAATTGACCTAAAATTGTGGCCTCTAGTGTGTTCGCAAGGTTTTTCCATGATGGCTAGTGACCTATTTTTTGAACGGACATGACCGATTTTCAAACTTGTACTAGATTATGTCAAGAACAACATTTGAAGCAAGTTTGATAAAGATTGACCAAGATCTGTGGCCTCTAGTGAGGTCGCAAGGTTTTTCTATGATTTGACCTAGTGGCCTACTTTTTGACCTAACATGACATATTTTCGAACTTGACCTAGATTTTGTCAAGAAAAACATTTGGAGCAAAGTTTGATGAAGACTGATCCAAATCTGTGGCCTTTTGTGTATTGGCAAGGTTTTTCTAGGATTTGACCTAGTGACCTACTTTTTGACCAGATATGACCCATTTTCGAACTTGACCTAGATTTTGTCAAGAACAACAGTTGGAGCAAGTTTGATTAAATTGACCCAAAATTGTGGCCTCTAGTGTGTTCGCAAGCAAAAGTTTACGGGCGCCGCACGACGCTGCCAGACACAGTACGGTCACAATAGCTCACCATGAGCACTCCGTGCTCAGGTGAGCTAAAAATATGATATGCAGAGTAATGGTTCTTGCACACCGCACCACCGAGATATATGAAGTTTCAAGATGATAGCTGTAATAGTGTAAAAGTTATGCTCCAGGCAAATATAAAATTTAACAAAAGGCAATATCTTTTATAATTATGATGTTCAGAGTAATGGTTATTGTACACTGCACTTCTCTTCAGTGAGATATATTTAGTTATGAAGTTTCAAGCTGCAATAGTGTAAGAGTTATGTTCTGGACAAAATTGAAATATGAAATTTAACAAAGGGCAATAACTCTAAAATCATGACATGCAGAGTAATGGTTCTTGCACATTGCACTTCTCCTCAGTGAGATATATAGTTATGAAGTTTCATGATGATAGCTGCAATAGTGTAAGAGTTATGCTTTGCACAAAAATGAAGTATGAAATTTAACAAAGGGCAATAACTAAAAAATTATGAAGTGTAGAGTAATGGTTCTTGTACACTGCACTTCTCCTTAATGAGGTCTATTCACCTTTTATGTTTCAAGATGATAGCTGTAATAGTATAAGATTTATGCTCCAGAACAAAAAATACGACAGACGGACGGAAACAGCGGCAACTATATGCTCCCCCCCCACCTCCCTTTGGGGGGAGCATAAAAATACCCCACTCTAGGACTTAAAGATGGCAGTTAGTATGTGTAAGCTTTCAGGAGAGTATGCAGCAAATGATATTACCTTTTGTCTCCACACATACGGCCCTGGACCGTAATTGTACCTAATTTCATCCCCAGGCTCTATATCCTTTAGGGCGTAAAACCAAATAGCTGGTAACAGTGGTTGTTCCAAAATTAGTTTGGGCTTGCAGTTTGGGGAATAGTGACTATCGTTCATCAGCCTTCCCAGTGTCCCGTCTTCAACAGATGAGTCTATGCTGCAATATAAACATAAGGGAAGTTTCTATGCAGTTGAATAAGAAGAACAAGAGTGACCAACTGGACAAGACAATATGAAAACATAGGAGCTGCCTGATGTTTGCATAGAAGTTTTACCATGCACGACTATAACCATTTATTTCATCACCAGGTTCTATATCTTTCAGGGCAAAAAAACAGATAGCTGGTAACAGTGGTTGGTTCTCCTCCAAAATGAGTTTCGGCTTACAATTTGGTGAAAGATGACTGTCATTCATCAATCTTCCCATCGATCCATCTTCAGCTGATGAGTCTATGCTGTAATATAAACACGACCAGATGGACAAATGCCCCATCAAAGTTTGACGATTTGTAGCCAAAATCAAACTTGATAAATATTTTAATAGTATATGCTTGCATGTCAAAATATAAATTCAATCGGCTTAACTCTTTAAGATTTATTGAATGATGGCCCCTTATTTTGGATGAACTAATGGACATATACACGAGAGCACCGCAAAGTGGCACCAACGCTCGTCTTCCAAGTCTAGAGGTCAAGGTCAAGGTCACCGAGACCTGAAATTTGTGTCTTGCACATCTACTACTTATGATTAACATTTATGCCAAGTATCAAGTGAATGAGATTGAAACTGAAGAAGGAGTTCACCGTACAAGATTTTGCCTGCCAAATTCAAGGCCTAAGGTCAAGGTCACAGAGACCTAAAATTTGTGTTTTGCACATCTACTACTCCTGAGTAACATTTATGCCAAGTATCAAGTGAATCAGGTTGAAAGTGAAGGAGGAGTTTGCCGTACAAGATTTTGCCTGCCAATTTCAAGACCAAAGGTCAAGGTCACAGAGACCTGAAATTTGTGTCTTGCACATCTACTACTCCAAAGTAACATTTACGCCAAGTATCAAATGAATCAGGTTGAAAGTGAAGGAGGAGTTCGCCGTACAAAAATCTTGTAGACAGACCAACCGACTGCCGATCAACCGAGGACAGACCGACCATCCAACAGACAGGCTGATTCCAGTATACCCCCTTCAAACTCCGTTTGTGGTTGTATAATAATACTGAAGTCAGAGTTACAGACCTTGTGCACTGCACTTCAAGTCAATGTGATCTATCTGTGTATGAAGTTTGAAGTCAATAGCTTTTATTCTTTTGAAGTTATTCTCTGGACAAGCCAAATTTGGACAAAAATGACAAAGGGCAATTACTCCAAAAATACTGAAGCCAGAGTTACGGACCTTGTGCACTGCACTTTGGGTCAATGTGATCTATCTTTGTATGAAGTTTGAAGTCAATAGCTTTTATTCTTTTGAAGTTATGCTCCAGACAAGCCAAATTGTGCCAAAAATGACTAAGGGCAATAACTCCAAAAATACTAAAGCCAGAGTTATGGACCTTGTGCACTGCACTTAAGTCAATGTGATCTATCTGTGTATGAAGTTTGAAGTCAATAGCTTTTATACTTTGGAAATTATGCTCCAGACAAGCCGAATTGTGACAAAAATGACAAGCAGGATGGACAGCGTTACAGATGGACAGACAGGGTAACTCCAGTATAACCCACCCTTCCTAAAACTTCATTTGTGGGGATATAAAAATCTGCCATGATATAACTTGCGCTCCTGAATAATAAACAAGTCGACCTTATGATCTCCATTCTGAAGAATTGTTTGGTCACATCAACCAAAAATGTTTGTGCGGACTGACGGACAGACAGACGACGGAAGGACGGACGAACAAGGGTGAATCTATATGCTCCCCCCTTTTTAAAATGGAGGCATAAAAATTTCTTACATGTAAACTCTCCTTTTGTGGAAGATCTCGAAGATGTATGTGTCATCCTCGATATTCTCTCCCGCACTCTCTTGTAGAATGCCATCGTACTTTAGCAAACTATCACCTTTCTTAAAGGCTTTGGTTGAAAAAACTCCTCTTCCTGTAAAATAAACTTTGTACATTTAATAACACATTTTTCTCCATTACGAGGGTCTTAATAACTATATCATTTCTTAAATTACTACAATTGAGGTCAAAGGTCAAGGTCACAGTGACCTGAAAGAAGTATGTGACACTCCACCATCCCAAGATATACTCACACACCAACTTTGGTATCCCAAGCTGATGTGGTAAAGGAAATTCACTTTGGACAAGTTTTCCTACATTTGAGGTCAACGATCAAGTTCAAGGTCATAATGACCTGAAAATGGTATGCGACACTCCGACACCCAAAGATGTATCCTCACACCAACTTTGGCATTCCTACCTGAAGTAAAATAGGGAGATATGAACGGACACAATTTACATGGACGGACGAGGCCCGTTCGATTACTATCCTTTTTGTTTACACCGCTATTTTGCTTTCCCAAAACATCTTTCGCCATTTTACCACTATCTATCGTTTTTATGTGTGCAGAGAAATTTGACAGTTTTGCATTGATAAGAGTTTGTTTAACTCTTTGCATGCTGGGTAAATTTGTTGTCTGCAACAACTGTGGTCTGCTACTGTTCTAAAATAAGAATTTTTGAAAATTTCTTTTCAAAATACTGTCAGAGTGACAAACAGTTTGAATCCTAATGAGACCCCGTGTTACGTTGCGTCTCATCAGGATCCAAATAGTTTGCAAAGGTAATCACGATTTCGTCGCTAGCGGGCAAAGAGTTAAAATGCAGAAGTGAGATTCTAATAAAACCTACCGTGAATCGTAGCCGATGGATGTTCACAACCGATATGACCAGAACTTGCAGAATAGGGGTGATTGGACTTGATCCTTATGAAGTGTGAACGTCTGAGTTTGATAGAGATAGAACTCAATGACAAGAATTGAAGTTCAGAACATTCTTGATGTGATACATTATTTAGTATTTCAACATGAATCAACAGTCTGCATGCGCAGAAGACCAGCTGCGAAACTCCAAGATCTGGACTAAACGTACCACCTATGGAATTATGTAGTGTATGGGCTGGTACACGAAATACTGATGTATTAATGACTATGTTATTATCAACTGTTGGTATATGTTTTTAACAGTTAACTTTTCTGCTGATGACATTTTAATAGTTATCAATACTTATAGGAGTGTCAACAAATACCAAAATCACTATTTGGATATTCGTACCGAGCTGAATCTCATCGAAACACCCACAACAATTTAAGAATGCAAAACTATTGATTATTCAAAAGCATCAGCTATTTTGTAAATACAGTAATAAAATTGCCTTTTGGAACCAGAATCGGGTGTTCTACAGAACACATGTGTCACCTGCCGAAACTTTTCATTAATAGCAGACATTAAATTTCTCGCTTTTACTACAGATACTTTCTGCAGCAATTAACTTAATACAAACACATACCAATGACATCATTCACCACCCTTGCTTCAAAATATTTCTTATTATCTTCTGGTTCTAATGTTCCGTCCAGTTTCTTTTTCCTGGAACTCCTCCTCCTCTCCATTTCTAAAAATAAACAAACAAGATGTTTATAAAACATGTTTGCCCCCGCCCCACTCAATGACCTTGACCTTTGCCCTACTGATCACAAAAGAAATAGGGGTTATTTTTATGGTAAACCTCCCTATCACAGGTAGGTATGTCTGACCAAACATATAACTTCTTGATAAGGAGAAATACACGTGCCCAGCATGTTGCTTTTGTTTTCTCAAAGTCCCATGGAAATTATGTAAGAACAGGTGCACACAAAGAGCTACTGTGTCACAGGCTTAGCCCCGCCTACCATGTCAACCTTGGAATGGCCATGACCGTTATAGCTCTAGACGTGATGCATGAACAAGAAAATAATACTGAGTTATGTTCATGTCAAAGTTCACACATTTTAATCCATAATTGGCAAACAAACCCGATTGCCTAATAACTATCACATCAACTAAGCCATATCTACCGCAGTTCGGCCACCAACCTGTACTGCGATTCGTACCAGATAACTAGGTACTTAGGTCCATGTCTCCAAAAAAGTTAAATAATTTCTCAAAGAAAAATAATAAACTTGTTAACTGTAAACAGATTACAATATTCTTTCAGTTACTACTAATCAACCAATAAAACACCGACTTTCGACATAGTCACATGTTTTGCACATGTGATTTAGTGGTGATTTTTTCCAAACAAACATGGCTAACATTATGTTTTAAGCAGGATGTCGGGCCATAAAACTGTGAGAAACATACAGAATCAAAGCAAATATGAGGGAAAATAATACTGTAGAAGCTAGAAAACGCCAAATACATGTATAATAGACATAGATCTATGAAGGAAATAAAATTACTGAATCATATTTTGAAACTGTTCAATTAGCAATGATTTGACCCCATCTTGTAAGCTGGTTAGAAAATCAAGATCACTTCTCAATTTATCGCGAAGCCATTTCACTGGGGTTTTTTTCATTGCTAGCGTAAATTTGTCATTATGGCTCATGTTTTGGATTCAAACAATATTTTCTTATTAAGAATTTAAAAGTTCCCAAAAGTGATCAGAAAAGCAAATTTGCAATTTGAAATTGCATTTTCATTTATAGATTCCCCTATAATTCTTCATCATCACTTTACTGACATTTTACATTAAAAGGAAGCATACATGTATATAGCTTATACTTAGAACACCTTATTAATGAAAGCAAGTTTTAGCATATATATATATATACATTCCAGTGTATTGCGATACGTTTTGTATCGTGACAGCTGTATTGCGATACATATCGTATTGTGAGGTGAGCGTATCATGGCACCCTTACGTGATATATTGGATCTCCACTGTATATAATTTCAATGCTTGAACAAGTGTGAAAAATTACACTTTTCCAGTGTTTTCTCCAGCCCGTGCCCTTGTACTTTTTAGCACACTAAAATCAAGAAGAACACACAAGTTTGCATGCTTACTCACGGTAATGAATGACCATTGTTGTTTTCATTGGGCAATCCAAATTTATAACGGTTACAAAAGGACCTATTTTGGAATTCCGCAAGATTCCTATATATAGCTGCATAAAGTTCTAATAATAAACACAAAAAGAAACTTGAGATTGTTCTTCATTGGTCGTCCACACGCTTGGTGCAATGAAATCTAAGGTTCTAGTATTAGCATAATGGGGTAATGTAGGTAAAATCCGGGACCAGTTATAAAATATCGGTATCACATAACAAGAGCCCAGGGGCTCTAAAGGCGCTCACCTGAATACAAAGTTCCAAGATCTAAATATGGCCATTGAAGTTTCTTAAAGCTTTTCTGTGCTTTGACCTACTGACCTCATTTATGACCAGATATGACATATATTCATGCATGACCTAAATTTCACAAAGGACATGACACTGACAAAATTTTGAACAACTTTTGAAGCCCCAAGCTATATTATGTATCTGACCAAGTTTGGTTACAATTGGGCCAGTGGTTTAAGAGAAGAAGTCGTTTGAAATTGTTGACGGACAGACAGACGGACCACGGACACAGGGGTATCACAAAAGCTCACATTGAGCACAAAGTGCTCAGGTGAGCTAAAAATGTCAAATTCGACCATGTATTTTCCCCAAGATGTTTTAAAAAGGATTGGCTTTCATGGAATAAATGATAAGAAGCTACGTGCCTAAGGATCACACGATAAATATTTGTGTTAAAAAAACTGAAACTAGATGTGTGTCCAATTAACACAGGTGCCCCCCTTGGCAGTGTGTAACCTTGCTAGGTATTCACATAAGCTTGCTCAATTTGAATTACAAAGTTTGGTCAAAATCAGTCTAACGAAACTTTAAGTTATTGACCAAATTGTGTCCAATGGACACAGATGCCCCCCTAATGGCATCTTGACCTTAACCGGAGAACTCTGAAGTACAATTCCAAGCTAGGTCTGCACATAAGCTTACTAAATACAAAGTTTGATCAAAATCAAACTATCCAAATCTTTTACTCAACCAAAAACCTTTTTTTCATATTTTTGGAAAGTGACCTTGACCCGAAAACAAAGAAACAATTCAAAGCTAAGAATTCATGTAAGATTTCAAAATAAGATTTTGTATGATGATAAACATATATGTAAAGTTTTCAATACTGTAGTAGTACAACACAAGTCCAAAATAGGCCGAAAAAAGGGCAATAACTTCGCCAAAATCAGTCAAAACTGGATCAACATATGGAGGTGCACAAGTCTGTTTGATGATGAACATATATGTAAAGTTACATCACTGTAAGAGTAGAACTTTTCGAGTTACGAGCAACACAATACAAAATAGGCCAAAAAAAGGCAATAACTCCACCAAAATTAATCGGAACTGGACCAAAATATGGGGGTGTGCCAGTTTGTATGATGATAAACATATTTGTAAAATTTCATCACTGTAGTAGTACCATTTTTTGAGTTCTGCGCTACACAAGTCCAAAAATGGATGAAAAAGGGCAATAACTCCGCCAAAATCAATCGGAACTGGTCCAAAATATGACGGTGCACAAGTTCATAAGATGATAAACATATTTGTGAAGTTACATCACTGTGGTAGTACAACTTTTTGAGTTATGCATGACATAAGTCCAAAATAGGCCCAAAAAGGGAAATAACTCTGCCAAAATCAATTGGAACTGGCACAAAATATAGAGGTGCCCAAGTTCGTATGATGATTTACATGTCTGTAAAGTTTCATCACTCTAGTAGTAGATTTTTATTTGTTATGCGCGATACAAGTCCAAATAAGCGAGAAAAGAGGCAATAATATGCCGAAAAAGGGCAATAACTCTGCCAAAATCAATCGAAACTGGACCAAAATATGGAGGTGTGCAAGTCCACATGCTGATTATTGTATTTGTAAAGTTTCATCACTTTAGTAGTAGAATTTTTTGAGTTACGTGCGACACAAGTCCAAAACAGTGAGAAAAGGGGCAATAATAGGCCGAAAAAGGGCAATAACTCCACCAAAATCAATCGGAACTGGTCCAAAATATGGAGGTTCCCAAGTTCATATGATGAGTAACATATTTGTAAAATTTCATCACTCTAGTAGTAGAACTTTTTGAGTTATGCGCGACACAAGTCAAAAATAGTGATAAAAGGGGCAATAACTCCGTCAAAATCAATAGAAAATGAAACAAAATATGGAGGTGCGCATGTTCACATGCTGATTATTGTATTTGTAAAGTTTCATCACTCTAGTAGTTGAAATTTTTGAGTTACTCGCGACACAAGTCCAAAACAGTGAGAAAAGGGGCAATAATAGGCCGAAAAAGGGCAATAACTCCGCCAAAATAAATCGAAACTGGTCCAAAATATGGAGGTGCGCAAGTTCATATGATGAGTAACATATTTGTAAAGTCTCATCACTCTAGTAGTAGAACTTTTTGAGTTATGCGCGACACAAGTCCAAAATAGTGATAAAAGGGGCAATAACTCCGTCAAAATAAATCGAAACTTTACCAAAAATAGGAGGTGCACAAGTTCACATGCTGATTAATGTATTTGTAAAGTTTCATCTCTGTAGTAGTAATACTTTTGGAGTTACGCCCGACACAAAAATCCGACGGACGGAAGGACGGACGGACAAGGGTAAATCTATATGCCCCCCCTTTTTAAAAGGGGGGCATAAAAACTACCGAAATTCTGCATTTGGAGCCTTATATTGGCCCGGCAATTGATTGCCCGGGAAAAAATTACAATTGATACCCCTCTAGGCAGCAACTGAAATATACATGTATAGCAGACAGTGCAGTGATCAAGTTGAAAATATTGACTTTCAGGGCTTTTTTCAGCCAATTTTACAGCTGTTACATGTACAAGGCTATATTCCCAATGGCAAAAAGTATGTGTTTTTTTCAATTTGAAGGGAAAAATTCCCAATCAAAAGACCAACATGCAATAAAGAAGTGCAAAGAGTTCATATGTCATCTAATTGACCATTTTTGAGCTCCACAAGGTAACTGTGTATTCTTTGAGTGAAATAGAACACCATATGACGGTGTCAAATTCAAAAAAAGTGTTTCGAAACTTCTAAAAAAAAATCCCAATTTTGTGAAAATTCCCAATTCTATGGTACAGGTCATGTTCCCAAAATACTGAGAAAAAGCCCTGAATTTTATAAACATGCAGGGTTTTCCCCCAGAAAAAATGGAAGGCACTGGGGCAGGGGGACGACACGGTGCAGAAGGGGGTGTTACGCCCTGCCGCGTGTCAATATTTTTAAAGTTTTAATGAATAAATGGTGTTCCCTGAGTGACTTTAAAGCATTATTTCAATGATGTACAGTCGAACTTCGTTATCTCGAAGTCCAGGGGACTGTAATAAATATCAGTGTTTTATTTACCCCTGCATCCTGCGTCCTGGACGCAGAGTCGTCCCCGTGGACGCAAAAAATCGAAAGATGTCCATCCCATGGACGCAGCAATTTTCATGTTGCTGCGTTTTGAAAATCAAGATTTTGTTTAAGATCGCAAATAATAGTTTGGGATCAAAACCCGATTGGATTGCCTGTGGGTTACTCGCAACGTATAAACAGTCTTAATCGGTAATTGGGTCAGGTTACCGGTGCGCGTAATTATTGATTATCGTAAATGTTACATAACGGATACACTTCAACTGTGACGCAACCGGTGCATAACGGATACTCTTCAACTACCGGTGCAATGGTAAATATTACGCTATCATGTTGCCGCAGAATGCGAAAAAGTTATTAAGAAGATAAAAAGACTGCCAGCGGTCTGCCCGTTTGTCAAACAAGATTGATGTTTTGTTTTAACAGATATTATTAACTGGACAAGAATCAATTTTATATTTATAATAGATAAAAGTCGGCTGTGGCAGTTACGGCGGAAGCGATATCAAGGCAACGTACTGCCGACTCTTATGAATTTGAGGGTTCTGACATAAATCGGCTGCAGTTTCAATGCCAGAAAATTCACTAGATGAATGTCGATTAATTTCTAACAGATATTTCAACTTAAATCGTGATACTGTTAGAAAAAAATGATCCCTATTGGACCCAAAATATGTTTGGTCTAACTCAATGAGTTTTCAAACGTTTAAGTCTAAGTAAATTATCAACTGTAGATCTACTGTAATTTACACATCATTTTATACAACCCACCAAATGTGCTGAGTGGGAGGTCAAACTGGACCAAATTTTCATTAAATAAAGATTTGGTCTAATTTTGGAACAGCAGTCATTTACTCTAGCAAAATTTTCATCAAAACTTCTCTTATTGTTCATGATGTTGGGCTTGATTTCTAGATAACGAAACTGGATATTTTATCTGTAAATAGTTAATGATATTTTACAATTCAAAAATGAACAGCGAGTTAGATATAAACTTTCATTTTAATTGATGTTTTTCATTTACATGATGGTACAGTACTGAGTAGCAAATGAAAATTCCCCCAATAGCCAGTTTACACGTAATTTCCCCTCCAATGGGCACTGACCCCCTTCCCACAAAAGTGAAAAAAAACCCACTCAGTTGAAGTGATCAGAAAACAGTTTACAAAGGGAGACTTTATGAGTTAATATGATAAGTAACTAATGAATTGAAATATTGAGACTACATCTTACATGCAGTCTCAATAAATCATTCCACTCACTATTACTAACATTTATGATAGCAGGTGCTACCAGCTATTCTCATTGTTTACATAGTGGCTTTGTTCAACTTAGGGTAGCATTATAAAGAAATAACAGTTTGAAGTTTTGTCGTTATTAATATTTCATTTCAATTTCAAAGTAAATACTAAAAAATATACTGGGATGCACAAAAATTGGTTGGGATGCAAGGTTTCATCTCTTGGTGAGTCCAGGGAAGCACAGTTCTAAAATTGTAGATAAAACACTGAAATATATCGAGATAAGCGAGTTTCGAGATTCGAGAGGTAGAGTGAGATCGACAAATTTACCGGTTACCGATGATGCCCAAGCAGCCATTTGCAATCTACATGTACATGTATAACGGTAACCGTAAGAAACGCTTATACATGAAAAGTATATGAAATCGGTAGGCATTGAAGAGTTAAAGAAAGTTTAAAATGACTACCAACTGTTTGGATCCAGATCAGACGCTGCGTTACGCGGCGTCTGATCTTGATCCAAACTGTTCGCAAATGTTAGTCAATAGCCGATCCCCCGAGTTTTATACCGGGCCTATCTCCATATTGGTGTAGACTGTTTGCGTTTATGGATTATTCGAACTACTATGGGATATTTTAATTTTATGCACTGTAAGGTTAGTTATGCAAAAGTGTCGCCGTGTTTAAAGAAAACAAACAGTGTTTGATGATACTGATTCTTTAATTGCCTGTAATTAAGAGTGAGACACGGTCACGGTCAAGTTAATACCGATGTTGTTTCATCTCCCGACCCTGTGGTTGCAAGGTGTGAATATTGACAGTTTTTACTTGCAAACCGATAATTTCTCTCTAGATTTTAATTTTTTTTCTCAGTGATATCGAGACATGAGGTGTAAAAATAGAGAACTTGGGACCAAAAATTTGACTTCGACATAAGAAAAAATCGAGATAAAATATCGAGACAAACGTGATATTTCTATATAGATAAAGAAGGGAATACTTCGGGACCAGAAAATTATATCGACATATCCGAGATTTCGACATAAGCGAGTTCGAGATAACGAAGTTCGACTGTACTAAAGATAATCAGCCTGCTAAAACTTTGTTTTTTAATTTATCAATTTAAATTTCTTTCTGACAAGAGATTACTATTTTTATGAGTCAACATAATCTTGATTTGTGTTGACTCAAACAAACACTAAAAAGTCTATCATTCAATACAGGTGTTTAGAATAGATCTTCAATCAACCAAGTAATTTCTATAGGGGAAGGTTATTCATAACAAACTGTGTTTAAAACATAAAACATTGAAATTCTGTATTATGAGGATCCATACAACGTATACAATATAAACTCGGAAAACCGGAGTCCCAGAAATCCGGAATCCTCGGAATACCAAACTTTCTCTCTGGTCCCGAATTTGTTCCTTCTTATTTTAACCAAAATAAAGTCTCAGAAAACCGGAACCTCAGAATTCAGAAAACCGACCCATTTTCACGGCAAAAAATGTTCAGATACATGTAAAATTACCTCGGAAAACTGAACGCCTACTGTATTTATCACTAACTTAAGCTCGCGTGTTGACACGCGACTCTGTGATGGTGGTTGGGGGTGTGTCGGCATAACTTCATTTGATTGGTCAATCTTTAAGATTACAAGTTCGATAAAACAAAGGTCTTCATTTCACGGAAGATATGTTCTTTCTTTGGCGAATTCTATTAGATTACACTGAAAACATTAGTCTGTGCATCTTTTAAAATCATGTTTGAACAGTTTATTAGTGACTGGATTGTTTAATCTTTCTAAAACAGACATCGTAGACAACAGACAACAAGCAAACTAATTACTAAATCTGTTAGTAGAAAAGAGACATTCTTAAAACAAAATGCTGAGCTATAAAAGTAGTAGTGAGTAAATACCGGTAAAATTGTCGTTAAAAACAGTCAAATTCGCGTTTTGTCAATCATAATTTGGATGGACTTTGATTCTTCGTCGCGCTGAAGTTGGCGCCTCGTTTTTGTATTTCAACCACATGCACTTAGGGGTTTCCTAATCTATTTTTAGATTGACGCATAATGACTGCATTAATGCAAATGGCGACCTGTCGGCAAAATTTGCTCTGATTAAACAATGGATTTATTATGAGATGACCCCGCCTTATCCGTCATGTTGAAGGTACACGAACATGTAAATTACTGAAATACACAGACATATATCGAGCCCCAGTCCATTATATAACTCCAGCAGTGGTCAGCACACCATAATACACACCGGTCATTCATGACAGGACATTCAATCCAAATTGTCGGATGCCAACGGATATTGTTTTTATAAGGGCATGTCTGCCCAGCAGGATTTCATTGAGGCATAGGGGAAACACTAATCAGTAGCAGTAACAAAATGCAGTGTCTAACTGGTGACTGTGGGATATTTAAGGCGCTGCGGTCTCGGATTCTATTAGCGCAAACGAGAATTGAAGGCGCTGGGGAAATGGATCGCGAGGTTCCGAAATTAAGGCGCTGCGGTACCCCAGCGCCTAAATGGCCTGGGGAAAACCCTAACATGAAACAAAACAGAAACACATGGTCAGTAGATGTAGTTTAATCTCAAAATAAAAGTACCCAAAGTTTTATTGAAAAGCCTGAACAAAATGTCGCAGTGACATTTTCCGACACAGACTCGTGCAAAAAGTCTCACTGAAGCGAAAGTAGCTTTACCATGTTAGCACGCTAATCTTTACCATGTTAGCACACTTGATACAGACGAACAATTCAAACACTCATTGAATTACAACTATGACACAAAAATTATGTTTTTTTTCAATGTGTAAAGTATTAAATCCAGTCTGGTGTCAGTAGTATGCAACTTCAGAATAAGCACACGAATCTACATTTGGCTAAAATGTAACAGTGGTGAGCGTTTAAGCATCACCGCAATGCTCTGACAATTCAAACATAGTGTTTTAGCTAGTGCGTTTTAGCAGGGTGCTCCACCCTTTTTGCTCCTCCCTGCTGCCCTTCCAGTTCCAAAAACTAACTTACAAAATTGCTTATTTTGACAGTTAAACCGTTTAGAGCACAGTATAAAATGTTTTGCATAGTTTCTTTTTAAACAAAAAGGCATTATTGCATTTTAAAGACAGTTATAGGGGTATAAATTGACTTTTTAAAACTTTTATGTTAAAAATGCTCTTTTCCAGAGAGTTTGCACCCTGCCCTTTTTCTATTCCAGTGAGTGACCAGGAAAGATTTTTTTCCTATGAGACCATGGCACATCATATATAAATTTTTATGTGACATTTCAAAAATCTATGTGACATTTTGAAAATTTTATTTCAAAACGCTTGGATTTCAATAAAAATTGACTTTTTTTACATACCTTTATTCATAAGTAAGATTTAGAACTTAAATAGGTATATTATGCCTGAATAACTATTTTGAAGCTGTCAGGCATATCTAATTGAATAGTAGATATAATATTTTATAACAAAGTATGCACCCATCAGTGTTCCCATTCACGTACATATGTGCATGAATCACGTATTGAACTTCAGTTACCCGTTTGGCTACACGCATCGGCCTCGACTGAAACCACTTATTAAGTGCTGTCTTTATCCATCTGCTGTCATGTATTAGCGATTTCTGTTTCTTCGGTGGCATTAAAAATACATTTTTTTCTTATAAAGTTTCTTTTTAAAGCGTAGGAACCGACGATAATCTCAGTGTCTCGAAAGCGCTTTACAAATGGCTTTTTCGGCAATGTGCGTCTAGCAACTGCGACCGTTGTTGTGTTATAAGCGTCCAAGCTGTTGTGTTTGAGGATAAAATCGGAATACTTTGTTATTTTCGCACAAAAAAATGTCAGTATCGGCAAGAAGTTACGATATATTTAGGGTAAATTTCAAGGTAGAATTCCGTAACGTACAGCTAATTTCTTTTGAAAAAAGACCTTTAGATCCAACAGAAATACATAATAGTTGACTTGTTTAAAGATAGACTATACAGCCATCTAGCATACTGAACATTTTTTGCATTTGAAAAATCGACGAGACGCTGGGCGCATCAGTTGGAAATTCTATGTGACATTTTTTATTTTTATGGACTATGGCGCAGGGCGCATGGGTTTCCCTTTTTAGAACTCTAACTAAAACACTACAAACATGAAACACACTATATGGTTAAACAAGTCAAAACACTGTATGGCGATTGAAAACCATGGAGACCGGTCCAGTCAACTTCAAAACAGTATAGATCTTACCTAAGTAAAGAATTATTATTTCCAAGTTATGAAATTGAACTAAGTTTTATAAAGGCCCTCTAGGAGAAGGGCTCCCTAAACTACATTTGTTTACCATTGGGCCCCTCTAGGGCCCCCTGTGTGCAAAAGCTGGAGAAAACACTGCTTTTCAAACTTTTTTTTTTTTAACAATTCCATTTTAACAAAACAACAGTAGACTCTAGAATCTATTTGTCAAGTACTTTAGTTGGAACGCCTTAAGGCTTTACTTTGCGGTCCCCATCAAAAGTTGTCAATTATATGTTACCATTTCGGGGGCTAGAGCCCCGGAGCCCCTATTAATCTGCCTATTTTGTAACTAGAAAATTCAAACAAGCACACGTTGATCAAACATTTATAGTGGATACATTGCAACCAAACTAAAACAAATAATATCAATACTCTAGGGACCTGCAAATTTAATTCTACCCCTTTAGTAATTTAGTATTAAATTTATTTATAACATAACACGTGGCTTCAGCGTGACGTAACACTATCATTTATTTTTTGATAATCATGGGCATATAATCACTAGTGAATAACATTCGAACGACCGAATAACATTCGAACGATTCATGCGCGCTGTCAAAACAAACAAACTGGCGGGCGGTGGTCGACCTACCTGTCCACGATTGAGTCACGATAGATGGCAAAGGATTGTTGGCACTTGCGCCTTAATTTCGATAAAATGATACAAATTGTAATCGCTGTCAGGAATCATATACAAAATGTATGCCAAAAAAGACCTACCAGCTACTCTGACCCATACAATCAATTCTACATTTAAATTAAAATGCCTCCTCAACTTTGCATTTTCTTCACCGCATGTCCTTTTGTTTATGCAGATTTCTACTCATACAAATATCTCATCAATCAAAAACAATAGTCATCTGAATCCAGCACAGCACAAACATATTTCAAATATGCTATACTCACTAACTCAGCTGATCGCAAAAATCTTCCTCCTGTTCCAACACATTTTATGCAGCAGTTCGTACTGAATCTTTTGTCCATTTCAAACATTTTCACTGAACTTGAATCGAGATTTTTTTTTCTCGGTGGAAATGTCCATGTCCATGTGTATACATACAACACTAATGAAGGGCTTAATATACCAAAACGAAGGCGCATTTCGAATCCCATTGACAGTGAGTGTCGGACGTGTTGGCGACTGTACATGTAGGTCTTCATGTAAATGGCGCGCTTTACATAGACACATGTTGGTTGTGTACAATGACGTCAAAATGTGACGTGTTTGTAACTATGTATGTCAAAACTGTAACTCTAAAATTATTTTGACGTGTTTCTGTATGTTTTTGTATCATAAACTATCACAGTTAAATTGAATACCAGAGAGGCCTGAATTAGATCCTGGTTGATATGACAGTAAGTAAAAAATAAAGTTGGAAAATTTGGACCTACTTTGTCCCAGTTACCTAGCGAACCTAATAACACCTTTCATTAATCATTTCTATATGTAAGGAGAATTTATAACAATCCACGTTACTGCTGAAATATTGGTTGCAAATAACATTTGTGTGTGTTATGTTATAAATAGGATCTTGCATTCGTGTTCATGATTATTGGATTTATTAAATTCGTCTTTTTAAAACGATAAAAAAACTCGCTCTCGCTAAAGCTCGTTTTTTATCGTTTTAAAAAGACTCATTTAATAAATCCAATAATCAAGAACACTCATGTAAGATCCTCTATATACGTCTGTAAGTAAATGAAGTCACGTCAGCTATATATGGAGTTTTTTTTCTGAATACACCGATAGTAGGTATAAATCATAGCTCCGTATTTATTTTGACTAGCAGACGAGTCAAGTTGAAGCACACAACAATAAACTTCACCATAATGTGTCAAATTATATTTAATAAAGCTTATCTACTGTAAAGCCTACAGTGGAACTGTTTTTACGACAGCGGCATCAATTTGCCTATTTTGACGAAATATTCGCTAGTTTCAAAAACCCGGAATGCATGTAGACATCGATATAGTTCATTAAAGCTCCCAACTCGTGTACGTCTGCATATGCTATACACTGTTCTCAATATGGAAATGATTTTACCTTCATTAAACCCACTGCAGAAACTGGTCCTGCCATTTCTAAACGCAATATTACCTCTAGGTCGGCTCAAAATCCGCGTGTGTGAGAACTTGGACGGCGGCCATCTTTCAGCGTCTATGTGTCACTTCCTGAGTGTCTGCGCATGCGCCCATTTCCGCGCGACATATAAATCGAAAAGTTCAGATATCTTGATGACGAGTGTGGAGTCACACACCCACACTCCCGACAGTAGAACAGCATTATATTGAGGTAGTCGTCAACTTTCGGCTACGGGCTTGTTACAGAATATACGCGTAGTTGGCGAGGTAACCATACCGAGGTAACGGGAAAAAGTACCTCGGGTAATTTTGGTTCCTCGGCTCGTGGGTGTGTTTTTCTATCAATTCCCTCGATATGTAAGGAACACCAACACACACACACACACACACACACACACACACACACACACACACACACACACACACACACACACACACACACACACACACACACACACACACACACACACACACACACACACACACACACACACACACACACACACACACACACACACACACACACACACACACACACACACACACACACACACACACACACACACACACACACACACACACACACACACACACACACACACACACACACACACACACACACACACACACACACACACACACACACACACACACACACACACACACACACACACACACACACACACACACACACACACACACACACACACACACACACACACACACACACACACACACACACACACACACACACACACACACACACACACACACACACACACACACACACACACACACACACACACACACACACACACACACACACACACACACACACACACACACACACACACACACACACACACACACACACACACACACACACACACACACACACACACACACACACACACACACACACACACACACACACACACACACACACACACACACACACACACACACACACACACACACACACACACACACACACACACACACACACACACACACACACACACACACACACACACACACACACACACACACACACACACACACACACACACACACACACACACACACACACACACACACACACACACACACACACACACACACACACACACACACACACACACACACACACACACACACACACACACACACACACACACACACACACACACACACACACACACACACACACACACACACACACACACACACACACACACACACACACACACACACACACACACACACACACACACACACACACACACACACACACACACACACACACACACACACACACACACACACACACACACACACACACACACACACACACACACACACACACACACACACACACACACACACACACACACACACACACACACACACACACACACACACACACACACACACACACACACACACACACACACACACACACACACACACACACACACACACACACACACACACACACACACACACACACACACACACACACACACACACACACACACACACACACACACACACACACACACACACACACACACACACACACACACACACACACACACACACACACACACACACACACACACACACACACACACACACACCTAATATAACACTAAGTTACCCGACTTGGTGTTTCAGCAATATAAGGATAAGGCAGGTCGTCTCCATATGTGCCAGGGACACCCAAATAATAGCTTCAAATAGACGGGCTCGACCCTACTCCAGTTACAATAGCAGGTACTGGTAACCTGTAAAATGACACCGCACATAATGTAAATGCCTTTGGAACAGCTGTTCTCAAACTGAGTTCGTCAGCACTGTTGACCTTGATCAGACCCGAATTTTACAAAGGATTCTGGCTGTGGAACTGGATGCTTTTGAGACTTAAGCTGATAGCTGTTGAGACTTAAAGGTTTTTGAGACAATAATAGGCGATCTTGATAAGAATATGCTATTTTAGCAAAATGACTGAAGATGTTGAAGATTACGTACAATACTTATCATTGTCGACAATAATAGGTACTTAACCTTTGAATGCTGTAAACGGATGTACTTAAATTTGTAAACAGTGTAGACCCAGATCAGAGGGCTCATAAGGGAACTCTCTGATCAGGGTTTGCACTATTTGCGATTCAAAATCCGCAGGTAAATATACTCCTTTCATACTAAATGGACTTTGCTGTAAAACAATGTTCGACTATTCCACGTCGGTGTTCAAATGATAATTTATTTAACTGGGTCAATGTTACCTAAAAGTTTCGACTGACTCTTTCGCTGCCAATGTCGCATCTATGATTACCTATGCAAACAGTTTGGATCCAGATGAGACGCCGAGTAACTCGGCGTCTCATCAGGATCCAAACTGTTTGTTACAGTGACTGTTTTTTTAAACAAAAAAGAAGATTTTTAAAAAAAAGAAAATATGAAAATTGTAGCAGACGACAAAGTGTGCAGACGATACAATTTGGCAGCGAAAGAGTTAGATAACGTACGATGAAACCTTTCTACGTCGACTGCTTTAAAGTACACGTGCAGGATGAGCGTAATGCGGACAGTGGATGTCCCGCTGCGTTACTTTATCAGAAGAGAGCTTTCTGCATTACTTTCGTCCTGCAATAGACGCCTGCTTGTGTTTTTTTTAAAGAAGCTCGTATTTTTTCTCTGGGTGACCGTTTTAAAGAAATTCTGTTGTACTGAATTATGATATATCTCATCTTTGCTAAAAATTGGGTTACCTTATGAAACTCATGTTTAACCTTGTCCTAGAAAAATAATCTTGCCAATGTAGTAAATATCGCTCTAAGCCGAACGTTAGCCCTTCTCTTGCTGAATTTTAAAATACATTTCTCCTTCTTTACCCATGCCCTGTTGTATAATAACATATATCTTCACTGTGTACAAGTATTTCGCTGTGCAATCACTGCTGTGGGGTGCACTGGTTGCACAATCAACTTGTAAATAGTGCAGACCCTGATGAGACAGCTCCTACAGGAGCTGTCTCATCTGTGTCTTCACTATTTACAGATAGGTATATTGACGTGAATAGCAAGCGAAGGGTTAACTTAGTATCTATACAGATCTATAAGACACGTGGCAGCTTAATGCAGGGTAAGAATTAAACGAAATTTCCCAAAGGATCTTTTTGTATGCTTTTCATCCTGCATTAAGCAGCCACCACACTTAAATAGCTACGTTCTTCTATACTAAAATTCCAGGTTACAGGGTTTTACTGCACCAAGATGTAAGTACTCTAGTTAACTTCTAAAGGAACGATAAAATAAAACCTGTCTTAAAGCGGACAGCAAATATATATGTACTTCACAACAGCAGGGGTTAAGTGCTTGTATGGCGGCCGTAAAAAGTCTCCCCGTACTTCATTCTCAGCGTTGTTATTATTTCTGGTCCTTCGGGATCATTAGTTTTGATGTTATTAGTTTTGAAAATTGAATACTGCTTAAGCCGGTGCTAGGGGGTATGAGTAGTGTTGCAAATTTAATTACTACTCATGAACAGACTCAATAAAACCGAGTCTGCAATTTTCTCTTTTTGCATTTTTACTTTAGCTTTCGAAGGATCACCCATTTTAAGAATATATGTACTTCACAATAGCAGGTGTTAAGTGTTTGTGTGGCGGCCGTAAAAAGTCTCCCCGTACTTCATTCTCAGTGTTGTTATTATTTCTTGTCCTTCGGGATCATTAGTTTTGATGTTATTAGTTTTGAAAATTGAATACTGCTGAAGCCGGTGCTAGGGGCGTGAGTAGTGTTTTAATTACTACTCATGAACAGACTCAATAAACCTAGTTTGCAATGTTCTCTTTTTGCATTTTTACTTTTGCTTTCGAAGGATC
>CAUYWK010000074.1:0-260255 GCA_963576725.1 Azorinus chamasolen | reverse complement strand
GGGTTAACCTTCAACATTGTATATTTGTGATTGATTGATTGGTATGATAATTTAGAGAGAAATACTGACCAAGAGCTAGGTAGAAGAATTCCGTGCCTGATGCTCAACTCTTTTAGCCCTTTACTGCATCGAATATTCATGTAGGAATGAATGAAAACATGAATATGAATTAGATTGTGTTAATAATGGCACATTGAAACAAAAAGGTTTGGCCATGGCAGAAACTTTCCATAATAAACGGAGCAGATGCTGATCAGAGGACTCCTACAGGAACTGTCTAATCTGAGTTTATTGTGTTTATCTCTTGATCTGTAGCAGTGCTTTGCTGATTACCGTATCGATGCCAACAGTTTGATCCAGACAAGGCAGTGTCTGAACTGTTTGACACTAGTCTTTGAAAACAGCACAGAATATCCATTTTAACCCTTTCATGGCAGAAATATTGACACCATGAATATTTAATGATTATTAGTTAAATTTTATGATGGCATTATTATGTACAGAGGAACGATTAGTGTTGGTAGAAACTGTTGAGTCAGATCTATTATAATCTCATAAGCAAACAGCAGAATGAGATAGACAACTCCTATAGGAGCCATCTGATCTTCGGTTGGTTTACTCTGTTTTACAAAGGTGCTGAATGGCATACTTATGGAGTAAAGAGTTAAGTGTTTACTCCATGAATGTTCATATCAAGAATAATGACAGTATGAATATTAATGTGCTGAATATTTATAATGGCAAGAAATGTTTACCATGACAAAACTGTAGAAATAGATCTATGTGGTTTCATAAGCAAACAGCATATCCATATCAGAATGCTCCTACAGAAACCATTTGATCTGGGACTGGTCTGTTTGTAAAGGTGTCTTTATGGAGTAAAGGGTTAAGAATTAATAGATTATCAGGTGTCATATTTTATGAGAGACAGTTCCTGGGTGTGCAAAGAGTTAAATTTTATAACACTTGAAACATTGTTTTTCTTCACAGGAGGTCCAAGTAATCATTATATACTCATAGATTTTCAAACTTTACATGTGATTGGTTTTATTTGATTTAGGGTTCATGATCACTGTGGTATTAAGTTTCGCGATAGACTTACCAAAGGAATATTCCAAAGTAACCGTCAATCTGGATCTTGATGTGATCAAACAGTGATTCGGGTATTTATACCAAAAAATTACTGCATAAATACACCTGTCTATGCCTTTGCATTTTAACCCATTCCCTCGTATTGACAGCTTTTGGCGACTCTGTAAAAGTCACTTTGTGAAGCCATTGTGATAAATAGAGCATTTGCTCCTATAGGAGCAAATGCTTTATTTATCACAATAGTTTCAAACTATAAAATTCTAAAATTTTCCATTTCTCTAGTTATAAATGCCCCTTTTCGGTAGATTCAAAGAGGTTGTATCTAAAAATTATCCTATGAGGTTATGGGTTAACAGGGTGTTTGCAAATGTTTGCAAAGTCAGGTGTTAATAACCCATTCCCTCATAGGCTAATTTTAGATCCATCCTCTTTGAATACATCTACCAAAAGGAGCAGTAACTATAGAAAAGGAGAATTTTAGAATCATGTAGTTTTTAAACCATTGTGACGCTCAATCCCAGCAAAATCAATACACATTGTAACAGTAACTCTTTATTTGATAGTTCCGTCTTTAATGCCTTTGCAATAAGAATTAATACAGTTCTAAGACCCATGGCTATAAAGACAGTTCCTGTAACTAATATTCCTGATGGGCCATTATAAAGCTTTACTCCTTAGATATGCTTTTAAAGAGGAAGTCCTGACAATGAACAGATATTTTGAATAATATTATAACACTTGGTATTTGTTGTGCTCAATCATTATAATGGAGATTGTCAGTTTGAACTTATATCGAAAAAATGACCATGTGATTCAAAATAGACTGATTACATCAATACATATAATTTTTGTTCTACAACAAAGTAGTATCGGCTTTTTCCGTTCAAATTGTCCACATTTTGCCGATGATCACCCGATCCCTCCATTGTTTATGTAATGGCTTTTCTTGCAATATACTACTCTTCAGCATAATGAGTTTCGTATATTCTAAGCATTTTTGAAAGCCGTCAAAATTTATGTAGGGGCTTCTCCTTTAATGCCTTTCAAACAGAGTAGACCTAGAGCTGGTGGCTCATGTAGGAGGCACTTGATTAGGGTCTGCTCTATAATATTAATATAGATCTGATTCATGTTGAAAAATTCCTTTTTTTCATTGTGCAGTAATAAAAATTCATTGAATTCATATTCATGATGTCATTAATTTTGCCTGAATGTTCATGGAGTAAATCCGAGTTTAACCCTTTACTCCATGAATGTTTATATAAAAAATAATGACATTATAAATATTCATTAGATTAATCTGTAACCCTTCGCTTGCTGAATTTTGAAATATACGTCTCCTTCTTTACCCATGATACCCTGTTGTATAATTACATATATATTTACTGTGTACAAGTATTTCGTTGTGCAATCACTGCTGTGGAGTGCACTGGTTGCACAATCAACTTGTAAATGGTGCAGACCCTGATGAGACAGCTCCTGCAGGAGCTGTCTCATCTGGGTCTTCACTATTTACAGGTAGGTATATTGACGCGCTTAGCAAGCAAAGGGTTAATATTGGCACATGGACACAATTTCTGGGCATAACTGAAACTGTAGAATGATATCTATATTATTTCCTAAGCAAACAGAGCAGACCCTGGTCTATCCTGTTTACAAAGGCACCATAGAAAAGCATATTTATGGAGTATAGGTAGACAACATTTGATTCAGTTTCTTCCATAGCCTTATTTTGTGTGCCAACTTTCAGTCCTGTTATTTTAGTTTGATTCAACCACACCCTGTAACTTAATACTCCTGGCTACTGTTATTGCCCACAATGTTCAAATTTTATTGATCAAATACCCAGATAAGTTATGTTCCGATATTTTAGAGGTATTTAACCCTTTCGACACTGAATTTTCAGAGTGGAATAGTCATCAGTGCTTAGCTATAGAATCCATTCAGTATAGAAGGATTAAACTTGCTATAAGATTTTCAATGACAAACAGTGCAGACCCTGATCAGACTGGGGCTCCTCTAGGAGCCCTCTGACCTGGGTCTACACTGTTTGTGAATGACAGTGCACAGCTTTCAAAGGGTTAACCTTAAGCACTCATTGCAGCTCTTTATTTGCTGAAAATGTCTGAAGCAATTGTTTGGGCAAACTTTTTTACCATTTCTTTACAAACTATATTTGTCAAACATCATGGATCCTGATGAGACACACAGTTACTAAGCAACGAATTTGGATCCATACTGTTTGCAAAAATATGAAAAACTTGTATGAAGAATTCTGTATTTTAAATTAAGGTACAGTATACTTTTTCACTCTCAACCTTCTGCTCACAGACAGGTTGACCTTTTTTACCTTTTGCAAACAGCTTGGATCCAGATCAGATGATGAGTAGCTTCATGTGTTTTTAGTAGTCAAATTATTTGGCTTCCAGCCAGTTGTTTGTCAAACAAATAATTTAATAAGACTTTTAAAACTGATACAGACTGACAGCTAGATATTTTCATAGCAGGTTAAGCATGAAAAAGTCGGGGGAATTTTTTTTCAGTAAATTATAGATTTAGGATTATTTTCAATGGGTAATTAATGTTATATGAAGTTGCAAATAGAGATTGCGACTCTCAAACAAATTGAACAATAGCTGGTTAACATATGCTTTAATGACTTTAGTGGTACTGTAAAGGTGACATTAAAGTGTTTTACAGCTATTTGGGATTTGAAACCTAGATTTATATATCCATTCATATCCTTTTGTTGTTAAACTTGCTCATAATTTTGCAGGGAAAATGGTATTTCCATTTGCTGTTCAATACATGTTTATGATTTTTCTTTAGCAGGAGACATTAGTCCTTTCTTTGTTACATATTTATAAGAAATAATAGTTTCATGAATATCGGCTAATTGACTTTTTAGCTCACCTGAGCATAGCTCATGTTGAGCTTTTGGGAGACTTGAATGTCCGGCGTGCGTCGTCCGTCGTCAACAATTTGCTTGTGAACACTCTAGTGGTCACAATCATAGTTCAATCTTCATGAAACTTGGTCAGAATGAATGTCTTGATAAAATCTCGGACGAGTTCGAAAGTATGTCAAGTTGGGTTAAAAACTAGGTCACTAGGTCAAACAGTAGAAAAACCTTGTGAACACTCTAGTGGTCACAATTTTAGTCTAATCTTCATGAAACTTGGTCAGAATGAATGTCTTGATAAAATCTCAGACGAGACCAAAAGTGGGTCAAATGGAGTTAAAAACTAGGTCACTAGGTCAAACAGTAGAAAAACCTTGTTAACACTCTAGTGGTCACATTTTTTGTCCAATCTTCATGAAACTTAGTCATAATGATTGTCTTGATAAAATCTCAAACGAGTTTGAAAGTGGGTTATGTGGGGTAAAAGACTAGGTCTCTAGGTCAAATAGTAGGAAAACCTTGTGAACACTCTAGAGGTCACATTTATAGCCAAATCTTCATGAAAATTGGTCAGAATGATTGTCCTAATAAAATCTTGGACAAGTTTGAAAATGGGTTATGTGAGGTCAAAAAGTAGGTCACTGGGTTATATCTTAGAAAATTCTAGTTCACACTCCAGTGGCCACATTTTTAGCCCAGTCTTCCTCAAACTTGTTCAGAGTGTTTGACTTGGTGATATCAAGGTTGAGTGTGATCATGGGTTGGATGGGAATGAAAAGTAGGTCACTAGGTCAAATCTTAGAAAAAATACTCTAGAGGGCACATTTTTAGCCCAATCTTCATTGGTCAGACTCATTTTCTTGATGAAATCAATAATTATACTAAATCTTTGAAAATCTTATTCTGCAGAACCACTGCTCATGATCCACTATCAACATTGTTCAAATATTGTCCCAAAGGTCAATATTGGCCCTACCCATGGGCATCTATGGTAATCAGGTGAGCGATTAAGAGCCATCTTGGCCCTCTTGTTATAATGTACATATGTTTTGGTATTAGCAGACACTGTGGAGTCAGATCTATTATATTTTCATAAACAAACAGAGCAGAGTAGCCATCTAATATGGGTCTACTCTGTTTGCAAAGATATGAAAAATATCTAAACTAATCATTATAGAGCTTTCAAATTTTACATGTGTCTTCCTTTCGTTGAGGACCATAATGATGTAAGTAAGGTCCATGACTCTGCATGCAGTACTTTTTGAGTTATTCCCCTTTGTTCTGATTTTCGCACTCCAGCATATAAACAGTTTTTGTGTCTGTTGCGAGCAGGTGACACATGTGTTCCTCCAAACACTCTTGTATTGGAATATCAACAAGTGTGGGTCCAATAACTTTTCTCCTTTAGTGGCACCACATAATATAACTTATTCAGAATACCAGGTGTGCGGCAAAGCCTGAGTGACATGTCTCCTTAACTCAAGTGAATTTTGTGTCACTGTCATCATTGGTGTCTTCCTAATGTTTGTCGTTGTGCAAACCTTTGTAATTTTGTTATATTTTCAACATTATTATAGCTATTTCACAGTAAATTAATGTTCCCAATCAGAAGGGTTATATGTAGCTCTGATAATGGGACATTACTCTTTCATGCATATTTAAAGAATTATTGCCCTTTAAAACTTTACATCATTGATTATTCGTGTAAACAATAATGACTGTATGAAGATTGATTAGCTGAATTTTATGAACAAGGGAATTTTTATAATGGCAGAAACTATAGAAATGGAGACCTGATCAGATTGCTCCTTAACCCTTTCCTTCATAGGCTATTTTTAGACCTAACCTCTTTGAATAAATCTACTGAAAAGGATCACTAACTAGAGAAAAGGAAATTTTTTAGAATTTTGTAATTTGAAACCATTGTGATAAATAGAGCATTTGCTCCTATAGGAGAAAATGCTCTATTTATGACAATGGTTTCAAAAAGTGACTTATACAGAGGCGTAGAAAGGCGTATTTATGGAGGAAACGTTTAAAGAGTTATACCCCCATTCCACTGGGCGGCGCTTCTACTGCGCTCATGGCGATCATGGCGCTTCTCCAAAATCTTCCAAATCGCCGCAGAAACGCATCATGTGCATAATTTTGGGACTTGGGCATTTCTAGTACGCTTATAGTACGCTTTAATAACGATCTCGCTGCGCTGTATGCTGTTTACGATCCTGTCGAGATGTTGCTGCGCTTCTACGGCGCTTGATGTCTCTCCAAGATGCTTCTACTATGCTTCCACTACGACACGGGAGTTCAGGCTACGCTTCGTCTACGCTTACTACGTTGTTGTTACGACCTTGCTTCGACCTAAGCACAGGAGCTGTGCTTCTGTTGCGCTTTTTAGAACGTTTCTATATAAATAGGTGATTAAATTGCTTTCGAAGCAGTTGACCATCATCCTTCGAAGAAAATGGATCAAATTGTTTTGAAGACCCAGATCAAGAAAAACACAGTGTTGGGCCTGATCTAGGTCTTCTAAGTCTTTCATGGGGTGACTCAAGCATTAACATTTTCCCTGTTCAATATCCGTGTAAGAAAGAATGATCTTATGAATATTTATTAGCTGCATTTTTAAAATTTAACCTTTTTAAAATATGTTTTTGCTTTGACAAAAACTGTAGAATCATATCTATATCATGTTATAAGCAAACAGAGCAGACCCTGATCAGATGGCTCCAAATGTGTGAAAAGGCATTTGTATGCGGACAAATATCTCGGCGCTTTTGTTGCGATGCGACTGCGATTGCGCTACGTTACTCACGCTGCGGCTACGATACTGCTGCGTTCATGAATTTCTTACTACGCGTTTGCGGCGATTCGAGTCCATGGCGATGCCACTACGATTGTTTTGAGCAAGGTCAAAACAATCGCCGTGAAGTGGCGATCAAGAAGCTTCTGTTACGCTTCTACTACGATCAGGGCGCTTCTACTGCGCTGTGGCCACTCCTGCTACGATTCGCGGCGTTTTTACCAAAATTTCGAAGCGTAGCGGAATCGCCGCTCAGTGGAATGGGGTTATAAACCCTGATACCTGGGATTGTTCTCGGTTTGCCAGAGTGGATGTTTAAAGAACCAGTGGAAATCCTGTTGTCAATGTTAATAGGTCGGCATGTGTCATTTGATTGATACAATAAGTTTAGCTGGAAATTCTGCAAGTCAGCTTAAGCAGGTAGCGCCAGTAATAAGAATTATTCAAATATAAAACCAGAGATGTCAAACTTTGTGACTATATGGTGCCAAAAGTAGGCAGTATGGAGATAAGGCATACATGATATGTCAAAATTAGTCACTTTGGCCGTAAAATAAGATGGTAGCAGCTTAACCCTTACAGTGGGGGACATGAGTCACTAATGTCCTTTGCAAATAGTATACACCCAGATGAAAGGGCTCCTAAAGGAGCCCTCTCATCGGAGTCTGCACTGTTTGTCATGTTACACTTTTCTTTAGAAAACTCCCTAAATAATCACCATAAGCTTGACCTCTTTGAATTTTGGAATATTCCATTTGAAAATCCAGTGTTGTAAGGGTTAAGGAAGCATTTGATTTTCTTTATTTCATGGCCAAATCCATACCCAAATTACAGTAACTGTAAAAATTCCCATGAACATTTTATTTTTATACAAATTCAGCTAATAAATATTCAAGATGTAATTTTTTCTTACTTGAATATTGAAGAGGGAATGGTTAAGCAAACAAAGCAGACCCAATTTAGATGGCTTATACAGGATCTATACTAGATGGCTTATACAGGATCTATACTAGATGGCTTATACAGGATCTATACTAGATGGCTTATACAGGATCTATACTAGATGGCTTATACAGGATCTATACTAGATGGCTTATACAGGATCTATACTGTTCACAAAGGCATCAAAAGGAGTAATCTGAGGAGTAAAGGGTTACCCTTTCTTCACCTCTGTAAAAGTCACTTTTTGAAACCATTGTCAGGGTTTCCCCTGGCTTTTTTTTTCTTTGCGCCATCACTTTCGCCAAATGAGAAAAACTTGTGCCAAATAAGAATTTTATTTCGCCAATTTGGATCTGTTGGAGCCAAAGTAGAGCAAAAGTTTTCCTTCAGATTCTATGTCATGAAACCATCATTTATTCTTGAAAATGTTTACCACAGCAGAAGCAACTTGTGTTTGTTTTATAATACATTTCCTTTATTATTTCTTATCATTGTTTATGTCAATAATTAAAGACTGTTTTGACATTTACATTTAAGTATTGGATGATTTGTCCCTTATTTCCTTTCAGTTTTGTCAAAGTCCAATGATAAAGCATGTTTTATCATAGGTCTTTGGTTCTGTATACATTTCTGTATACAATAAGATAAATTGCTTGTATTTGAAAAAGGTTATCATGAACTTGTAAGTACCATTTCTAATCTGTTTTACTCTCTCTGCAACAAATAATGCAGTATATCTTATTTTAAATGAATAACACCAGTTAAAAATAATATCTGTTAAAAACACTAACAAAGAAGGTAAAAAGGGGCACAAAACAGACTGAAAGCATTAAACACATCTATAATTACAAATGTATAGGACACTCGATAAATAGTAGAATTATTTTATTTCCCAATTATCAACTGAGAAACTAGCACAGTAGCCTGAGTAATGCTGTAACTGTTTCTTACATAGACCGATCTGATCCAAATAGGCCGTGATAATCCCAAACCAGAGCCAATTAAATGCCTAGTTTGTCGTTCTTTAATCTCTTTGATGCATAGTCATAGGTGTCAGTTCCCTTGTTTGAGTAATAAACGTGCCACAGGGTTATTGAAATCACCCACGGCTTAAACTTGTAGAGATCGTCGCCATTGTTTGACACGACTGGTTCCCCGCATAATCAGTTTGCATAGGTGTACCAGTAGGGCACAAATTGGGGACCAGTTAAAATCACATCTTTCACGCATGATTTCCGGTGTATTCGAGGGGCTTTTCCCAGATGTGTGTTTACAAACAACCGACACGCTGAATACACACAAATGTAAGAAACAGCGATAATTGACTGAGAGGGCCAAAAATGGGTCTGTATTTCTCGGCATATTCTGATTTTTTTCCTTTCGCCACAAAATTCGCCAGACTTGATTTTTTTATCGCCAGATTATAAATATTTTCGCCATTGGCGACATTGGCGATCGCCAGCGGGAACCCTGATTGTGATAAATAGAGCATTTGCTCCATAGGAGCAAATGCTCTATTTATCACAATGGTTTCAATACTACACAATTCTAACATTTTCCTTTTTCTAGTATCGTCGATGGCCCTGTTTCGGTGCATGCCCTATTTCGGTGCACTTTACTTGGGAAACGATATCTTCTTTAAGAAGAGCTGAATTACGTCATCACTTTTTGCAATCCACTAAATAAACAAATACCTGTCATCGCTGTCAAAAAAATCTAAAATGTGCTGCAAACAATTAAGTTACTTACTATATTTGATAAAGCATAGCAATTTCAGCCATTTTCCTTATGTCTGTTTTCACTTAGATAATGTTTGTTCCAAAAAATACTGTCTTGAAATTGTTTCTCTCAATTTTGTAGGGATACACATTTATTGTCATATGCTGCAGCAAAGTCACACGTCTTCGATGTCTCTGCTCATTTTTTTTCAAGTACAGGCTTTGTCCAAAAGTATGCCCTTCACTATATTTTTCACATAGGAGAGAGACCCTACAGAGCAGAGATATACTTTAGTTTATTCATACAGGATAGAGACCTAATCTTATTAATGCCGGAAAGATACCTACTAGATTTAAATCCAATAATATTTTACTGGAAAAAAGTCTTACTAGAGTTGTTTTATAGTCAAAATGCACAAATTCCAGGGAAAAATGAGTTTAAACAAGGTAAGAACATTGACAATGAATGGTTCTTGTTATTAAAATACCTAAAACTCGTTACACCATGCATATAGAGAATAATAGGTTAGTGCCGTAGATGGGACGCTTTATCCGACGAGGGGAGAAAACGTTGAGGCGAGGCTTGCCGAGCCTCAACTGTTTTCTCTCCGAGTCGGATAAAGGCGTCCCATCTACGGCACTAACCTATTATTCGATTTATCCAGTCAATATAGTTAAATGTCCTTTTTATAGACTCATAACACTCTTGAAATAATTTACATTGAAAATGCAGTTTTTCGATCAACGTATCCCTCCCTTTTCACTTCTATTTAGACGTAAATAGATCTAATGAGCTACCGCAGAGGAATATAGTTTCGATACTTGTATTACTAGAAGGGAAACGTGGTTGAATTTGAAAAAATAAGATGATTTGAATCGAGGGTCGATAAGTTATTTCAAACAGACATGATCTATATTCTTAGGTCAAATTCGAGTTACGTAGTCTCGGTTTCTATTTTTAGATTCTACCTAACGTCACTCAGAAATCGATGGAACTGAACAGGCTATATTTAGGTTTATGACTATCACCGCCACTGTAAGAGTTTATCAATCAAATAATCATGAGAGTGAAAAGAAAACATTTACTATTTATCTGTCAATCTTTGCTTCCAGGTTTGATTTCATCAAAAACGGATTTTGCCAGCGGTGGATTAAATTAATAAAACCGATAAATCAACGTCATTTTGTATGTGGCCTCAGTGGCGTAATCGGTAAGGGCGACGTCTCTAGAGAGATTAGAATTAGTTTTTGTAGGATCAGGCGCGGGTTCGAATCCAGCTGTAGCCAATTATTTTTATTTTTTCTCATTTGAATAATTCTTCTGGTGACCAAATAGATCTGTTAGATCTATTCCATCAACATGTTTATGATTATTTACAGAAAACTAAAATAGTTCCATGGTTATAGAATCATTACGCCTATCTACTAACCTAATAAACCTTCCACTACCGGAAGTAACCTAATAAACCTAAGTTTATTTGCACCCCCTTTATTATGTCACTAGAGAAGCCTGGTGACTGGATAAAATTTGTTTGATATGCATTTCATTTTGTTTTAACAGTTCAAAGTTAAAAAATAAGTTACTGACCTACTACTTTTAATTTACAAATGTAGTCATACACTTTTGTTGAACACTGTATTTGGATAAAAAAAGCCGCACCGAAATAGGGCAGATAAACACAAAAATAACACAAAATGGCTACGTCATTAAAACGGTTTCAACCGCGATAAATATGGAATACTTTGGGAATTAATTTACACTGATTTAACTTAGAAGACCTATTACAAAGGTACTATTAGTTTTTTTTTATACAATTTTAAGATTTGTGATCACCGCGATCAGTTTGATTGCTAAGTGCACCGAAACTGGTCCATCCACGATAAATGCTCCTTTTGGGTTGATTCATTCAAAGAGGTTGGGTTTTAAAATAGCCTATGGAGGAAAGGGTTAACCCATTCCCTCATATGAACACCATTTGATGCCTCAGTAAAAGTCACTTTTAGACACTATTGTGATAAATAGAGCATTAGCTCCCTTGGGACAAATGCTGTATATATCACAAGGGTTTCAAAACTACACAATTTTAAACTTTTTTTTTCTTCTGGTATTGATGCTCCGTTTCAGATTTGTTCAATGAGGTTTGTTCTAAATATAGCTGATAAGGTAATGGGTTAAAGACCAACATTTATATTAACTTGAATATCTTGTTAAGAGGAGTTTTTCTGTAGCTTGTACTACTTTACTTGGCTTTATTATGCTCAAACAAAACAATAACATGCTCTTTTAACCCATTGAACTGAACGGGTGAATTGTGATGGCCTGTGCAAACAATTTGCATCATGACGAGATACCAGGTAACTTGGCATCATTATTTAGGTCCTTGACAGTCTGATTGTATACTCGAAAATGAGTGGAAAAATAGTGAGCTGAGGAATTAAAGCAGATGAAACTTCTTGGCAGAAGACAGTTACATAGCTTCCTAAGAGTTGTACATTTGTACCTTTGTAGGGGGTCGTAGAATTAATTGTTTGATGTTCATGATTTAATGTGGGCTTAGTTAAACACTATATTGATATGTAGCTTGAATTTACTGGATTTTGTGACTAATATTTATCCAGATCTTAAGATGATTTGATTTGTGTAATAATAAGTAACAAAATTATATCAAACAACTTTTAGTTTGGATACACGTTATACAGGTTGAAGTTAAATGGTCGGATAAGAAAGTTAATTGATCAAATTTAAGGCAGGATAATGGGTAGGACCTCCAATAGCTTGTTTATTGCCAAAAAAAAACCCCGCATGCCGTCATCTCTTTGCGAGCTGATTGATACTTATCATTCTGTCGTCGGCTGAAATTTTTGTCTAATTAATTTCCAGTATAAAATTTTTGTCCATTTCTTGAAAGGAATTAGAATAACAGAGTACCAAACAGGTGAGATCCTGATAAGATAGGGAGTTAACCAGTGTTTCATATGGATCTAAACTATTTACCAACATTTTCAGGAATATATAATAAAAATTATGATGAATATTTAGGGATTTTTCAAAAGAAACATACATTATGACGAACAGTACAGACCCTGATGAGAGGGCTCCTAGAGGAGCCCTCTCATCTGGGTCTATACTGTTTGCAAAGGATATTAGTAACTTGCTTCCCGCATTGTAAGGGTTGGTTACTGTTGATTACTAGAACAGACAAACTTAGACAAATAGTGCAGACCTAGATCAAACTGCATCTGAATGAGCAGTCTGATGAAGATCTACACAATTTGATACTGTGTCGGTCTAATTTAACCCCGTTCCTTCATAAATGCCTTTCCATGACTTTGCAGACAGAGCAGATCCAGATCAGATGGCTCCTATAGGAGCTATCTGATCAGGGTCTGCTCTGTTTGCATGTTTATGAAATTATTATTGACCTGACACTACAGTTTCTACCCGGTACCAAATAATCCTTTATACACATGCCATTATACAAATTCATCTAATAAATATTCATGATATCATTATTTCTTACATGAATATTGAACAGCCTAAGGGTTAAAGTTATCAAAATGGTGGCAAATTGAATGATTCAGTTTTTCAGATTAACCCTTTCCCTGTTGTATTGCATATTCATTTAAGAAAGAAATGACATCATGAATATAAATTAGATTTGTTTTATAACGTTATATTGAACACAGGACATTTTGACTGAGGTAGAAACTGTAAAATCAGATCTATATTGTACTAAATGCAAACAGAGCAGACCTTGATCAGACAACTCCGGTAGGAACTCTCTGATCTGGATCTACTCAGTATGCAAAGGCGTGAAAAGGTTTATATGAGGGAATGAGTTATTTTTTATATAGAGGGATATTGTGTGTCAGAATACTTAGGGTAAGTATTGTAATTAGTATATCCCTAATGGTCCATATTTGTTACCCTTACAACACTGAAATTTCAAATGGACTATTCAAAAATTCAGACAGGTCAAGTTTATGGTGACTATTTGGGGATTTTTCTATAGAAAAGGGTAACATGACAAACAGTGCAAATCCTGATGAGAGTACATGTAGCCCTCTCATCTGGGTCTACACTGTTTGCAAAGGACATTAGTGACATGTGTCCCACACTGTCAGGGTTAACCCATTACGTCATAGGCTATTTCTAGATACAACCTCTTTGAATAAATCTACTGAAAAGGAGCATTAACTAGAGAAAAGGAAAAGTTTAAAATTTTGTAGTTTGAAACCATTATGATAAACAGAGCATTCCTATATGAGCAATTGCTCTATTTATCACAAAGTGACTTTTACAGAGTCGTTAAAAGTCGGTAATATGAGGGAATGGGTTAATGTTTTGGTTCATTTAGATCTGATCAGATTGTTCCATTGGGAGCCCAGTCTGACCTGGATCTACACTGTTTGCATATATCAGTAACTTTACTTCCTGCATTCAGCCAGTTGAAGAGCACAAGGATTTCTGTCATGTCTAGTGGGGGTCCGCAGTTCTTCTAGGTACTGATTAATGCTTTGATTGTAGAATACAAACTGTCACGCTTCTGTCGAGGGGGGGCTCTACTGCAGTCATTAATTAATTTTGAATCTATATTCTTGATTGGTAAGCTTTTCTTGTGGTATGTTGTGTTTGTATTGTGTCTATCTCTTCAAAGTGTTAATCAATATTCAGGGAATGTTCAGTTGTGTTCAAGGCTTTGTACAGTAGAACCTGTCTTGAGCGGTCATTCTTTTATTGAACATAGGACACTTAAAAAGCAAGTGGTTGCATAACACAGGGCAAAAGTAATTCAGAAAGCTCTGCATTACTTTTGACTTGCATTAATCTACCACCTGTCTTACAGCCCAAAAATTAACCCTTCGCTTGCTGAATTTTAAAATACAGTTCTCCTTCTTTACCCATGCCCTGTTGTATAATTACATACATCTTCAATGTGTACAAGTATTTTGCTGTGCAATCACTGCTGTGGAGTGCACTGGTTGCACAATCAACTTGTAAATAGTGCAGACCCGGATGAGACAGCTCCTGTAGGAGCTGTCTCATCTGGGTCTTCACTATTTACAGGTAGGTATATTGACGTGAATAGCAAGCGAAGGGTTAAACCTTTTTGATGGCATCTTGATATAGGCTCTACTGTATACTAGCAATGAACTTGTAATAATTTTTACTAACATTTAAGATCCAGATGGTTCACCATGTCACTTGGCATCTCATCATAATCCAAACTTTTTGATACTTTCTATTCAGCCAGAAATGGAAGGAGAATTAACTTGTAAGGTTGTGGTAGTTTTCTGCTGACAACAGTTATTCAGTAAGTAAAGTGTTTATGATAGTGGATATGGGATTTGTGAGAAGATTGATCTCTGTCAATGCAAGGAATCAGAGATATATGGTATTTTTAAGTTTAAACTCAGATGAGAGGAGTTTTTTCTCAGACCTTAGATTGCACTGTTTGGCATGTAATCCTATACAAGTGGCTTTTTAACATCTTTGCAAATAGTAGATGGGACTAGACCCAGATCAGACGGTTTCTGTAGGAGCCGTCTCCTCAGGGTCTGCTCTGAAATTATATAAATGATATTCTAGAGTTTCTGCCATGACCAAACATTCGTTTGTTCAATTGCCATTATTAAAGTTAATTAATATTCATGAGATGCCATTATTTCTCACATGAATATTCATAGAGAAAAGGGTTAACATATTTTAGTTATTTCCACTCAAGCTGAATGGAAATTATCTTCATTGAAACATTGATGGAACATTTAATCACTTTGAAATTTCAGCTTTAAAAGGGTCAACTTGAATGCTTTACTCCATAAATATGCCTTTCTACGCCTTTGCTTAGGAGTCGTCTGATTGAGGTTTGCTCTGTTCGCTTATGAAATAATATAGATATGACTCTACAGTTTCTGCCATGGCCAAAATTTCCTGTGTTCATAGTTATGTCGTTATAAAAATTAATCTAATAAATATTCATGATGCAGTTATTTTTAGCTCGTCTGTTTCGAAGAAATCATGAGCTATTGTTTTAACTCTGGCGTCGGCGTCGTCATCGTTGTCGTCCGAAATCTTAACATTGACCATAACTTCTTCAATTTTCATTTACAACCTTCATTTTTGGTATACATGATCATCTTGACAATGACAACAGATGACCATTGGCACCCACTTGCAGTGCTCTTGTTTACATGAATATTCATGATGTATAGGTTTAAACTTGCAATGTTCTAATTCATGAAGACCCGTAATTTTTATGCCCCGCCTTTAGGCGACAGGGCATTAAGATTTACCCTTATCAGTCCATACGTCCGTTTGTATGTCCGTCTGAAGTTTTTGTCAAGCATTTCTTTGCTTGTGTAAGGTGGAATGATTTGTTATTTGGTCTGAAGCATTATCAAAGTGAGTTGTAACGTGTCTCCCCTTTTCAGGACTGTGGTCAATTTCCTGCCATTTTGCTGACACTTTGATTGAATTTTGGTGATTGTTTAATGACAAAAAATTTCGTCAAAGATTTCTTCGCTTGTGTAAGCTGCAATACAAGAAGAGATCAAGAATCTTTATTTGATATTTGGTCTGAAGCATAATCATAGTGATTTGTACCGTGTCTCCCCTTTTCAGGTCTGTTTTCATCTACTTCCTGTTTGCCGGCGGGGGCATCCATGTCCCATGGACACATTTTTTTGTGTCACCTGCCAGGAGGCAGTGTGTCACTTAGGGATCACTTTCCCATCGTCTTTCTATCCATCTGTCCGTCCATCCGTCTGTCTGTCTGTCTGTCTGTCTGTCCGTCACACTTTCTTTTTTTGGCTGTCATTTCTATACTAATCATTATGGAGCTTTCAAATTTCACACATGGAACAAGTATGATAAGAGAAAGTGTCATGCATAGGGGCCACGACTCTAGCATCAATTTTTATACGCCCACCTATTAAAGGTGGTCGTATATTGTCGTGGCCCTGTCCGTCCGTCCGTCCGTCCGTTCGTTCGTTCGTTCGTTTGTTCGTTCGTTTGTTCGTTCGTTCGTTAGTCAACATTTTGTATGTCCGCTGTTTTCTGGGAAAACTATTTGACAGATATTAATGAAACTTCACACAAATGTTAAATGCATCAAGATCTGAAGCTGAGTTGATTCTGAGGTTCATTTGATTTTTCATTTCAGAGTTATGGCCCTTGTCCTTAAAAAATATGCATAGTTTGTCCGCTGTTTCCTGGAAAAACTATTTGAGATATATTAATGAAACTTCACACAAATATTTAATGCATCAAGATCTGAAGCTGAGTTGATTCTGAGGTTCATTTGATTTGTCGTTTCAGAGTTATGGCCCTTGTCCTTAAAAAAATGCAAATAGTTTGTCCGCTGTTTTCTGGGAAAACTATTTGAGAGAAATTAATGAAACTTCACACAAATGTTTAATGCATCAAAGTCTGAAGCTGAGTCGATTCTGAGGTTCATTTGATTTTTCGTTTCAGAGTTATGGCCCTTGTCCTTAAAAAATAATGCAAATACATGCAAATAGTTTGTCTGCTGTTTTCTGGGAAAACTATCCGACAGATATTAATGAAACTTCACACAAATGTTTAATGCATCAAGATCTGAAGCTGAGTTGATTCTGAGGTTCATTTGATTTTTCATGTCAGAGTTATGGCCCTTGTCCTTAAAAAATATGCAAATAGTTTGTCGGCTGTTTTCTTGGAAAACTATTTGAGAGATATTAATGAAACTTCACACAAATGTTTAATGCATCAAGATCTGAAGCTGAGTCGATTCTGAGGTTCATTTGATTTGTCGTTTCAGAGTTATGGCCCTTGTCCTTAAAAAAATCCAAATAGTTTGTCCGCTGTTTTCTGGGAAAACTATTTGAGAGATATTAATGAAACTTCACACAAATAGTTAATGCATCAAGATCTGAAACTGAATTGATTCTGAGGATCATTTGAGTTTTTGTTTCAGAGTTATGGCCCTTGTCCTTAAAAAATAATGCAAATAGTTTGTCCGCTGTTTTCTGGGAAAAATATTTGAGAGATGTTTAAATGAAACTTCACAAAAATGCTGAGTTGATTTTGAGGTTTATTTGATTTGACGTTTCGGAGTTATTGCCCTTTTACTTAAAAAAAATGTAAATATATGCAAATAGTTTGTCCACTGTTATCTGGCAAAACTGTATGACAGATATTAATGAAACTTCATACACATGTTTAATGCATCAAGACCTGAAGCTAAGTCAATTCTGAGGATCATTTGATTTGTTGTTTCGGAGTTATGGCCCTTGCACTTAAAAAAATAATGCAAATCTATGCAAATATGAGGATGGCCATAACTTTTTAGCTCACCAGAGCACTTTTGTGCTCAGGGTGAGCTTTTGTGATCACTTGATGTCCGTCGCCCGTCGTCGTGCGTCGTCCGTCGTGCGTCGTGCGTCGTCCGTCGTCGGGCGTCAACAATTTGAACCTTTAAAAATCTTCTCCTCTGAATCTACAGGGTTCTCAGCTTTCATCTTTGGTACATAGCATCATCTTTAGGTCCTCTACAAAAGTTATATAAATTTTGCCCCTGGGGTCAAAATTGGCCCCGCCCCAGGGGTGCCTTGTTTTCTATTGAAATATATAGTAAAACTTTGAAAATCTTCTCCTCTGAATCTACAGGGTTCTTAGCTTTCATATTTGGCACATAGCATCATGTTCAGGTCCTCTACAAAAGTTATATAAATTATGCCCCTGGGGTCAAAATTGGCCCCGCCCCAGGGGTAGCCAGATTTCATTAGAAACATATAGTGACAACTTTGAAAATCTTCTCCTCTGAATCTACAGGGTTCTCAGCTTTTATATTTGGCACATAGCATCATGTTCAGGTCCTCTACAAAAGTTATATAAATTATGGCCCTGGGGTCAAAATTGGCCCCGCCCCAGGGGTAGCCAGATTTCATTAGAAACATATAGTGACAACTTTGAAAATCTTCTCCTCTGAATCTACAGGGTTCTCAGCTTTCATATTTGGCACATAGCATCATGTTCAGGTCCTCTACAAAAGTTATATAAATTATGCCCCTGGGGTCAAAATTGGCCCCGTCCCAAGGGTAGCCAGTTTTCAATAGAAACATATAGTGACAACTTTGAAAATCTTCTCCTCTGAATCTACAGGGTTCTCAGCTTTCATATTTGGCACATAGCATCATGTTCAGGTCCTCTACAAAAGTTATATAAATTATGGCCCTGGGGTCAAAATTGGCCCCGCCCCAGGGGTAGCCAGATTTCATTAGAAACATATATAGTGACAACTTTGACAATCTTCTCCTCTGAATCTACAGCGTTCTCAGCTTTCATATTTGGCACATAGCATCATGTTCAGGTCCTCTACATAACTTGTATAAATTATGCCCCTGGGGTCAAAATTGGCCCCGCCCCAGGGGTGGTCAGTTTTCAATAGAAACATATAGTGAAACTTTGAAAATCTTCTCCTCTGAAACTCAAAGGTTCTCAGCTTTCATATTTGGCACATAGGATCATATTCAGGTCCTCTACAAAAGTTATATAAATTATGCCCCAGGGGTCAAAATTGGCCCCGCCCCAGGGGTAGCCATGTCTCAATAGAAACATATAGTGACAACTTTGAAAATATTTTCCTCAGAAACTGGAAGGTTCTCAGCTTTCATATTTAACACATATCATCATGTTCAGGTCCTCTACAAGAGTTATATAAATTATGCCCCCAGGGTCAAAATTGGCCCCGCCCCAGGGGTAGCCAGTTCGCAATAGAAACATATAGTGTCAAATTTGAAAATATTTTCCTCAGAAACTGGAAGGTTCTCAGCTTTCATATTTGGCACATAGCATCATGTTCAGGTCCTCTACAAAAGTTGTGTAAATTATGCCCCTTGGATCAAAATTGGCCCGCCCCAGGGGTGGCTAGTTTTCTCTAGAAACATATAGTGAAAACTTTGAACATCTTCTCCTCTGATTGCCTGGTGAGCGATGTCAGGGCCATTCTGGCCCTCTTGTTCATTTGAAATGATATTTACTTCAATTTTTTTATATGGTTAAACCTTAATGTGAATTTTCACATATATTGCGGGGGTTTTGATATGTCATTTTATTCTAAAGTTATGGTCCTTGAACTTCGTGTGTTTGTTGCTTTGTTAGTCGGTCAATTTTTAGTTTGTCTGTTGTTTTCTGGGAAAACTATTAAAATGATATAAATGAAACTTAATGTTTTAAGCAACATAATTTGAAGCTGAGTTTATTTTGAGGTTCATTCAGTTTGTCTTTACAGAGTTATGGCTGTTGCACTTTACAAAAATCTGCGAAAATGAGGATTAGCTGTAACTTTTTTATTTAATAAGATATTCACTTCATTTTTTTAAAAAATAGTATCACCGTAATATGGAAATCAAGATCTGAAGCACAGATTAGAAAATGTCATCACTTATATGGCATGTTGAATCAGAGAAAGTTTGCAAGTGGGCGTATTATGTACCGTATGCGATACTCTTGTTTTAGTTATTCCCCTTTTTCATATTAACAATAGTTTTTATGTTGTGACCACTCTTTAGAATTGTCTCTAAGAGACAATTCTAAAGAATGGTCACAACATAGTATTTGGTGGAGAAATGACGGCTTTAGTATTTGAGTATGCATTGTCCTTTATCTGGGTGTTGCTCTCTGATTGTTTGTATCCAGATGAGATCTTTATCTGGGTGTTGCTCTGATTGTTTGTATCCAGATGAGATCTTTAAATGGGTGTTGCTCTGATTGTTTGTATCCAGATGAGATCTTTATCTGGGTGTTGCTCTGATTGTTTGTATCCAGATGAGATCTTTATCTGGGTGTTGCTCTGATTGTTTGTATCCAGATGAGATGCAGTATAACCATGCAGGCATCAACTTTCAAAATACAAAGTGTTTCACTGATCATCTCTATGGGGAAAAAAACAACTTTTTTAATGGAATTATTGTATTTATTGCAAACAACAATTATACGCCAGGCAATGACAAATGCCGATAATGTTTTTTGTGTTTTATGTGCATAACACTTACAGTATCGAGTGAAATTCTGAATGAGGTATTTATTACAGTTTGTGCTTGATCTTTAATGTCTCGTACTTGAGCACGAAGTACTCATGGTGAGTTTATAGTATACTCCATATATATGCCTTTTTATGTCTTTATAAACAGAATAGACCCAGATCCTACATACTAGCTGTCTGATCAGGGTATCCTCTGTTTGCTTATGATACAATATAAATAATTATGATTCTACAGTTTCTGCCCTAGCCAAAAAGTTCCGTCCATGTGCTTTATAACATTTAATCTGATAAATATTCATGATGTCATTATTTCTTACACGAATAATCATGGATTAAAGAGTCAAGTGGTTAAACTTCACCAGAGGATTCCAAGAAGAGTCCAATCATCAGGATCTACACTGTTTGTCATTCAAAATCCTATAGCAGATTTAACCCTTTCCTCCATAGGTTATTTTTAGACCCATGGAACCTCTTTGAATAAATCTACCAAAAAGGAGCACTAACTAGAGAAAAGGAATTTTTAGAATTTTGTAATTTGAAACCATTGTGATAAATAGAGCATTTGCTCCTATAGGAGCAAATGCTCTATTAATCACAATGGTTTCATAAAGTGACTTTTACAGAGGTGTAGTAAGGCGTATTTATGGAGGAAATGGTTAAGCCCTTCATACAGACTGGACTCAATTAGTAAACATGAGCCATTCCACTTTGAAACTTATTCAAATTGTTAAAAACTTGACACAAATCAGCACATGCTATATCGGTTGGATCCAGATATTTCTGGTATACATTGTAATTCCATCACTGTGACCTTTTTCATTTTTTCTTTAATCTTTATATTCCAGAACTGTTTTTCTTTACATTCTCAGATCCTGCCAGTAAATCGGAGATGAAAAATTAAGAAGAATTTATGTGAACACTCTCACCATTGTGGAAAAAGTTTGTGTGCAATTACGACAAAATTCCATGATTGGAAGCTATTGGAAAAAGGTGATACATTAAAGTTTACTTAACCCTTTACACCACGCCTTTTGATGTTAACCCTTCGCTTGCTATTCGCGTCAATATACCGTACCTACCTGTAAATAGTGAAGACCCAGATGAGACAGCTCCTGCAGGAGCTGTCTCATCAGGATCTGCACTATTTACAAGTTGATTGTGCAACCAGTGCACTCCAAAGCAGTGATTGCACAGCGAACTACGTGTACACAGTGAAGATATATGTAATTATACCACAGGGCATGGGTAAAGAAGGAGAAATGTGTTTTAAAATTCAGCAAGCGAAGGGTTAAAGTGTACACCTTGAGCCATCTGATCAAGGTCTGCTGTTGGCTTATAGAATATATCAATTAGATCTGATTCTAGAATATTTGGCATAGGTACAATTGTTCATATAAGAGCATAACATAATGAGCTAATTCATGTTCGTAGTAGATGAAGTCTGGCTGCCATGAATATTCATAGAGTAAAGGGTATACAGTAAAACCCCTCTAAACCGGAATTCTAGTAGAGAAGAATTTAGATACTTTTACGTAGGTGGCTGCTTCATGCAGGGCGAAAGTCATGCAGCAAGCTCCTCTAGGAGCTTTCTGCATGACTTTCGCCCTGCATGAAGCTGCCACCTGTCTCCAAGAGACCAAGACCGATATTTATACCAAATTTAACGTCCGGTTTAGAGGGGTTTTACTGTACAGGAATCACCCTTGTGGCCAGGTATACATAATAACCAGTAGTAGATGTGCAAGACACACATGATGCAAGATGTGTTTAGCGTCAAGCATTGCAGAATTATCTACCCTTGAACTTTGAGTATTTTTGTCATTTAGGCCTGTAATAGTCCTATAATAGGATTAATGCACGTATTTTCGATGAGATTTGGTAGAATTCGAGCCGGGACCTCAAAATTCCCTCGGAATAGGCGGGTGTCTCGGAAGAACGAGACTCGAAATAACGCCGTTATACTGTATTTATTCCAAACCATTATAAAACAAGATGTGTTTGTGCCCAGCCCCCCAGCCAATTTGACCTTTGACCCTGAAGAATAATCTTGACCTTGACATGTCACCCTTCAGCTTCATGAGATACACATGCATGCAATATATCAGGTTTCTATCTCTACTAGTTCAAAAGTTATGGCCAATGTTAAAGTCAGTGATTTGACTTATATATTTGACCTCTGACCTTGAAGGATGACCTTGACCTTGACATGTCACCCTCAAAATGTGCGGTTTAATAAGATACATATGTATGCCAAATATCAAGTCTCTATCTACTGGCTCAAAATTTATGTCTAATGTTAAAGTTGGTGACAAACAAACAAACAAACAGACAGGGCAAAAACAATATGCCCCACAGATCTGATCTGGGGGCATAAAAAGGGGTTAAAGCCTTTATTCCATAAATATTCATGAAATAAATGATAACATACTGAATAATATTAATTAGATTAATTTTTTATAATGGCACATAAACATAAGAATGTAATGCCATGGCATAAACTGTATTTATATATTTTTTGTAGTCAGTCAGAGCAGACCTTGATTGGACGACTATTATAGGAGCCGTCTGTTCAGAGTCATCACTGTTTGCAAAGGCATAGAAAGGTTTACCAGTTACTCTATAAATACACCTTTCTACACCTTTCCTATAGGAACTGTCTGATCTGGGTCTACTGCTTATAATATAATATAGATATGATTCTACAGTTTCTGCTTCAGCAAGAATTTCATGTGTTGATATGCCAATTTTATATGATGTCATTTCTTTCATGAATATACATGGAGTAAAGGGTTAAAGCCTTTGCAGAGTAGACCCAGATAAGAGGACTCATATAGGAGTCACCGATCAGTGTCTGTTGTGTTTGATTATAGAAGAATGAGTACAGTAAAACCTCTCTATAACGACCACTAAATTGTATCAATTAGTTGGTATTTTGGACAGGTGGTTGCTTAAAACAAGGTGAAAGTAAAACAGAACGCTCCTATAGGAGCGTTCTGTTTTACTTTTACCTTGCTTTAAGCATCCACCTGCCTTTAGCACAGCATACTTGATGTAATTTAGTGGTCGTTATAGAGAGGTTTTACTGTATATAGTTCAGTAGTTTAGACAATAATCAGACAATTCTTACGGGTGCAATGGGATCTAGGTCTGCTGTCTTTGCCAAGGCATGAAGAGGCATTTCTATCAGGGAAGTGGTTAAATACTAATACATTTATTTAGGATATTTTTAGCTACTTTTAATCATTTCCTGCATGTATATTTATACAAGAATTCATAACTTCATGAATATTCAATGACTGAATTTTTATAATGGCAGAGCAATTTTTTTATCATGACAAAAACTCAAGGATCTATGAAATATGATTAGCAAATAGCAGACCCTGATCAGAGGGCTCATGTAAGAGCTATCTGATTTGAGTCTTCTCTGTTTGCAAATGTTCCAAATGTCTCCTCTACAGGGGAAAGTGTTTATATTCTCCATATTTTCTGCTGGATCTACTTATTGGCAAGCAAATGTTAAAATTCTGGCATATCCTTCAACCAGAAACATCTAAGTCAAGATTTGATCAGCACACAAGGGTTTCTGATTGCAAAATTGTCCTAAATAAAAAGTATTTGGTCAGACAAACTCAAACAAATAATTCAGATCCAGCTCAAACTGCTCTTGAAGATCTCTATCAACTTTGATTTCCATTTTAATTACAATAGCACTGAAATAGATAGAGGTCACCAGTAAACTCTTTCTATGTTCAGTATTCATGTAAGAAATAATGACATCATGAATTTTTATTACCTGAATTTTTATAAACTACATGTATTGTATACTATTCAATGGAAGTGTTTGCCCTTGCAAAAAACTATACATTCAGATCTTTATATTGTCAAAAGCAAACAGCAGACTCTAATCAGAAGGCTCCTATAAGAGTTGTGTGATCTGGGTTTACTCTGTTTGCAAATGTGTGTAAAGGTGTTTATTTGAGGGATATTTCTATTTGCATAAAAGTAATACAGTAAAACCTCTCTATAACGACCACTAAATTGTGTTAATTTATTGGTATTTTGGCAGGTAGTTTCTTAAAGCAAGGTGAAAGTAAAACAGAACGCTCCTATAGGAGCGTTCTGTTTTACTTTCACCTTGCTTTAAGCATCCACCTGCCTTTAACGCAAAATACTTGATGTAATTTAGTGGTCGTTATAGAGAGGTTTTACTGTATGCATTTTTGAAAGATTAATATCTTGTACTATTTCAGTTGAAACAGAGCTAGCATTGAGGAAACATACCTGCAATGACTGGGATGGCTGGTATATTAGACAAGACATAGGAACCCAGCTGTTGGAAAGGTTTACCATTGGACATGAAAGCAGAGGTAATCAAAATGCTGAAGGCATAAGGATAATCAATCCATGTGTGAACAATGTTACTTGAAAGTTAGCCTTAACGCTTTACTCATTGAATATTCATGTAAAAAAAATGATGTTTATGAATATTAATTAGATTCATTTTTTAGTTTGCCTGTTCATAGAATAGCAGAGCTTATGCAATACCCTTGGTGTGAGTGTGTGCGTGTGCATGAGTGTGGCCTAGGTGAACTTAATTCTTTTGGGCACAAATCACCAGGTTGAAGTTTTTTTGGACGGGTTATTTTAAAACTTAATATTTGTGCTAGGATGCTGAAATTTTGTATGGAGGTTCATTTCGGGTTAGATATTACTGTGATGAAGTTAAACTTTTAAATATTTTATAACTTTATTCAATTTTTGGCATGTGTTGGCTAAAAATCACAAGGTTAAGTCTTTATTTAAGGACGGGTTGGTATAAAGCTTAATATTTGTGCTACAATACTGTAATTTGGTGAGAAGATTCATATTGTCGAGACCTTTCTGACAGTGCTAAAACTTTTGCCCTTCTAACATTGATCTTGACCGTTGACCTATTTTTGCAAAAAATCTTTAAATGCCTATAACATTTGAACCAATGGGCCTAGGGCTTCCTTGGTATGCAACTTTCTTGTCTTAAGAAAGTTAAGACATTTCCAACCATACCATTGTTTTCACCATGTGACCTTGACCTTTGACATACTTTTGCAAAAATCTTTAAATACCCATAACATTTGAACTAATAGGCCTAGGACTTCCATACTTAGTACTGAAGACTTTTCCAACCATACCATTGATTTTACCATGTCACATTGACCTTTGACATACTTTTGCAAAATATTTAAATGCCAGTAACAATTGACCCAATAGGCCTAGGGCTTCCATACTTGGTATGCAACTTTCTTGGTTTAAGACTTTTCCAACTGTACCATTGTTTTTACCATGTGACCTTGACCTACTTTTGTAAAAGTCTTTGCTTATAACATTGCAACCAATGGGCATAGGGCTCACATACTTGGTATGACCATGCTAATACATCTGCCTTTCTGGCAGTGACCTTGACATTTGACCTACTTTTGCAAAAGTCTTTAAATGTGTATACTTCCATACTTGTTATGTATCTTTCCTGTCTAAAGACTTTTTCAAACACATCAATGTTTTTACCACGTGACCTTGACCTTTGACCTACATTTGCAAAATCTTTAAGTGCCTATAACATTGGAACCAATAGACCTAAAGCTTCCATACTTGATATGATATGCCAACATATTTGCCCTCCTGACCTTGACTTTGACCTACTTTTGATAAAGTCTTTAAATGCATATACCATTGGAACCAATAGACCTATGGTACTTGGTATGTGTATTTCCTGTCTTTAGATTTTTCCAACCGTACCAATTTAATGTTTTTTAACCATATGACCTTGATCTTGACCTCTGACCTACTTTTGCAAAAACGTGGTATGACCATGCCAACATTTTTGCCCTTCTGACCTTCACCTTTGACCTACTTTTGCAAAAATCTTTAACTGCCTATGATTACATTGGAATCAATAGACATAGGACTTATATACATGGTATGTATCTTTCTTGTTTGATTATCTTAAGTTTCTGAAAATTGGTATTTTGTTGCATTTTGGACATTTTTGGTTCTGATATTGGTGCAGTTAAGTTTATATTGAAAATTGAATTTTTTTTTTGTTCAATATGACATGTTTTAGACTTAACTTTTAAATAGGTGAGCATCAGGTGGCTTTGACACCATTTCTGGTATAAATGACATATGAACACATGAAAGTTTTGTAATGGCAGAAAATGCAGTCATATCTATATTATTTCATAAGCAAACAGAGCAGGCCCTGATTAGATGGCTTGGATAGCTTGGATGAAGGCCTTTCACTTAATACAAGGGTACATGAAATCAGGTCAAGGTCACTATTTTGAAAACATGGCTGTCATTAAAATTGTGTTATGCCTTCTTAACTACATATGCTAGGAAATTCACATTTGGTATGCAGATAGCTTGGGTGTAGGCCTTTCACTTGATATTAGGATACATGAAATCAGGTCAGGGTCACTATTTTGAAAACTTTGCCAACTTTAACATTGCTATAACTTCTGAACTACAAATGCTAGGCAATTCATCTTTGGTATACAGATGACTTTGACAAATGCCTTTCAGTTGATATAAAAATATTTAAAATTATGTCAAGGTCAAGGTCACTATTTTGACAAGTTGGCCATCATTGAAAAACTTGTTGTCTTAACTTCTGAACCATATATGTTAGGCAATTCATATATGGTATGGAGATAGCTTTGGTGACGGCCTTTCAGTTGATACAAGGATACATGAAATTGGGTCACGGTCACTATTTTGAAAACTTGACTGTTTTTAACAAGCTTTAACATTTTGCTACAACTTCTGATCCACGAACGCTAGGCAATTCACCTTTGGTATTCAGATAGCTTTGGTAAGGACCTTACAGATGACATAAAGATACCTGAAATCAGGTCAAGGTCAAGGTCACTATTTTATAAACTTGACTATCATTAAAAATTTGTTATAACTTCTGAACTACATAATTATGCTAGACAATTTATATTTGGTACGCAGATAGCTTGGGTGAGGGTCTTTCAGTTGAAAAAAATCGAGCTTTAATGCAGTTTCCACATTTTTTTGTTTGTTTCAGTTCTGTATTTCAAAAAGGTAATCTGAGTTTCAAATAATTTGTAGTCTGAAGAGAAGCTGAATTACTCAGTTTGTCATCTGGGTCCATGCTTATAAAACTTTTAGTTGAGTCTGAGAACGTTCTCAAGCATTTGATTGGTCAGATTTGAGCCTCTGGCTCAAATCTGACCAATCAAAAGCTTGAGAACTCAAATCTGACCAATCAAAAGCTTGAGATCAAAACTCAGACTCAACTAAAAGCTTTATAAGCATGGACCCTGGATGCAAACTGTTTGCAAATTTGATCAATGATAAACCCATGCCAGTGAATGAGTTAACCCTTTCCCATTGGCATGTTCTTGTAAGAAATAATGACATCAACAATGTTTTTTAGCTGAATTTTTGTAATGGCATATAATTTATATACACAGTATGTTTTGATATTAGTAGAAACTGTATGGTCAGGACTGTTAGAATTTTATTATGCAATAAGAGCAGACCCTGATCGGACGGCTCCTATAATAGCTGTCTGATCTGGGTCTACTCGATTTGCAAAGGCATGAAAAGTCTTTTATATGAAGGAAGGGTGAAAAGTCATTGGTATTCTAGAGTACAGAATGGTGCATATGCAGCTGTACTGCACTCCTTTTGACTATTTACACAATGTCTTGTCTGAAAAGAAGGTTAGAGTTGTGGGTCTACTCTGTTTGCAAATGCATGAAAACATGTTTGTATGAGGGAAAGGGTTAACATAATGTAAAAATATTCAAGAATTTGTTTGTATTTATTTCCCTGCATGTTGTTTGTATTACTCTGTGGATTTTTCCTCTATGTCCTTATATACAAAAATAAATTCATATGCTCACGATTTTTGCAGCAAATATTGAAAAACAACCTTTTAACTCTTTGAACGCTAGTGGCGAATTCTCGATTACATATGCAAACAGAGTGAAAAATGAGAAACCATGTGATCCAACATCTCCTTGGGATCCTCACAGTTTTTAGGAATAATAGAAAAAGTCATTAATTTGTGACTTGTAATAGTATTGCAAGCAACAATTACTTAACTCTTTGCATGCTAAGTAATTTTTCGTCTGCAACAATTGTCGTCTGCTTCAATTATTAAAATAAACTTTCTCTCATTTCTTTACAAAAATATGGTCAAGGTGACAAACAGTTTGTGGCGTCTCATCTGGATCCAAACTGTTTGCATAGGTAATCAAGTTTCGCCGCTAGTGTGCAAAGAGATAAACACATCCTTCATAAATATGCCTTTCAACACCTTTTCAAACAGAGTAGACCCAAATCCAGTGGATACTCTGAGCTGTCTGGTCAGGATCTGCTCTGTTTGCTGATGATAAATCTCACTCTGCAGTGTTTACCAATATCAAAAAATTATAATTCAGCTATTAAATATCTGTGATATCATTATATCTTGCATGGATATTCAACAGGGAAAGGGTCAACAGACTAAACAATAAGCTATTATAAGAATATATACAAATGTAATGGAAATGTACTAGGACTTACTTGTGAAAACAACAACTGACCAATACAGGTAGCTGAGCTGCAGAGGTCTTGTTACTGATGTCATAAGCTTGGATTCTTCGTGTTTAAATAGTCCAAGAATTTGAATATGCTCTTCATTATTTACTTAGAGACGATGGTCTGGGTAAGAAAGTTTTCTTTTGCAAGAGAAAATTCGTCAAGCAATGATAGTATGGATACAGTTGAGGTACAACCATATTTGATTTATTCTTTATTTTTGAGAAATAGGTTTATATGTTGTGTTTTTGTCAGAAAATTGTGATGGTGTTAAATTGTAACATTGTAATTTTTATTTTATTTTTTGAAAAAATAGGGTTTTGCAGTCTGGCCTGTCTTTGTCTTTATATCATAGCAAAGTTTAGAATGGGAAAAAATGATAATCTTTTTAGTTGTATGTCACTATTGACTAATCCTTTATTTTGTAATCCTGCCATGTTGTGACCTTTCCAACAGGGTAGAGCCCAGTCAGATAGGTCCTGTAGAAGCTTCTGATTAGGGTATTTCTGTTTGCTTATATGTTACAAATTTGATTTTATATTATTTGCGATAGCAATAAATGTCCCTACTTTGTATTTGATGCAATATCTAAATTATCGATAATATTTTTTTAACCCTTTCCTCAATAAATATGCCTTTGTACCCCTCTGTAAAAGTCACTTTTTGAAACCATTGTGATAAATAGAGCATTTGCTCCTAAGGAGCAAATGCTCTATTTATCACAACGGTTTCAGAACTACACAATTCTAAAAATTTCCTTTTCTCTAGTTAATGCTCCTTTTCGGTAGATTTATTCAAAGTGGTTTGATCTAAAAATATGAGGGAATGGGTTAATGGATAGAGTCTTACATGAATATTCATCAGATAAAGGATAAACCCTTTACACCATGAATATTCATGTAAGAAATAACATGGTCTTGAATATTAATTACATTCATTTGTATAATGGTAAGGGACACAGGTAATTTTGGCCATGGCAGAAACTGTAGTGTCATGTCTATTTTATTTTGTAAGCAAAAGATCAAACCCTAATTAGACAGCACCTCCAGCAGCCGTCTAATCAGGGTCTACTGTGTATGCAAAGGAATAGTGAGAGTAACATATCTCATGTTGGCGAGGGAGAATTTCATTCCCTGTTCTCGACTATTGAGAGCAACATGTTTTCATGTTAAAGTGGGACCCTGATCCCGAGTCTGGTTGTGAGTGGTCTTTCCGACCAACTTTGGATTGTGACTTCGGAAGGCTGTATCGTTTTAAGATTTTGCCATTGTGTACACTTAACTCCTATGGTCACTGTACGGTGTTCATTCACTTGGGTTACTGTATGCACCAGATTCTGTAATTATATTTTCTCTGTTTTGTGTATATAATGGCTCAAGTGGTATTTGGGTTGGTTCATTTGGCCGCCCATTGCCATAGAGGGAATCATGTGGTTCCCTCCAGCTAGTGATTTCATTTATATTGTATATCTTTTATTGTCCGGATAGATAATCATGCGGTTCGTTCCGGTTAGTGATTTCATCCATGTGAAGCACTTTTGAACGCACATATCCTGTGTGAAAAGAGCGCTTTATAAATGTGGTATAATAATATAATAATAATAGAAAGGCGTATTTATGGAGTAAAGGTTTAAAGAGTGTGTACTTCTTGCTTTTGATGATACGTTATAATCAATACACCAATGAATCAGTGCCTAATATTGACAGCCATTTAGACAAATAGTGCAGACCTGTATCAAACCACTTCAGCATGAGCTGTTTGATTTGGGTCTACACTGTCTGCTACTCTATCAGTCTTTTTTAACCCTTTCCCTGTTTTATGTTTATTCCAAATTTCAATACCTACTGAATATTCATTCACAAAATAGTTATAATGAAATATGGAAGGTGGAACATTGTAGAATTCTTTTAGCAAACAGAGTAGACCCTGATCAGATGGCTCCTCTAGGAGCCGTCTGATCTGGGTCTACTCTGTTTGCAAATGCGTGAAAACATGTTTATATGAGGGAAAGGGTTAACTCTTTATTCCAGTAAAACCCCTTCAAACCGGATGTTTAATTTAGTATAAGTATTGGTTTTGGAGACAGGTTGCAGCTTAACCCATTCCCTCAAAGGCTATTTTTAGACTCAACCTCTTTGAATAAATCTACCAAAAAGGAGCATTTACTAGAGAAAAGGACAATATTAGAATTGTGTAGTTTTGAAACCATTGTGATAAATAGAGCATTGAATTTGGCTCCTATGGAGCAACATTTATGCTCTATTTATTGCAATGGTTTTACCAAGTGGCTTTTAAAGAGGCGTCAATATGAGGGAATGGGTTAAGGCAGACCCTGCATTAACCCTGTATTTGAATTTTGTTTGATCATCCGAGTTTGCACCATTTTCTCATCAGTTACAGATATGATTGTTTACTATTTGCCATAATAAGTAAAATATCCTTACTTTATTAAGTTTTTAATATAAGAGTTAAATTAATATTGATATTAATAATTTCATAATGTGTAAAGTCTTGCATGAATATTCATAGAGATGTTGTTTCATACCTTTACAAACAGAGTAGACTGAGATCAGATGGTTCTTCTAGGAGTCTGCTGATCAGGGTCTGCTCTGTTTTGCTTATTGAATTATATGGATCTGACTCTACAGTTTCGGAAATGGCCAAAAAATTCCCATATTTAGCTATGAGTATAAAATCACAGTCTATTAATATTGACGAAGTGATATATTCTTACATAATTATTCATGATATAAATGGTTAATAATGTTTGGATGGCAATTTCATGTATGTTCATGTTTGTCCTCGTCAAGACATTCAGATACTATCTAAGCATTTTGAAATGGCACATTTTTTTGGATTCGTGATTTTGAAATTTTTATATATTTTTTTTATCTATACAGTAAAACTCTACTAATGCAACCACCTAAAAGAGGTATAATTCTGGGTGCTAGATGCAGGTGGTATCTTAATGCAGGACAAAAGTAATGCAGAAAGCTTTCTGCATTACTTTTATCCTGCATTAAGCAACCACCTGCTTATAAAGATCATTAAGTGGCCGCATTAGAGGGAGTCTACTGTATAATTATACAGTGCAAGAAAATTTGCATAAAATGTCTTATCGAGACAAGTTCTGTCACTTTGAATCCTATCCTTCATAAATATTCATGTAAGAAATGAATGCCATAATGAATAAGAATTAGCTGGATTTTAATAATGGCATATGGACAGGACACAAAAAATTTTGGCCATAACAAAAGCTGTAGAACCAGATCTTTTATTTTTCCATAAGTGAACAGAGTAGGTCCTGATCAGGGTCTATTTCTAGTGCAAAAGCATAAAATGGTATATATATATATATTTAGAATTTTGTAGTTTGAAACTATAGTGATAAATAGAGCATTTGCTACAATAGGAGCAAATGCTCTATTCATCACAATGGTTTCACAAAGTGACTTTTCCAGAGTCAACAAAAGTCGTCAATATGAATTAATTCCAAAAAAATGTAGATGATTTATTATAATGGCACGGAAAGTTTTTGGCCTTGATAGAAGCTAAATTAGATGCTAAATTAGATCTATGTTATTCCGTATGCAAACTGAGTAGACTCTGTGCCTACATTGTTTGCAAAGGCATAGGAAGATACGTCTCTATCATGTGCAAGTTTAATGTTTACTATGGCTCCCTCCTGTACACTGTTTGAATTTGCTATCCATCCTTGGACATTGTTTTTACAGACAATATCATGCCCTCTCCCTCGAACAATGTCCCCAAGTTGTTCTCTCTTATTTGGAATCTGCTCCCCATCAAGTTCCACCTGCTGTTTACAGAAATAAACTGTAGAAGCAGAAAATAGCCACCTTTTTAGCTGAAAATAACTACAATAAATTAAAGATACTGGGGGTCATTAGATTGTTTACATTATGTTTCATCGTGGTGAGTGAAAAACAAACAGCAGATGAAGTGATTGTCACACATGCAATAGGTACAAGAATCTGCTGGCATTGTGTTTTTCTGTCCCCAGAGATTTACTGCGCTAGGTAAATCCATGTACTTTATTGCATGTGTGACAATCATTTGTTTGTACCTGTAGGACTATCCATATCAGTGTGATGTCATTTCATATCAAATGACTTTTCACTCTTTACTCCAGAGAGATGCCATTTTATACAGAGTAGACACATGGTCATAAGTAAACAGAGCAGATCCTGATACAGGAGTCGTCTGATCTGTGTCTACTCTGTTTACAAATGCATTAAAAGGTGTATCTATGGAGTAAAGGGTTAAACATGGATGGGGTACTCCACTTTAAAAAATCATCATTACAAGGATTAAGTATGGTTCTAATAACTCTTCATTGTTATATTGAAGGTTGTCTTAAAGAGAATAAACCGAGGCTGTGACACTAAGGATGGGGATGTATGTCTGAGTGACCGTATTCCAGTGGAAGAGGAGCATTACTCGCCAACAGACTTTATAAACCAGCTAAATGGCAAAGGTACTGTATCTAGCCCAAATATGCTGCAAGACGAAAGCAGACTTAGATCAGGCTGCTTTTGACTTTATATTTCATATAAATGTGTTTTCCACATTTGCAAAAAGAGTTGACCCAGATCAGATGGCTCTTATAAGAGCTGTTTGATCAGGGTCTGCTCTTTGTGGTAATGGAATTTGAAATATCTGTTTCTTCACTTTATAAAATGGGTATAATATTCCACTGTCCTTATTTCATTAAGCTATTTCGTCCATGAATATTCAGTAGGTATTGAAATTTGGAATAAACATGGAACAGGGAAAGGGTTAAAGGAGCAGCGTTTTCTGGGTATACTCTATTTCTACTCCATTTGTGCCATTTAACCCTTTACTCCATAAATACACGTTTCTATGCCTTTGCAAACAGAATAACCCCAGATCAGACTGCTCCTATAGAAGCCATCTGATCAGGGTCTGCTCTGTTTGCTTATGATATAATATAGATCTGATTCTATAGTGATCATCAGGATGAAGTTTTTCCTGCTTCATACATGACTATAGAAATTATGTTAATTAATATTCATGCTGTCATTATTTCTTACATTAAAGGGTTATGAAACACTTCTTTACTCTAGTGTTTGTATATCTGATCATTGATCTGTCACACTTTTTTTCATCACTTTTCTAGTCATACTTCTACCATCAGGTGACAAATATGTTCCTTCAAACACTCTTGTTCATCCAATTTTTACTTGTTGCTTTTGGTGGTGGTGTTTTTTGCATCTTGAAGGCAATATATAAAGGAGGCAATACATAAAGAGGCATTGTCATGTTGTTTTTTCCAGGTTCACATGGAAGTCATGCCACATTGTCCCCAAATCCTGCAGCAAAAGCTGGATCAAGCCCCACTAGCACAGGTGGAATCGTCAGTGCTTCACAGCCCATCATCCGTCCAATTCCCATCATTCCCATTGAAAGTTCAATCTACAGCACCCCACCCACCTACATTGACACATTACCCATAGTAACGCTACCTATGGTGCCATCACATGTGCTAGGCAACCATGTTCAAAGGTCGGAATCAGTAATACATCAGCAACAGGTATAAAATCTTATCAGTTATTTCATGTTCTGTATATTCTCTCAGAGGTCCAGATAAGATGCGTAAAATTAATAAAAAATTCTTTATTTCTCCTCCAAACCCTATATTGTGACCACTCGTAAGAATCGTCTCAAAGAGTGTTCACAACATAGGGTTTGGTGGAGAAATGATGATTTTAGTATTTGAATATACAGCTTTATCTGTTGCTCTGTTTTCTGCTTTTCATACGCCCGTTTGAAAAAATGGGACGTATTATGGAATGGCGCTGTCTGTCTGTCCGTCTGTAACATCTCTAACTCAAGTTCGGCTGGGTAGATCGTTCTCAAATTTAACAATCTTTATCTGGACATGCTACAGTAGCCTGTCTGGTCCTGGTATGTATTTTCAAGGTCAAGGTCGCATAATTAGACTTTGAATATGCGTTTAGCGTTTGTGTTAAATAGCAAATATGTTAAATGTCAATCTGTCTGTATCTTCTCTAACTCAAATTCTGCTTGATGGATTCTTCTCAAATTTAATCACAATGTTTATCTGGACATGCTACAGTAGCATGGGTCTGTCCCGGTATGTATATCCAAGGTCAAGGTCGCACAATTGGACTTAGAATTTGCGTTTAGCGAAGCAAATATGTTAACCTCAATTTATTTTGAAAGTCCACTCATTTTCATAACCCTTTGAGATAAAGCTTTGAAACTTCGAAAATTGTTCACCATCACAAGCGTCATCTGTAGGCAAGAGTACATAACTCTGTCAAGCATGTTGACAGAATTATGTACCTTTTTAATTTAGAATTTTTGGTTAATCTTTTTGTTAAAGTCCAATTATTTAGATAACCCTTTGAGATAACTTGGAACATCGCACACTTGGTCTTAGAATTTGCATTTATGTTGAACAAGGCCTCAACTCAACGGCCTCTGGATTTCTTGTTCAAGGCCTCAACTCAACGGCATATATTGTACCCTCTGGCACTCTTGTTCAGAATGACAAGTTTAGGTTTTGCTGTACTCTTAGTTTTTAGCATACTTATCATCTTTTGTCATAACATGCATTCACCCTTTGAATGCTGAATTTTCAAATGGACTATTCAAAACTTCAAGCAAGTCAAAGTTATCGTGAATATTCAGGGATTTATTTTAAAGAAAATTGTAATATGACAAACAGTGCAGATCCTGATTAGAAGGATCCTATTGGAGCCCTCTCGTCTGGGTTTATACTGTTTGCAAAGGACATTAGTGACTTATTTCCTGCACTGAAAGGGTGAATGCTAGCATTAAATGTGTGATAACCGATGCAGACAGTGTGGAATCCGATGAAACTGGCATCTCAGTAACTTTCTTCTGCAAAAATCTCAGTAACTTTCCTCTGCAAAAATCTTATCGGCTACAGTTGTCAAAGTTCACTTTTATATGAAGCATCTCAGTAATTTTACTTTAAGAGCCTTTTGATCTGGGTTACCTTGCTTGCAAATACAAGTTAATTATTTGCCCTGATTTAACCCTTAACCTGATGAATATAATGTACAGTAAAACCTCTCTATAATGGCCACTAAATTACATCAATTATTTTGTTTTAACGGCAGGTGGCTGCTTAAAGCAAGGTGGAAGTAAAACAGAACGCTCCGATAGGAGCATTCTGTTTTACTTTCACCTTGCTTTAAGCAGCCACTTGCCCTAAATATCAACCAATTAACACAATTTAGTGGCCGTCATAGAGAGGTTTTACTATATATGCAAGAAATAATGACATCTTGAATACTTACTACAGTGCTCCCTCTCTACAACGACACCCGTTGGGATACGAAAATTGTATGTGTTGTTCAGAGGGAGTTGTTATAGGGAGGGAAAATCAAACATAATTAGCTTGTTTGCAGATCCCCAGATCAGGTGTATTTCGAGAACTAAAACCGTTATGCCTCAATCAAACCCTATGTTGTTACCACTCTTTAGAATCGTCACAAAGTGACGATTCTAAAGAGTGGTCACAACATAGGGTTTCATGGAGGCATAAAGGAAATACGATGGAAAAAAGTGGACGGAGCCTTGTTGTTTCGGAAACAGTGACATGCGTTGTTGTAAGGAGGGATTCGTTATTGAGAGGGCCGTTGTAGGGAGGGAGCACTGTACCAAATTTTTTTTATAATGATACATGAACACAAGATTTTTTCTATATAAACAAACAGAGTAGACCCTGTTGACAAGAGCTGTCTGATCTTGGTCTGCTCTGTTTGCAAAGGCATGAAAAGGAGTTTATACCAGGTAAAGGGTTAAAATTAATGCAAATCACGATTCCTCATAGTGCTAAGTGCAGAAAAACATAATGGAATATTCCTGTAGTGTTATAACTCCATTTGATCAAGACGAAGGCTTGTTTGTCATCATAGGCTTCTGCCGAATACATTTATCTGTATACTGTTAGAAAAAAGTACAAACAAGGATTGACCCTTCCTCCATATACATGTAAACACATTTACATGTACATGCATTTGAAAACAGAGTAGAATCAGATCAGACAGCTCCTGTAGGAGCTGTTTTATCAGGGTCTGCTAATGGAATTTGATAGATCTGTTTCTTTAGTTTCTAAAATGGCTGCAATGCAGTTTTCTTTACAACTATTTTGTCCATGAATATTCAGTAGGTATTGGAATTTGGAATAAACATGAAGAGGGAATGGGTTAATCAATATGTTTCATCGTGGTGCTGTAAGTTTGTCTTTGTAAATAATGACTAACTGCTCTTCAACTAACACATGCCATCATAAATGTTATATCGGTATTATGTAGCATTGCAACTGTTACAGGGAGCCAGCAGTCCTGAGAGTGGGGAACCACTACGATGTCATTGGATGAACTGTGAGGAGACTTTTGCAGTGATGGAAGATCTGGTTAATCATGTGAATGACTATCATGTCCGTGTGGAGCGTCCAGACGTGGAGTACCAGTGCAAATGGGATGGCTGCCCTAGGAAAGGCAAAGGTTTCAATGCAAGGTCAGTTTGTATAGTTGCCTTGCTGTTTTCCAGCTAATCATGACATGGCTGACAATTTGAACCAGCTTGGATGCAGGTCAGATGCAATAACAAAGATATGAGCTATTTAAAGCCCAAGCTGTTGGTTCAGATGCAATAATGAAAATATTCAGATACTCAAAGTCCAAGCTTTTAGTTCAGATGCACTAAAGAAGATACATGTATACAAATATTCAGATACTCAAAGTCCAAGCTGTGGGTTCAGATGCAATAATCCGTCTGATCTGGGTCTACTCTTTTTGCAAAGCCTTGAAACGAATATGGGTTTTACCCTTTACTCCCTAGATACACCTTTTAACATCTTTGCGAACAGAACAGATCCTGGTCAGATGACTCCTGTATATTATTATTATTTATATCATGAATATTCATGGAGTAAAGGGTTAAACGAGAGAAAGTTACATTGACTATCATTCAGATCCAAACTGTTTGACACTTTGATTTTGTAAAGAAAATGAAACTACCATACAGAGTTGTGGATAAGGGTGCGTAACCAAATACTAAAATTGTCATTTCACCACCAAACCCTATACTGTGACCACTCTTGAGAATTGTCTCTTTGAGATGATTCTAAAGAGTGGTCACAGTGTAGGGTTTGATGGAGAAATAAAGGAGCTATTTTTGAAAATGTTCAAATTTATGCATCTTATCTGGACCTCTGCATCATAATTCAGTAATGTACATAAAACTATATATACTGGGTCCATGCTTATAAAGCTTTTTAGTTGAGTCTGAGTTCGTTCTCAAGCTTTTGATTGGTCGGATTTGAGTTCTCAAGCTTTTGATTGGTCAGATTTGAGCCAAAGGTTCAAATCTGACCAATCAAAAACTTGAGAACGAACTCAGACTCAACTAAAAGTTTTATAAGCATGGACCCAGGTGGAAACTCTTTCTTGACCTCTCTTATGTGTGAATTTATCAGTTCATAAATATTCATTGATTTAATTATATCATTTTCAAGGGAATTGTTTACTTTGATAAAAACTGTAGAAACAGATCTATATAATTCTATAAGCAAACAGAGCAGACCCTGATCAGACAGCTTCTACAGAAGCAAATGCAAAGGGGGAGAAAAAGCATTTGTATGAGTGAAAGGGTTAACCGTTTATACATGTGCCTCATGAATATTCATGTAAGAATTAACCCTTTCCCTCATATAAACGTGTTTTCACGCATTTGCAAACAGAGAAGACCCAGATCAGACGGCTCCTAGAGGAGCCGTCTGATCAGGGTCTGCTCTGTTTGCTAATAGAATTTGATAAATCTGTTTCTTTGCTTTCTAAATTTTGTATAATGTTCTAATTTCCATATTTTGTCCATGAATATTCAATAGGTACTGAAATTTGGACTAAATATAGAACAGGGAAAGGGTTAAGACATCAGGAATATGTGTATGCTGAAGTTATATAATCGTATTGAAATTCAGGAATTTTTTGTCAAAGTAGAAACTGTAGAATCAGATTTATTTAATTCTATAAACAAACTGAGCCATGTAATCTGGGTCTACTTTGTGTGCAAAAATCAGGTAAAGTGTTACGAAGATGAGAAATATGATTCCAAATCTTTTGCTTTGTTTTGACGAATAATACATTACTATAATTGTGAAACCTCTATGACAGATCTATCATTATTGCTCTGTAGGTACAAGATGTTGATCCACATTCGGACTCATACGAATGAAAAGCCTCACAAGTGTGCGCTCTGTGGGAAGTCTTTCTCTCGCCTGGAGAATCTAAAAATACATAATCGTTCACACACAGGTAAAGTCCACTTGTGGCATTATGATGATGTTATTTATTACTGTTTGTATCATTTCGGAGCTATATTTAGCTGTTTAGAATGGTAAATAACACAGGTAAAGTCCACTTGTGGTATTATGTTGATGTTATTTATTTCTGTTTGTATCATTTCGGAGCTATATTTAGCTGTTTAGAATGGTAAATACTCTGTATACACAAGTGGAAAATGTTATACACTAGAAGGGTTAACTAAGGTCTTCATTCATATCCTGTGCTACCGAAGGAAATCCTAGTTTTTACCTCATAGCATGATAGGCTATTTTTAGATCCAACCTCTTTGAATTAATCTACTGAAAAGGAGCATTAGCTAGAGAAAAGGAAAGTTTTAGAAGTTTGTAGTTTGAAACCATTGTGATAAATAGAGCATTTGCTCCTATAGGAGCAAATGCTCTATTTATCACAATGGTTTCACAAAGTGACTTTTACAGAGTCGTCAATATGAGGGAATGGATTAATTACAAATAACAATCCCATCCATTAAGGAATTAACCCCTTACTACATGAATGTTCATGTAAGAGATAATGGCATCATGAATAGTTATTAGAGTAATTGTTAGATTAGCAATATTTATGGATTGAAGGGTTAAATTTCTGATGTTCAATAAAATAAATATTTACTTTTGTAAAGCTTCAAAAACATATACACAATCATATACTATTGATTTGTTATACCCCCCACAACGAAGTTTGGGGGGGGGTATACTGGAATCAGGTTGTCCGTCTGTCTGTCTGTCTGTCTGTCTGTCTGTCTGTCTGTCTGTCCGTCTGTCCGTCTGTCCGTCCGTGGACACAATTTTGTCCGGCCTTCTTCTTCTACAGTTTTGCTTCAATTTTGTTGAAACTTCATGTATAGCCATATGACCATATAAACCTGTGCACCGCATATTTTCATTATGATCAGACCATTACTTCAGGAGTTATCTCCCCCTTTTAGTCCCCTACCAATGTTTTTCGGTTTTCTGGACTTTTAATGGAAGTGACTGGAGATATCAACTCTATATTTAGTACAAAGCTAAATCTAGATAAGTTACAGCTTATGTTTCAATCTCAGTCCGGTTGAATAATTATTTCCAGAGTTATTGCCCTTGAACTTTAATTTTTTTCTTCAAATTTTGAATTTTCTGGACTTTTTTGGAAGTGGTTGGAGATTTTAACTTTATTTTTGGCATAAAGCTAAATATAGATGATTTACAGCTTAATTCCCAATCTCAGTCTGGTTTAATAATTTTTGCCAGAGTTATGGCCCTTGAACTTATTTTTTTTATCAAATTTTCAATTTTCCTGTGTTTCTTTGGAAGTGCTTGGAGATATTAACTTTATATTTGACATAAATCTAAATCTAGATGAGTTGCAGCTTAAGTTTGAATATCGGTCTGGTTGAATAATTTTTCACAGAGTTATGGTCCTTGAACTTAAGGTTTTTCTGAAAAGGTACCTATTTGTTAGAACTTTGGACTTCTTTGAATTTTAACAACAGACTTATCTCCCTTTTTGGACTTGACAATATTTGGTAAAAGTTGCTTTATTTATGTTTGTGATTGATCTTGGATTGAATATTACATTTTTCTTTATTGCTGAACATCTTGTCATTTTTATTACATAAATTGGGTTTTATAAATCTCTTCATGTTTCTGTATGTATATATGTTCAACGATTGATGATAGGTGTTCTGACAAGCGGCCAGGTGGGGGGTATTCGTTAGCCTGTGGCTTACAGTTCTAGTTGTAGTTATTTATATACTGGATTCTGTTTTCACATGGAATTTTTTCCAAGTGGAATTTCCATAAAAACTAAAGACCAAACATACTGGTAAACAAGAACATATCTTTATATACTAGAGGTCAGAAAAACAAAGATTACTGAAGATGTCAGCACAGTAACTGTTTGGCAACATTTACACTAAACTGAGTTTGCATGAAAATAGTGTGAAACAGATTCTTGTAAAATTTCAATAAACAAAGACAGTTCACTGAACTTGTAATGAGAAAAGGAGAGCAAATGTGTACTAGTCTATGCAACAACCCTTTCCATCACAGAAACACTATTCCAAGCCTTTTCAAACAGAGTAGACCCAGATCAGAAGCTCCTGTAGGAGCTGTCTGATCAGGGTCTGCTTTGTTTGCTTATGAAATTATATACATCTGATTCCTCAGTTTTTGTCCAAGTAAAAAATTCCCCTGAAAATTTTATATTATGAAAATTGAGTAAATGAATATTCATGAAGTGATCAATTCATGCATAAATATTCATTAGTGAAAGTATTAACTGTACACTAATCCATGCCGTCGTGTAAACACTTTTTCATGCATAATGCCATAAGTAAACACAGTACACCCTTATCAGATGGCTCCTACAGGAGCTGTCTGATCTGTGTCTTCTGTGTTTGCAAAGGTGTCAAAAGGGGTATATATGGAATAAAAGGTTGAATACCCTGGTTGTATTTTCCTACAGAATTTTAAAACTGAAATCGACAATATTTCCTGCTAACAAGAGTTTTCTCAGTCAGCTGAAGGTTAACCCATTACCTCTCAAAGTGATCTGGGTGAGTTTTTGTGATTGCCTGATGTCAGTCATCCGTCGTCGTGCGGTGTGCGTCGTCCCGCATCAACAATTTGAACCTTTAAAAATCTTCTCCTCTGAATCTACAGGGTTCTCATCTTTCATCTTTGGCACATTGCATCATCTGTAAGTCCTCTACAAAAGTTACATAAATTATGCCCCTGGGGTCAAAATTGGCCCTGCCCCAGGGATGCCTTGTTTTCTATAGAAACATATAGTAAAACTTTGAAAATCTTCTCCTCAGAAACTGGAAGGTTCTCAGATTTCATATTTGGCACATAGCATCATGTTTAGGTCCTCTACAAAAGTTATATAAATTATGCTCCTGGGGTCAAAATTGGCCCCACCCCAGGGGTGGCAAGTTTTCAGTAGAAACATATAGGGAAAACTTTGAAAATCTTCTCCTCTGATTGTCTGGTGAGAGATATCTGGGCCATCATGGCCCTCTTGTTAGATCTAACCACTTTGAATAAATCTACCGAAAAGGAGCGTTAACTAGAGAAAATGAAAATTTTAGAATTTTGTAGTTTGAAACCATTGTGATAAATAGAGCATTTGCTCCTATAGGCAAATGCTCTATTTATCACAATGGTTTCAACAGGTGACTTTTGCAGAGGCGTCAAAAGGCGTCAATATGAGAGAATGGGTTAATTCTATCATGGCATAAAGGATATTTTGTTCTATATTGTTATGCTATTTTGCAGGTGAGAAACCATATCAATGTCCATTTGAAGGCTGCACAAAAGCATACTCTAACTCCAGTGACAGATTCAAGCATGTGCGAACACATCAGGAGGACAAGCCATACATCTGTAAAATGCCAGGATGTAATAAACGCTACACTGATCCAAGTTCGCTAAGAAAACATGTACGCACACATGGTCACCACTGTAAAACTAATGGACAGCCAAAGACAATGCAAGTCCATACTCCGGGCAGTCCCAAGAGTGACCCAGGACAAGTGTTGAGTCCCCCAGCAGGAATGAAAGTGTGTCCACTCTCACCAACAAATTTGTTATTACCTGTCTCTCATGCTTCATCATTCTGTTTTACTTCTTCCTTCAGTACTGTGGGGTTTGAGAATGGAGGGCTGGGTAGCATACTGCAAGTCCCTAATCTAGCGTCAAACCCACTTCTCTCATCTGCAATAATCTCGGTCCAGCCACAAAACTTATCAACACTGAATTATAAAAACGGTGTTACAGTGAAGGTTTCACATAGAGACCATGCCAAAACTACCGCAAATATTGAAGGTGCTACAGGTATAAAAGGCCAAAATACAGACAGTCCCTTAGACCTGTCTACTGGTCCTTCATCTCCTACAGTTATCATATCAACGCAAGATGTGGAGATGAGTTCTCCAACTCAGGTTGCTGGGCAGGAGGGCAGTGAAGGAAACCAGTGGGAAATTATACAGACAGAGTCGTAGACATGTATTGCTACATTCCAAAAGAAAGTGTGATTAATCAGTTTTAGTGATGACAGAGATTAACCCTTTCCTTCATAAACATTTAGTACAAAATATTGACCTTATGAATATTGATTAGCTGATTTTTAGCACGTCTGTTTTTCTAGCAAAAAAAGGGCTATTGTACTCCAGCGTCCGCATTGTGGTTGTTGTCCTTAGCGTTAAAGTTAACTTCGATAATTGAACAGACGAGTGCTGGCACCCACATGCATTGCTCTTGTTTTTATAATGGCACCATGGCCAATTGGAATATTTTACCATGATAGACTGTAGAATCAAATCTGGTATTTCATAGGCAAACAGAGTAGACCTTGATCAGATGAAAAGGTCTGCTTTGTTTGCATATGAAATGATATAGCTATTATGTAGCAGTTTCTACCATGGCAAAAAATCCTGTTTCCATGTGCCGTTATAAAAAGTGATCTGATTAATATTCATGATGTCATTATTTCATCAATGAATATTCATGAAGAAAGGGGTTAAAGTGTTACTGTTATCCCTTCACCTGTTAAATATTCATGTTGGGTTTAACCCTTTCCCTGTTCTATGTTTATTTCAAATTTCAGTACCTACTGAATATTCATATACAAATTTGTTATAATGAAACATGGAGGGTGGAACATTGTAGCCATTTTAGCAAGTATAGAAACAGATCTATCAAATTTCGTAAGCAAACAGAGCAGACCCTGATCAGACGGCTCCTCTAGGAGCCGTCTGATCTGGGTCTACTCTGTTTGCAAATGCGTGAAAACATGTTTGCATGAGGGAAAGGGTTAATGACATCTTGAATATCAACTAGCTGGATTTTTATAATGATACATTAGAACCTCTCTAAACCGGACCTTAAATCTGGTATAAACATCGGTCTTGGAGACAGGTGGCAGCTTAATACAGGGTGAAAAAGGAGCTTTCTGCATGACTTTCACTCTGCATTAAGCAGCCACCTGCCTAAAAGTATGTCAATTCTTTTCTACTAGAATTCTGGTTTTGAGAGGTTTTACTGTACATTAACCCATTCCCTCATATTGACAAGTCTGTAACAGTCACTTTGTGAAACCATTGTGATAAATAGAGCATTTGCTCAAATGCTCTATTTATCACAATGGTTTCAAACTACAACATTCTAAAATTTTCCTTTTCTCTAGTTAATGCTCCTTTCCAGTAGATTGATTCAAAGAGGTTGTATCTAAAAACAGCCTATGAGGTAATGGGTTAACACATGACATTATTACCTTGGCAGAAACTGTAAAATCAGATCTACATAATTCCGGCTGACTTGTAGGAGGTGTTCTCTGATCTGGATCTACTCTGTTTGCAAAGGTGTTTATATCAGGAAAAGGATTAAATAATTACTTGACAATCATGAAAAAGGTTGAATTTAGATTTTACAAATCTATGAAGAGCTATTAAATTAAAGGTTATTTATGTTGAAAGGTGCTTTTGTTCATTTTTGCATCACCTGCAGAATAACTCTCCATTGTCTGTCTGCCAATCCCTGTCTCTCCGTCCATTTCTCTGGAACATTTATTTGCATCAGGCTTTTTTAGCTCGTCTGTTTTGATCACGGGGTCGGCGGCGGTGAGCAAAAACTTTCATGTAGCTCATTACTCAAAAAGTATAAGAGGTATCAACATGAAACTTCAATGGTTGGTAGATCTCATTGAGGAGAAGGCCCCTACATAAGAACTATAACTCTTGTTTTAAAAATGTTTGATTTATTGCCCTTTATTTTTTCAAAAGGTTTTAAATTTGGACAAGCACCAAATCATGCCTCATGCAGCTCTTGTTTTTCTTTCACCTCTGCTTACAGGTGACACACCTGTTCCTTCAAACACTCTAGTTCATACAACATGCAGGTGTCATATAATCAGAGCACCACGTGGGAGAGATATTTAGGAAATATTTAACCCTTTTCTTCATATAAATGCATTTTCACACATTTGCAAATAGAGTAGACCCAGATCAGACGGTTCCTATAGGAGCCGTCTGATCGGGGTCTGCTCTGTTTGCTAATGGAATTTGAAAGATCTGTTTCTTTACTCTATAAAGTGGCAGGTGTTCCACCTTCAATATTTCATTATGTCATGTAACTACTTTGTCCATGAATATTCAGTAGGTTTTGAAATTTTGAATAAATATAGAACAGGGAAGGGGTTAATAAGTGCTTTCATTATTTCACCACCAAACCTAATCTTGTTTTTCTCTTCATTAGCCCATTCCCGCATATAGACGCCTTTTGACGCTTCTCTAAAGGTCACTTTGTGAAACCATTGTGATAAATAGAGCATTTGCTCTATTTATCACAATGGTTTCACAACTACACAATTCTGAAAATTTCCTTTTCTCTAGTTAATGCACCTTTTTGGTAGATTTAATCAAAGAGGTTAGGTCTAAAAACAGCCTAATTGGGAATGGGTTAAAATTTCCTCTCTGAGTTTATTCTAATAAATACCAACAAGATCGGGTTTGGTTGAAAAACAAGAAATTTAGAGAGAACAGTATTCCTGTATGAATTGTTGATGATTATTCATCTAGAAGCTTTTGATTTGATTTACCGATGCATTCATAAACTTGAGGCTCCAGAATATCCTCAGAATGTAGCTTTTTATGCCCCCTTAGATCTTTAATTAGGGACATATTGTTTTTGCTCTGTCGGTTGGTTGGTTTGTTTGTCGCAACTGTTGGTGTGTCTGTTTATCCCCAACTTTAACATTCACGATAATTTTATCACCATTGCACATACATACTTCAAACTTGGCATGTATGTGCAACATACGGAGGTAACATTTTTAGTGACTTACTAAGGTCAACATCATACATTAAGGTCAAAGGTCATATCGGGGCATAGTGTTTCACAAACACATGTGGTTTCCAAGGTTCCAACTTGGTAGAGGCTGAGAATCAAACAATTGTCTTCCCTTTACTCCATGAATATTCATGTAGGAAATTATGACATCATCAATCTATATTAGATTATTTTTGATAATGGCTTATGAACACAAAACATTTTGGATCAAATAGATCCTGTAGAATTGGATCTATATTATACTATAAGCAAACAGAGCAGACCTGATCAGACTGCTCCAATAAAGGCGTAGAAAGGGGTGTTTATAGAGTAAAGGAAGAAATAATGATTGTATGAATATTGATTGGCTAATTTTTTATAGTGGCATTACACATGTATTAAACCATTTACACCATAAATACGCCTTTGCAAACAGAGAAGACCCAGTTCAGAGTCTGCTTTGTTTGATTAATGAAATTCTACAGTTTCCGTCTTGGCCCAAATTTGATTTGTTCATATACTATAAAATGCATCAAGTTAATATTCATGATCTCGTTATCTGTCATGAATATTCATGGAGGAAAGGGTTAAAGGCTTTTTTTAATGATGGTCGAATCTGTAGAATCTAGCAAAGAGAGCATACTGTTATCAGACAGCTCCTATAGGTGCCGTCTGATCTTGGTTTCCCAAAAGGGACCTCTATAACGTAAAGGGTTAACCCTTGGTATGCAGGATGCAAGTGTATTGTCATCTACAAACAGTAGACTCAGACCAGAGGACTCCTACTTGATCTAGGTCTGCACTGTTTGTCATTCAAAATTCTCTTGCAAATTATACCCTTTCATACTGAATGGACTCTTGTTAACCTTTTACTTGAAAGAAGATCCTTGGCAAGCCAAAAGTAGATCCAGAGCGCCATCTGATCTGGGTCTACTCTGTTTGCTTGTGAAAATATGGAATTGTAAAGATCTGCAAGTGTCTGACATGGTCAAAACAACCATTATAAAAGTTCAGCTATTAAATGAATAATCATGATTTTCAATTCTTACTTGAATATCTTTCATCGGATACAGGGTTAACCCTTTCCTCCATAAATATGCCTTTCTAGCCTCAGTAATAGTCACTTCTTGAAACCATTGTGATGAATAGAGCATTTGCTCCACAGGAGCAAATGCTCTATTTATCACAATGGTTTCAATATTACACAAATTTAGCATTTTCCTTTTCTCAATTAAATGCTCCTTTTCGGTAGATTTATTCAAAGAGATCGGGTCTAAAAATAGCTTATGAGGGAATGGGTTAAACAATGACTAACCATTCCACTTTTAAAATTCAGCAGTGTAAGAGTAACCCTTTCCTATGTATAAATGCTTTATCACGTCTTTGCAAACAGAGTAGACCCAGATCTGACACTTCCCATAGGAGCCGTCTGATCAGGGTCTGCTCTGTTTTATGAAAGTACATTGTATATAGATCAGATTCTGCAGTTTCTGCCATGGCCAAAACATCCAGTGTTCTTGAGTCATTTAAAAAATTAAACTCATTAATATTCATTAAGTCATTAACTCTTACATGAATATTCGTGTAGTAAAGGTTTTAATATGAGGCTGTTGGTACAGCGCATGACCATATAGTATTTGTGCCAAATTGTTTGGGAATTGAAGTGAATTGGCTCTCAACAGGATGCAGCTGTTTGGAACTCAGATTGTATGTTTGTAGAAAAAATACAATATTGTTTATTTTTAAATATGAACTTTTGAGCAGCTTGTTAAAGATTGAATAGTGCTGACCCAGATAAAGATTAACCCTTTATTCCATGAGTACGCCTCTCTACACCTTTGCAAACAGAGTAGACCCAGATCAGATGGTTCCTATGGGTCTGCTCTGTTTGCTTATAGTATAATGTAGATATTATTCTACAGTTTAGGCCATGGCCAAAACTTCCTGTGCCTATGTGCTATAATAGCAAATTTATGTAATTGATATTCACGATATCATTACTTCTTAAATGAATATTCATGGAGGAAAGGGTTAAGTAGCAGTGGGTCTGGATTTATACTGATTACAAATCCATAAGGTTATTGTTCTTATGTAATGACTGCATTGATATAGTAGTCTGTTAGTTTGTAAACCAGAACCCTTTCCCTGATTCAAACACCTTTTCACCACCATTGCAAACCTAGTTTAGTAGACCTAGATCAGACGGCTCCTGTTGAAGCTGTCTGGTCGGAATCTTCTCGGTTTGCTTATGAGATACAGTAAAATCTCTCTATAACGGCCACTAAATTACAACAAATATTTTGTGTTAAAGGCAGGTGGCTGCTTAAAGCAAGGTGAAAGTAAAACAGAACGCTCCTATAGGAGCGTTCTGTTTCACTTTCACCTTGGTTTAAGCAGCCACCTGCCCTAAATACCAACTAATTAACACAATTTATTGGCCATTATACAGAGGTTTACTGTATTATAGATCTGATATTGCAGTTCCTACAGGTACCAAGTAATCTTGTGCACATATGCCATTATAAAAATACAGCTAATTAATATTCATGATGTCATTATTCTTATATGAATATTCAACAGGGAAAGGGTTAATCTAGACTTACTAGTAATAATGAGCTTTGTCACAAGAAAAGTCCATTTTGGGTCATTGCGGCAGTGAAAATATAGTCTTATGATTAGGTTATTTACTGTTTCACACCTGTTACCATTTGCTGTACTGTAATTTCCCTGTTTATATGGAAAGACAAACATAGGCAAATAGTGCAGACCAAGATCAAATTGTTCCAAAAGGAGGATCTACACTATTTGTGATTTCACCCATTTCATTTAACCCCTTATGCCATGAATATTCAGGTAAGAAATAATGACCCCCATGAATATTAATTAATTATTATGATAGCACATGGATACAGAAACTGTCGGCCATGGCAGAAACAGTAGAATCATATCTGTATTATATAGTTAGCAAACAGAGCAAACCCTGATCAGACGGCTCCTATAGGAGCTGTCTGATCTGGGTCTGCTCTGTTTGCAAAGGCATAGAATGGTGTATTTATGGAGTAAAGGGTTGAAGTTAAGTTTTGCCCAGTTATTATCAATTAGCACAAAATATTGTACATGTATTTATATCATTAAAATAATGCCTACAATCCATTTTCCCAACAGCAAATAATATATTCCCAATTAATATATTCAACTAAATAATTACGATGTCTGAATACTGTTAAATTCTTAGAAAAACTGCTGACTTTTTAAGTGAAGGAAAGCTTCATAGACTTTCACAGAAGTCAACGGACATGTTCAGCAAAGCTTGCTTGACTCCAATTTGTTTTTTGAACAGTTCTAGTAATACTTAACCCTTTCCCAGTTCTGTGTTTATTCCAAATTGCAATACATGTACTTACTGAATATTCATGGACAAAATAGTTATAATGAAATATGGAAAGTGGAGCATTGTAGCAATTTTAGAAATTAAAGAAACAGATCCATCAAATTCCATTAGCAAACAGAGCAGATCCTATAGGAGCTGTCTGATCTGGGTCTACTCTGTTTGCAAATGCGTGAAAACACGTTTATTTGAAAGAAAAGGTTAATTGGTGTTCAAAGGCACATTTATGGAGTAAAAAGATTTTACTCTATGAATATTCATGTAAGAAATTATGGCATCATGAATATTAATTAACTGAATTGTTTTAATGGCATATGAATACATAGATCATAGCACAAACCACAGAATCATATCTGTATTATATCATAAGCAAACAGAGCAGACCTGACCAGACAGCTCCGAGATGATTCATCTTATCTAAGTCTAATCTGTTTGCAAAAGTATTAAAATGCATACCTATGAGGTGCATAATTATATCTTCACTGTGTACAAGTACATGTATATCGCTGTGCAATCACTGCTGTGGAGTGCATTGGTTGCACAATCAACTTGTAAATAGTGCAGACCCTGATGAGACAGCTCCTGCAGGAGCCAATCACTGCTGTGGAGTGCATTGGTTGCACAATCAACTTGTAAATAGTGTAGACCCTGATGAGACAGCTCCTGCAGGAGCTGTCTCATCTGGGTCTTCACTATTTCCAGGTAGGTATATTGACGCGAATAGCAAGCGAAGGGTTAAAAGGGTATCTATGAAGCAAAGGGTTACATTATTCACTTTGACAAACCAGCAAAATCATAAACATATTTATGATTGACAGTGTTTGCAAAACCCAAATGACATCTTTTCTTGTAATGAAGCTGATTTTGTGATTGTGTGTTTATTTACTGGAAATGTAAACAGTTAATGTTTTTAAAAGCAAACTGTGATATTTTTGTATCATCGATTTCTTTAACCTGTACCCTGCAATAACCCTCCAAATGAAAGAAAATATGCAACTGGCAAGTTAAAACAATTCTGATTAACCCTTTCCCTGTTCAGTGTTTATTACAATTTGCAATACCTACTGAATATTCATGGACAAAAAGGTTATAATGAAATGTATAACATGGAGCATTGTAGCCATTTTAGAAAGTAAAGACACAGATCTTTGAAATTCTATTAGCAAACAGTAAACCCTGATCAGACGGCTCCTCTAGGAGCCGTCTGATCTGGGTCTACTCTGTTTGCAGATACGTGAAAACATGTTTATATGAGGGAAAGGGTTAAAGTAACAAGACTCCTGAAAGGAGCTTCTAGTTCAGAATTTGCACTGCCCAAAATCAAATATCCAGCTGGCATATGCAAATGATTGGGACTAGGGTAGGAAGACTCCTAATGGAACTTCTAGTTCCTGGTTCTCACTGCTCCAGCTGGCATATGCAAACTAGGGTAGGATGACTCCTTATCGAACTTCTAGTTCAGGCTTTGCACTGCCCTAAAATGTTTAACTTGAATAAATGAAAGGGCAATAAAAAACATGTTGTTAGCAACCACTGAATTATGTAACAGTCTGAATGAACAGCTGAGTTAAGAGCAAAACATACACCGGTCTAGCGTATTGGATAATTCCATGTAATGATTGAAAGATAAAAACGATTTGAGTGAAAATTAAATGGATTTTATTTTGTAACGAAACACTTTTGTATCTTAACATGGTATATATAAGCTTTTTGCCTATTAACCCAAGAATTATATGATAATCTATTGTAATGTGACCTTTTTTCTGTATTATTTATAGTGGTACGCTTCGACAAGGAAATGGTACACATCGTCCTGGTACACTGTGGTAATGGTCCACTTCATCCATTAGCCACTTGCAGCAGGGGGCCCTCTGGGTCCATGCTTATAAAACTTTTAGTTGAGTCTGAGTTTGTTCTCAAGTTTTTGATTGGTCAGATTTGAGCCTCTGGCTCAAATCTGACCAATCAAAAGCTTGAGAACTCAAATCTGACCAATGAAAAGCTTGAGAACGATCTCAGACTCAACTAAAAAGTTTTATAAGCATGGACCCAGATCTTTGTCTGCTTTCATAATTGGAAAGTTAAAAATCTGTGGGCAGTGCATTTATTACAATGTTACAAATATGGAGAGAATCAGTTAATAATGAAGATGTACTAGGCATAATTATGTGGTTTTCAGGAGGGTTGTATAGCAGGGTAAGGACTGACCCTTTGAATGCTGAATATTGAAAGTGGAATGGCCAGTCAGTGTTTAACCCTTTACTCCATAAATAGGCCTTTCTACACCTTTGCAAACAGAGTAGACCCAGATCAGACGGCTCCTATTGGAGCAGTCTGATTAGGGTCTGCTCTGTTTGCTTATGATATAACAGATATGATTTTATAGTTTCTGTCATGGACAAACATTCTTATGTCCATGTACTATTATAACTCATTTTCTCATTAGTATGCATGATATCATTTTTTCTTACATTAACCCTTTCCCTCATAACAGAGTAGACCCAGATCAGATGGCTCCTAGAGGAGCCGTCTGATCAGGGTCTGCTCTGTTTGATAATTGAATTTGATAGATCTGTTTCTTTACTTTCTAAAATGTCTACGATGTTTGACCTTCCATATTTCTTTATAACTATTTTGTTAATGAATAATCAGTAGGTATTGAAATTTGACCTGAATACAGAACAGGGAAAGAGTTAATATACATGAAGGAAAGGGTTAACTGTAATCCATTCAGTATGGAAAGTTAAAACTTGCAAGATGAATTTAAATGACAAACAGTGTATAACCGATCAGATGGCTTCTCTTAGCACCCTATGATCTAAGGTCTACATTATTTGCAAACTCCACTAATTCAAAGGGTCAGGATTTTATTTGTTGTGTGTTTTGACTAGAGGTAATTGTATTGTTTGTAACACAGTCCTCTGTTCATTAAATGTTGCCATATAAAGGACTATTTTGTGATGTTTACCTCACCTGCATGAGCACAGCATATGCTGTCTATCCTTCAGATTGTTAGCTCATCTGGCATAAAGTGCAAAGTTGAGTTATTTGGGATTGCCTTGTAAACAAAAATTCTTTACCCATTCCTTTCTTTTGACACCTCTATAAAAGTCAGTTTTGAGCAAATGCTCTATTTACCACATTGGTTTCAAAGGTATACAATTCTAAAAAATTCATTTAACCCTTTCCCTGTTCTGTGTTTGTTACAAATTTCAATACCAACTGAATATTCATGGACAAAAAGGTTATAATGAAATATGGAAGGTGGAGCATTGTAGCCATTTTAGAAAGTAAAGACACAGATCTTTGAAATTCTATATTAGCAAACAGAGTAGACCCTGATCAGACGGCTCCTCTAGGAGCCATCTGATCTGGGTCTACTCTGTTTGCAAATGCGTGAAAACACGTTTATATGAGGGAAAGGGTTAATAAATGCTCCTTTTCAGTAGAATTATTCAAAGAGGTTGGGCCTAAAAATTGTCTTGGAGTGAATGGGTTAAAAGACATTTAACTCTTTGCACGCTACGTAATTTTTCGTCTGCAACAATTGTCGTCTGCTTCAATTCTTAAAATAACTTTTCTCTAATTTCTTTGCAAAAATATTATCAAGATGACAAACAGTTTGGATCCTGATGAGACACTGCATTATACGGCGTCTCATCTGGATCCAAACTGTTTGCATAGGTAATCACAGTGTCGCCGCTAGCGTGCAAAGAGTTAAAGTTTTTCACCAAAATGTAACAGAAATGATCTGCAGGTCTAACCCTCTATCAGAGTTATATATAAATCCTTTCTATCTGCTGCATCAAAATAGATTTTGATCTACAATTTGTTCAAACAAGATCTCCTAAACCTCTCAGAATTGATTTCCTCCAACTTCTACAGGTGTGATCTTCAGGTGACCCTCTATAATAGTTATGTAAATGGTTCCGGTAAAGCATAATTAGGTCCCAGGAGTTTAGAAAAGATTTTAATGAACAATTTAACCCTTTACCTGTTCAATATTTATGAATGAAAAAATGACATCATGAATATTTACTAGCTGAATTTTTGTAGTGTAAAATTTTCCATGGAACCTCTGGATCTGGATCTACTCTGTTTGCAAAGGCTTATAAACATTTATCACATAGTCTACCTTGTGGGAGTGCCAAATCAGAGTGTGGTAAATCGCAGAAATGCAATAGTGCATTTTTTATGCAAATGAGCCTGTATTGCACTGTAAACAATGGACGAAACAGCTGTCAGATATAGTCAGTTTCAGTTTCTATGGCACTTTTTAAAGGTTATGTGATAAAAAGAATCTTACATTCGTGTTCATTACAAATTGTTTTCATGAAACTTGTTTACTATAATAAGTATTACACTCGCTAAAGCTTGTGTCATATTATTATAGTAAACTTAATTGTTTCATAAAAACAATTTGTAATGAACACTCATGTAAGATCCACTATTTATAGTATGGAAAGGGGCACACAGCATCTAAATTACTGCATAGCATATGACCAACGTACACAGAATGATGCTCAGGAGGTGCTGTATAAAGGTTATATAAATGGTTCCAGTTCATTGCTTAAGTAGGACATAGGAGCTAAAAATAGAGTTAACCTTTAGCGCTCTAGTGGCAACTCTGTGATAACCTTTGCAAACAGTTTGGATCCAGATGAGATGCCGGGTAACTCTATATCTATATTATATCATAAGCAAACAACAGACCCTGATAAGACGGCTCCTGTAGGAGCAATCTGATCTTGGTCTATTCTGTTTGCAAAGATGTAGAAAGACTTATTTATGGAATAAAGGTTAATTTACATCTCCTCATGAAAAACTGAATTGGTACCAAACTTCACAGGAAATAATGCTTAGGGCATCTAACAAAGTTATGGTTTTGATTGGATGTATAAAATATGTCACAGGAGCAAAAGTAGATTTCAATCAACATTTTCCTTAAATTGCGGTAAGGAATTTGATAGAACAGAACAGATATTTTATTGGCATGTCCATTACTATGGTATATATAAACATAAATGGCAGAATGTACAAAGTTGTTGAGAAAAGTATGAAAAGCTTTTAGGTAACTAGGAGATGATAATAATCAATTCTAAAATTTAATCTAAAATTTAAACATAAACTCACTCGCACTGGTTTGTGTTGCTGATGAGCACTGGAGTTACATTCAACATTCAGAGACCAATAAGAATATTGATAAATCTGCTTGATAAAACTCTGTAGGAATGATCAATTCTTAGATGTTCCTAGGTCAAAATGAAACACAACAGCCTGAACAATTTTGGTAGATGTAAAAAATAAATCACTGGGCCTATTAACCAGCTGAGCCATCATGACCCTCTTGTTATTTATTCAAATAACATCTCATCTAAAATTACTGAATAAGACATGGCATGGATATTCATTGGATGGTTCTCTATCAAAGTTGTTCAAAGAATTGCCTTCCTTGTAGAAATCTGGTTGCCATGGCAACCAAAAGGAAATAAATCTAATGATCTTGTCTGTAACGTTTGGCCTGATTTCAAGAAAGTTCCTGTGAAGAAATATAAATGCTTCCTTCAGTATAATAGCTCATCTGACACAATGTGCCAAGGTGAGCTATTAGTATCGCACTGTGTGTCATACATCATCAATACAGGCATTTTCTTTAACAACATCTCCTAAACCACCGACTGGAATTTGACCAATAGTCAACAGGGCAGTGTACCGGTATATTTATAACTTCTGATGCTGAAAAAATATTGTCTGCTGAATCTCTGATTTGTTAAATTTCCACTGACTTCTGATTTGATCAGACTTTTAACCCTTCTCTTGCTGAATTTTAAAATACATTTCTCCTTCTTTAACCAGCCCTGTTGTATATTTACATACATGTATATCTTCACTGTGTACAAGTATTTCACTGTGAAATCACTGCTGTGGAGTGCACTGGTTGCACAATCAACCAGTAAATAGTGCAGACCCTGATGAGACAGCTCCTGCAGGAGCTGTCTCCTCTGGGTCTTCACTATTTACAGGTAGGTGTATTGACGTGAATAGCAAGCGAAGGGTTAAGAAACTATTGACTGAGTGACAAACAGCCTCATCTCATCTGGATCAAGGTTGTTTGTAAATGCCACTTAAGATATGCTCAGTATGAAAGAGTTAACTCCTTCCCTCATATAAATGCCTTAACCCATTCCCGCATTGCCTATTTTTATATCCAACCTCTTTGATTTAATCTACCAAACAGGAGCGTTTACTAGAGAAAAGAATTTTTTCAGAATTGTGTAGTTTTGAAACCATTGTGATAAATAGAGCATTTGCTCCACAGGAGCAAATGCTCTATTTATTACAATGGTTTCACAAAGTGACTTTTACAGAAGTTTCAAAAGGTGTCAATATGCGGGAATGGGTTAAAGGAGCTGTCTGATTAGTGTCTGCACTGTTTGCATACCCCATATTAGGAGAATTATGCCTATGCATTTTCATCTATGCATTTTTATGAGGTCATCAAACTTGTAAGAAATATGTAACTGGGGATGGCTTTGCAGATTATGAATTTAAATTCATAAAATGACCATAACATAAAATTGAACAAATACAAAAGGATCAAATTGATATTTGACTATGAATAAGTTAATGTTCCGGTACATTGTAGATACAAAAATTCCTTCGTATTGGTGCATTTTGACGCCTCTGTGAAAGTCACGTTTTGAAACCATTGTGATAAATAGAGCATTTGCTTCTATGGAGGAAGCTTTAATGCTCTATTTACCATAATGGTTTCAGAATTACAGTTCTAAGACAAAATCATTTTCTATAGTAAATGCTCCTTTTCTGTTGATTTATTCAAGAGGTTGGGATCTGAAAATGGCCTATGAAGTAATGGACCTAAAATCGACTGAAGGATGTCAATTTAACATCTGAGTAAATCTTATGAAATGTACCGTATACAATATTAACTCTAATAAAAGCTTCTTGCATTTTGTACACATGTGTTGCTTAATGCAGACTAAAGCAATGCAGAAAGCTTTCATTCTGCATTAAGTTTCCAGCTGTAACTTAAAAAACTTACATTTATCATATAGGCTTTTAGTTGTTTTATTGGTTGTTAGTTTCCCTCAAGAAGTAAGGGGGAATTTATTAGAGAATCAGAGGGTTTATTAGGGGAGAATACGGTATTATATATTATATGGATGGTCTTTTACTTTTAAAGAGGAACTCCAAACACATAAGCCACATGCATATACTTGTGATTAATGTTTATTTACTTATGAAACATGTACATGGATTGATAAAATATTTTTACTGCTGTCTATCAGCAAATACTAAATCTGATTAAAATGCCTATATCATTGTCAAAGCATATCTATTACTAAATGAGATTACAACTATTCAATACCTCCTTGACACAGATATTAGCCATGTCATTGTCTTTGTTGTCCTTAAGGACCCTTGTATAAGGAGAAATGTAATGACTCATATCAATAGATCACTGGTCCATCCCATTTAGACACGGCATTACATATTTCTTAAGATTCTTGAAATATAAACTAGAGCTTTCAGTAAAGAAATTAACCCTTTCCATCCTATAGGCATTTTTTATACCATTGCAAACAGAGTGGACCCAGACCAGAAGACCCCTATAAGTGCTGTCTTATCGGGGTGTGCTCTGTTTGCTTATGAAATTATAATGGATCTGGCTGATTCTACAGTTCCTACCAATACCAAAACCATCCTGTGTACATATGCCATTGTAAGGATTAAGCCATTCCTTCATAGGCTATTTTTAGATCCATCCTCTTTGAATTTGTATCTATCGAAAAGGAGCTAGAGAAATGGATTTATTTTTAGAATTTTGCAGTTTTGAAACTATTGTGATATATAGAGCATTTGCTCCTGTGGAGCAAATGCTCTATTTGTCACAATGGTTTCAAAAAGTGGTTTTTACAGTGGTGTCAAAATGAGGGAATGGTTTAAGAATTCATAAATTCATTATTTCTTACATGATTATTCAACATGATTTTTTTTTTTTATATCCCACATTAATTGGCCCTCTTGAATCTAAACAACTAATAAACTAAAACTATCACAGAAGTAATTTCTATGCAAAGCCGCAAAGGCTTCACATATTAAGGAGAAAAAAACGGTTTTGGGAAATTTTGATAATCAAAGGGCCTCAACTCTTGTCTGATTATGATGCAATATTGCTGATAATCAGTACTCAGCCAAGATATTGTATTTGTGCAACTACTGTCCAAATTCAGTGTTTATTGGTTTTAGGAATGTCATACTATTGAGAGAACAACACAAATTCTGGTCTGGGAAATTTTGACAATAGGATTTATAACTTGTGACTGAATGATACAATATCACTGGTCATCAAATTTGGCCAAGATACTGGGCCTGTGCAACTACTGACTGATGTTGGTAATGGTTGGTGAAAAGGTTCACATGCTATTGAGTGTACAAGGTTAGGGAAGGAGCTGGACAGGACAACTTGAATGATTCCTATAATAGTCCCCACTTCACTTATGAAGAGGGAATATAAGTTTGTCATACTTAGTATCTCAACTAAGTCTTGTCAAACACTATTAGGACTTTTCAAGGGAATGAATCAAAACTGTAAAACTAGTTTGCTACATACAGTACTAAGTGTCAAATTGTCCAAGTTAAGTCACCATAAACAGTCATTAACAATGTACATTTTTTGTAAATAGTTATCACAGTTAACCTGTTCTTCAAATAAACACCTTTTCACGTCTTTGCGAACAGAGTAAATCCAGACCCTCAGGATCTGCTCTGTTTGCTTATGGTATAATATAGATATGTTTTTACAGTTTCTTCCTGAGCCAAAATATCCTGTGTACATAATATGCATTACAAAAATTTAGCTAATAAATATTCATGACATCATTATTAATATGCACAAATATTGAACAGAGAAAGGGTTAACCCATTACCTCATAGGCTATGTTTAGATACAATCTCTTTGAATAAATCTACCGAAAAGGAGCATTAACTAGAGAAAAGGATTTTTTTTTAGAATTTTGTAGTTTGAAACCATTGTGATAAATAGAGCATTTGCTCCTAAAGGAGCAAATGCTCTATTTATCACAATGAATTTATAAAGTGACTTTACAGAGTCGTCAATATGAGGGAATGGGTTAAAGGGTTAACTGTTGTAATAATACTAATAGAGCAAATTTATGATGACATTTGGAATCCGTTTTGATCTAGAAGAGATGCTCAGTAATCTGGAGCCTCATAAGGATATACGCTGTTATGAATTGGCTTATCCCTTTACCTCATGAATAATTATGTAAAACTAGAAAATTGTGTCTGTAAGACACAGTGATGCCACATGTTGGTGCTTGCCTAGCTGCACGTAAAATTCCTAAGTCATTAGACCTTGACCTTGGGCTTGCGGGCAGCATGGGCTGGGTGCATAATGAAAGCATGGATGGTGTTTAATGTGTATACATGCAATTCCATGCGAATAGCTATAGCGGTTAGTGAGATATAAGACGATGAAAAAACTGTGACAACCAACTGCACGTAAAATTCCTAAGTAATTTGACCTTGGTCCCTTCACACTCACTATAGGAGCTGTCTGATCTAGGTCTGCTCTGTTTGCTTATGAAATAATAATAGATCAGATTCTTTGGTTTCTACCCAAATCAACAATCCTGTGTACATATGCCATCATAAAAATTCAGCTAATTAGTATTCATGATGTCATTATTTCCTAAATAAATATTCAACAGGGACAGGTATTTACAATTGCAGATGACATTTCCTTAGTATGCCAAGAGTTAAAAGAAAATAAACATATAAAGTAGAACCTGTCCTAAGCGGCCATTCAGTTATTGAACATAGGAGTCTTAAACAGCAGGCAGTTGCTTAATACATAGAAGCTTTTTGTATTCCTTTTGACGTACATTAAACTACCACCTGTCTCACAGGCCCATAATTAGACCTTTTTTATAGCCGCTTAAGACAGGTTTTGCAATATCAAAAAATAAGTAAAATCCCCCAAAAAGAGGGCAGACACACTACATGAAGGAAACAATAAAAGAATAAAAATCAAACTCTACACAAGGAATCAAGAAAGCGAGATAATTAACCCTTCGCTTGCTGAATTTTAAAATACATTTCTCCTTCTTTACCCATGCCCAGTTGTATAATTACATATATCTTCAATGTGTACAAGTATATCGCTGTGCAATCACCGCTGTGGAGTGCACTGGTTGCACAATCAACATGTAAATAGTGCTACTCAAAAGCAGCATTTACTAGAGAAAAATTAAAGTTTGGAATTTTGTAGTTTGAAACCATTGTGATTTTTTTGTTCCTATAGGAGCAAATGCTCTATTTATCACAATGGTTTCAAGAAGTGATTATTACAGAGGCGCAGAAAGGCGCATTTATGGAGGAATGGGTTAACCAAAAACTGATTAATTATCTCATTAGCAAATTAATCCACGTTTTGCCTAGGTTTGTCTTTCTCAATACTTTAAAGTAATTTGGGTATGTGACAAAGTGATGCTGCAACACTTATACCCTTTGTATGCCGGAAACACACATATCAGTCACTTGCATACATGCATAGACCATGATCAGAGCAGCCATCTGATCCAGGTCTGTACTGTTTGCCATGATAACAATACTCTGCAAGGAAAACTATTCATAGATGAAGGAGTCAAATATTATAATTCAGTATACAATAGGGGTTAATCATTTTATATCTTTCAAAAGGTCGAAACTATTCTGTGTGACACATATAAAGCAAAAATGTGTCCATAAGACAAACATGCCCCCACTTACCCTCACTTAACCCATTACTCCAAGAGTATTCATGGCAGAAATAATGACTGTATGATATTAATTAGCTGAATCATTATAATGGTATCATGAACAAGGGAATATATATCATAATAAAAACTGTCGATATAGACCTATGTTACATCTTATAAGCAAGGGGCAGCAAATGCTGATAAAACGGCTCCAACATATTATGCAGGAGTCAACTCTGTTTGCAAAAGCACTAAGAGGCAAAGTAATGGAGTAAAGGGATAAATATATCACTTTCCCTCATATGAATGCCTTTTCATGCCTTTGCAAGCAGAGTAGACCCAGATCAGATCATTTCTAGGAACCGTCTGATCAGGGTTTGCTGTGCTAGCTTATGACATGATATAGAACTGATTCTAGTTTTTGTCAAAGCAAAACAAATCTCTTGAAATGTTTACATTATAATGATGTCATTATTTCTTACATGTACATGTATACTCAACAGGTAACGGGATAACTGCTTAGAATTATCTATGAGCATATGTCAACCATACCCATATGTCAACCTAAAGTTTACAATGCAGAAGCCAAATACAACACAAATCATTAGAACATACCTCATTGTCTAATGTTTTTATGCACATTATTCAAAAAGACAGTTCTTAACCTTTTCCTTCATATAAACACCTTTTCATGCATTTGTAAACAGAATAGATGCAGATCAGATGGCTCGTGTAGGAGCCATCTGATCAGAGTCTACTCTCTTTGCTTATGAAATTACAGAGATCTGATCCCACAGTTTTTGTCTATGCCACTATTCCCATTGACATTTTTACCTATGAAAATGAAATTAATGAATATTCATGAAGTGATCATAACGGAAAAGGTAGAAAAACAGAAAAGTTGAGTAACAAATTGCTATTTTGGCTGCCAGTAACACCAACCTACTGACGTTTCACTGAATTATGTCAAATACTTTATGGAGTTATGAAGTACGCAGAAAGTATGACAGAAATGTGAACAAATGGATGGACAAGCATAAATCTACCCCTCCACACAAACAAAAGGCATAAAAGGGAAAGAGACTATTCTATTGAAAATTCATAATTACAACAAAGGAATATAAAGTGGGCAACATAAAAGTATCAAACTTAAAACATCAGTAAAATGTATATACATGTACTATATACATGTATTACTATTATTACATAGTATGTACATTTATCAAATAAAGGCCATTTTCCATATGTATTCAACAAAGAAAAGAACTACAATGGTCCTATAGAGTAAAACCCTTCTAAGCAGGAATTCTAGTAGGGAAGAATTTAGATACTTTTCGGCACGTGGCTGCAGAGTGAAAGTCATGCAGAAAGCTCCTCTAGGAGCTTTTTGCATGATTTTAACCCTGTATTAAGATGCAAACTTCCTCCAAGGCCGATATTTATACTAAATTTAACATCCAGTTTAGAGAGGTTTTACTCTATATTGTTTGTCTGCATCAACACACTGTGTTACCTGCATGCGCCAAACTAATATTTCTACCATACCAATTTTGTAAAATCTGCAAATAATTTCAAAGAAAATGATTATATCACACATCACAAACATTTTGAATACTGCAGGAGTGGTTCAAACAAACTTACATACAGATATGTAGAAATACTGCTTTATGTGACGAAGTTCATGGGCTTATAACTCTGGTCAAAACCAACTAAACTGCAAAACAATATGCTCCGCATATCTACAGTCTAAGGTGATATACCAAGTTTCATGATTACATATACATATTGAAAACTGCAGAAATAGTGTGTTGCACAAGACTGTGTAGCACAAGACTGTGTACTCCATAAAGTGTACAGACTGAATGATCACTTCTATATAAGGTGACTTCTATATAAGACAAAGCTACATTTAAAAAGCATTGCCCCTGGCAACCATGTTTTTGCCACTGTATGAATATAATTTGATGTAACTTTGGATATTACCCAAAACATTCCTGTAAAACTAATTTGAATACGGCCAGCAGTTAGTTCATTGGAAGATTTTTATTCAGAATTTCACTTTATATAGCTGCCATGCCATCAGGATTTCTGCATTCATGACCAAATGTTTGAAAGAATCTGGTTGAGTATTACAAAAGGCATATTGTAGTGAGGATTGACTGAAATTGGAAAAATTATTAAGGAGAGAGTCATTCATTATTTCAACATTGTGAATAATTTGTTGATGACCTTTGCAAAATGTTTTCAATCTGGAGAATAAGAATCAGAATCTAACTGTTTACATGTATAGTTATTGGTTTTGAAACCAAGGATTTGAAAAATGAACATTTGGAGATGAAGCTGTATAGTGTTGTTTAATGATAAAAATATTTAAAAATGTTGTTGAAGAAATCAGATGATGATGATCAGATTACAAACTCTCTCATTAGGGTCTGCATTGTTTGTCATGTTACACTTTTCTTATAAACTTGACCTATTTGAAATTTTGAATAGTCCACTAAAAACTTCAACATTGAAAGATTTAAACATGGAATATTCATCATAGATATCAAATGTTATTGTACAAAGACAGATAAACAATAAAAACATACTAAAAACATAAAGCCTTTGATCTCCAAATTCCATGGGAAAATTCTGTCAACGTTGCTCTTTTGTGCACTTTCTTATTAACTCATTCTCTCCTACTGACGCCTTATTGTGCCTATGTAAACTTTATTTTGTGAAACCATTGTGATAAATAGAGCATTTGCTCATATAGGAGCAAATGCTCTATTTATCACAATGGTTTCAAACTACAAAATTCTTAATTTTCTCTTTTCTCTAGTTAATGCTCCTTTTCGGTAGATTTATTCAAAGAGGCTAGGTCTAAAAATAGTCTAGGGGAGAATGAGTTAAATAAGAAAACAAAAAAAGTAATTTATTTACATCATCTTGCCACAATATTTGTGACTGCATGTTTCTTTACTGATGATATGTTTGTGGTCATAACAGTAAAGAACAAACTGTGTACAGTAAAACCTCCCTACAATTATATGTATCTATCATAGAAATAGGCGTTTAATCAAATAAAACAGTTTACAGTTTTAATGAACATTCAAATGAAGTCTAATTCTAGGTTATACAAGTCCGTGATAAAAAGCTTTTTGCATTAACCTTTTACATCATCAATATTCATGGAAGAAACAGTCACAGCATGAATATTAATTGGATATATTTTCAAAATAACATATGAATAAACTAGAACTATCACTGAAGGTGATTAATACCCCTACACATGTGACTGTCACAAGAAACAGTTTTATACAATTCAAAGGGGCATAACTCTGTAAGAAAATAGATATACTGTAAAACTATTATTGGATGTGCATCTCCTCTTAATGATAAAAGTTTTATGTCAAATTTGTACGATTCCAGTCAGCAGTCGCTGAGAAACAGTGCGGAATAATAGTCAACAGACAGACCAACACAAAACTTTTAAACAAAGGGGCATCACTTTTGTAAAAAAAATCAATCAGCCGGAAAATTATAACTGCACATGTCCTGTTTTTGATAAAGCACCATGTCAAGTTTCATTGGATTCCAGCCAGCGGTTACTGAGAAATAGTGTGGATTAAAAGTTAAAAAACAGACCAACACAAAACTTTTAAACAAAGGGGCATAACTTTGTAAGAAAATTAATCAGCTGGAAAACTATAATTGGATGTGCAAGTCACCTTTATGATAAAGAATCTTGTCAAGTTTCATTGGATTCTAGTCAGCAGTTGCTGAGAAAATGCACAGAAAAAAAATCAACAGACCGACAAACAGATTAAAATTCAAAGGGGCATAACTCTGTAAGAAAATAGATAACTTGTAAAACTATTGTTGAATGCGCATCTCCTCTTCATGATAAAGTATCATGTCCAGTTTTGTATGATTCCAGACAGCAGTTGCTGAGAAACCGTGAGGAATAAAAGTCAACAAACAGACCAACGCAAAACTTTTAAAGAAAGGGGCATAACTTTGTAAGAAAATATATCAGCTGGAAAACTGTAATTGGATGTACATGTCCTCTTTATGATAAAGCATCATGCCAAGTTTCATTGGATTCCAGTGAGCAGTTACTGAGAAACCACACAGAAAACAAGTCTACAGACCAACCGACAGCCAATCTGACTCCTATATATACACCCCGCATAAAGGTTGTGGGGGTATAATAAACTTTGGGCCATGACACAAACTGTAGAAGTAGATCTACATTCTACAGAGCAGATCCTGATCAGATGGCTCCTACAGGACCAATTTGATCTTGGTCTACTTACTCTGTTTGCAATGGCGTATAAATGCATATTTATGGGGTAAAGGGTTAAACAGTCACATTTTACAAGGACACCTTAAGTTTAACCCTTAACTTCATATAAATACCTTTGCACGCATTTGCATACTGAGAAGACCCCGATCAGACAGCTCCTGTAGGAGCCATCAGATCAGGGCCTGCTGTGATTGCTAATGGAATTTGATAAATCTGTTTCTTTACTTTCTAAAATAGCAGCAAAGTTCCACCTTCCATATTTCATAGCAACTATTATGTACATGAATAGTCAGTAAGTATTGAAATCTGGAAATAACATAGAACAGGGAAAGGGTTAATAATTAACCCTTTGTAAGCAGGAAACAGATATATCAGTAATTTGCAAACAGTGCAGATCCAGATCAGAGGGCTCCTGTAGGAACCCTTGATCAGGGTCTGCACTGTTGGTCATTTATATTGTACTCTATAAAGAAAATGTTTTAGTTGTTTACTTCATAAATATTCATAATGGGGGGAGTCAAATATTATAATTCAGCATACAATGGGTTAAGAGGTTTTGATGTACTGGGAGAAACATCAATTTGTCTTGAACCAAGACTGCATAACAGTACGGTTGTTGATCTAACACCTGCAGTACCACGACACCTTCGATTCTTGTATATAATGGGTTAGATACATGCAGTGTTAACTAGAACTATCACTAAAGGTGATGAATACCCCTGCACGGCAGCCTTGATTGCAAATCCAAGTTTGTGACACCAACTACCTGTGTAACAGGACCAACTGGAAAAAATACTCAAAGTTCAAGTGGAGAAAATTCTGTAATGTCTGCCTTAGTGGCAGGAAAATTGTGTTTTGCACATGTACTATTTGTGTTTAGTATCAATTCGATACGTTTCAAAATAAAGGAGGAGTTTGTGACACCAACTCCCCATGTTTCATGGAAAATTGACAAAAAATCTCTAAGTTCAGGGGGAGAATTTTCTGCATTGGCCAGCAGTAAACAAATGAAAATTGTGTCTTGCACATCTACCATTCGTGGTTATCATGTATACCAAATATACATTCAGTAACTTTAAGAAGAGTTCGCGACACCAACTACCCATGTTCAAATGCAGATGGACTGACTGCTCAACCAAACAACCGGCAGCTGGACAGGGTGATTCCAGTATACCCCTTCAAACAAGTTAGGGGGACTATAATTATTTACGCCAAAAATAGTTTTGACTGTATTGACTTTTTTTGTATGTTCCTGAAGGTGCATTCCTAACACTGCTTGAAAGATCATGGATGCTACCTGATGCATTCCTAACACTGCTTGAATGACCATAAACGCTACCTGATGCATTCCTAACACTGCTTGAAAGAGAAGCCTTATTCTGCTTGTTCATGCCAAACCCAGGAATACTTCCTACATCTGCTGTTTGAGGTCTCCTAGATGATGTTTTCTTACGTTCTGACTCAATGGATCTCATTGGTTGGGCTACACCCTTGGTAACCAATGCTCCACTTTCACTCATCAACAATGCTGGCCAGACAATGTAGTCCCACCTGTCTCCTCTCCTTGTGTAAGGTTTGTACAGATTGGCATCAAATGGATCACCAAACTGTGTTTCTTGGCCAAATACAATGGGTGGATCACTCAGGACCATTATCCAACAAACATTGACACACTCATAGGCATATGACACAAGTTCAGGGCAGAACTGCTCATATTCTCTATGAAGACAATTCTCCGAAAATCTCTGCAGTTTGAAACAAAAAATTAATGTAATTTATTGCCTTTTCAAATGGAGAATACATACATGAAAATTAGAAATGACACGAAAAATGACTACTAGTCGTACACCTCTCCCTATTAACAGACAGCCATCATGGCTCTGGTATCGCTCACCAGACAATCAGAGAAGATTCTCACAGTTTTCAATATATGTTTCTATAGAAAACTGGCCACCCCTGTGACAGGGCCAATTTTGACCACAGGGGCATAATTTATATAACTTTTGTAGAGGACCTGAACATGATGCTATGTGCCAAATATGAAAGCTGAGAGCCTTCCAGTTTCAGGAGAAAATTTTCGAGGTTTTCACAATATGTTTCTATAGAAAACTGGCCACCGCTAGGGCTGGCTCAATTTTGAACCCAGGGGTGTAATTAATATAAATGTTTAGAGGACCTGAACATGATGCTATGTGCCAAAAATGAAAGCTTAGAAACTTCCAGTTTCAGAAGATTTTCAAAGTTTTCACTACATGTTTCTTTAGAAAACAAGGCACCCCTGGCGCGAGGCAAATTTTGACACCTGGGAATAATTTATATCTCTTTTGTAGAGGACCTACAGATGATGCTATATGCCAAAGATGAAAGTTGAGAACCCTCTAGATTCAGAGGAGAAGATTTTCAAAGTTTTCACTACACTGTATATATTTCTATAGAAAACTGGCCACCACCTAAGGCGGGGCAAATTTTGACCCAAGGGACATAAATTATATAATTTTTGTAGAGGACCTATAGATGATGCTATGTGCCAAAGATGAAAGCTGAAAACCTGTAGATTCAGAGGAGAAGATCTTTAAAGGTTGAAATTGTTGACGAAGGACACCGCACGACGCACGCTGATGGACATCAGGCAATCACAAAAGCTCACCCTGAGTTAAAAAAGTTTTAAAAGACAGTGTTTAAAGCCAATTGCTGAAAGAATCATCCCCATTATTAAATGACACACATTATTGAATTTTAGTATGGATTTAAAATAAAACATAGATTTCAATACATGTACATGTACTTCTTTGAAAACAAACATACGAGTATGTTTACTCAAAAACTTATTTTCATAAAACAGGTATTAAAAAACATTGCTTTTACTTTAAATTTAATCTTAAAATGTAAGACTATACAATTATCTACACATTAATATTTCATTGTAATTTTGTCTCAGCTAACAATACAAGGGCTGGAAAATCTTATCTAAACTATAAATTGTTAGATTCCAACCATGTTTTACAGTGGCGGAGACAAATATTAATACCATATGTAGTTTTTACAAGACTGTGAAAGCTTCTTTAGAGTGTATTTAGGTAAATGTTCAGTAACTTTTTGACTTTCAACACTCAGTTGCATTTCTGATCCTCAATAAGTGAAGGAGTAATTCACTATGCACAAATCTTATTACATTTTAGAGTTTTCTACAAAATAAAATGAACTTGGGATAACTAAAGCCAAAATGACCAGCTAAATTCAAAACCGCAGTCTAGCATTTTTAAACTGAAATATATTGCATGCTCAATATTAATTTATTCAGACATACACAGATACTTGGTTAACTGTATTAATGTCTAGCAATGAAAGATTTAATAATAACAGACTCAGTTGAGCTATGACTTTAGCATTTTCATGAAGCCTGGGCCAGTTGTAGAAATGCAAACGAATACATGTATGAGAGATACAAGCATGTTCAGTTTACAACAATCATTTACAGTGAAACCCTGCTAATTCGACCACTTAATAAACAGCCACTGATGTCGTCTAAAGCAGGTGGTTGCTTAATGCAGGACGAAAGTTATGCAGAAAGCTCCTATATGAGCTTTCTGCATAACTTTCATCCTGCATTAAGCTACCACCTGCCTCTGCCATCCAGAATTATGCCCCTTTTTGGTGGTCGCATTAGCGGGGTTTTACTGTATATAGTATAATTTGAATCCAGCATATAGTGTAGACAAATGTTAATGTTGACCATATTAAAATATCAGTGAAGTTCCATCGCAATCCAGAAAAGAAACAATTCAGGCAGATTGAACCACACATCATTGGGAACATACCAACTGATAAACTAAGCAAGGTGAAGTCAATAACCCATACAGTTGTCAACAATATTGTCATAAAACTACCAGTACTTTCAGCTTTACAAACAATGTAAAACTTGGCCAAATGACATGTTGAAAATGCTATTCAAATTTAAGGTCTACACTCTGATACCCATCAGCTTATGTCAAACTTCAATTCCTAATGCAGTTTAGAACCTGACCAGACACTGTGTTGGCGGAGGCTGTAGGCAGGTCAAAACTGTTTCCATGGGAACCCAATTATTGTTATGGAACATGTGTTTCTCTGCATACCTTCTGCATAACATCCACATTGTAGGGTATCATAGCTTTTTTGATGTCTTTTATCTCTTTTCTAATGCCATCTGGAAGAGGGGTTCTGTTCTAAAACCAAAAAAGAAGTCAATCATTGTAATATGTCTGTAATAACAACATTGTCAGAGAGTTGCAGTTACATGTTGAACTTCAAATGCAGGTAATGATGAAAACATAATGACTTTCAAATGCAAGTAATAATGTCAACCTGATGGTCTTTGAAATGCATGTAATAGTGGGAATCTTTTTGCTAAAGACCTCTTTAAACAATCGATTTCAATTGAAACTGAAGAATATAAAACTTTCATGTGTTTGATATGGAAGAACCCGATGTTATTCCTAGATGTATTAGCCCTTCGCTTGCTGAATTTTAAAATACATTTCTCCTTCTTTACCCATGCCCTGCTGTATAATTACATATATTGTCACTGTGTACAAGTATTTCGCTGTGCAATCACTGCTATGGAGTGCACTGGTTGCAAAATCAACTCCTGCAGGAACAGTCTCATCTGGGTCTTCACTATTTACAGGTACGTATATTGACGTGAATAGCAAGCGAAGGGTTAGTATTTATTCGAGATTAATAACTGTTTGACACAGGCTGATGTTGTTTTAAGTATTGGGAGCAAAGGTTTATTTTGTATCACATGGGCAATTTTCGATGAAAGTTCAAATTGACAATCTTCACAAGAAACATAACATATACCATGTTATGTTATGTTATTGAAAATATGTGCTTATTGTAGGGACTATCTATGCTGAATTTTCAGACTGAAATGGCCTATCTGTGATTAACCCTGTCCTTCATATTAACATGTTTTCATGCATTTGCAAACAGAGTAGACCAAGACCAGACGGCTCCTATAAAAGCTGTCTGATCAGGGTCTGCTCTGTTTGCTAATGGAATTTGATATATCTGTTTTTTGTAGTTTCTAAAACAGCTACAATGTGCCACATTCCATATTTCATTATAATTTCTTTTTCCATGAATATTCAGAAGGTATTGAGATATGGAATAAACACAGAACAGGGAAAGGATTAAAGATTGTTATGCAGTAAAGGGTAAACTACAGAATCCACTCACTACCAAAGGCTTAAACTTGCTTCAGGTTTTTAGGAGTCCTCTGATCTGGGTATACACTGTTTGCAAATGACAGTGCATGTCTGTTCCATATCCAAAGGATTAAAATGATAGTTTGTGTCAAAGCAAAACAAAAAGTCCTTAAAAATTTATCTTCTAAAAATTCAGATAATAAATATTCATGATGTTAATTTTTGGTGGTGGTAGTTGGGCCAAAGTGGTTGAATGCAGAACTGATAACCCAGGGGTCTGAGGCTTGAATCCTGGCTGAATCAGCTAAATATTTTCAGAGATGCTTTTCATTGTCTCCCACCCGCACAAGTTTGCCGCCCCTCTTCCCAGGGGTTAAAAGGGTTCAATGTGAGGGTCACTAGCTGGTACTGCAGCTGTGTCATCATGACACATGTTAGCACTGCTCAATACTGTAGGCGAATGACTCAATGACCTGGGGAGTAAATGTACAGTCGGCTGAGCCGTCAATCTGACTGAAAGTACACTATAACTAGGTACTTTTTTATTTTTTACTTTTTATTTCTTACATGAACATTGAACAGGAAAGGGTTAATTGAATGTAAGCCAATATCGAAGTCTGACAGCCCTCATAATGACAACTCATATTAATAACTGTGTCCTAGTTGGTTAGTTATATTAATTTATTTGATTATTTATCAGAAACATCGATAATCCTATCAAAACCGACATTTAAAATCTATTTAAATGTGCCGGTTTGAATTTTTTCAAACAATGGTTACAAAGTTATCTTTTGGACTAAACTTAATGTAATTGGCCAATATGTGAATCATTAGCATATCCAGCAAACTGTTATATTTGATAAAATCTCCGTTTGGGAGTTACGCAATATTTTAGTTTTAAGACCCCTAAAAATTCTGCCTCCCACTACGTTTCTTTTGATTTTAGACGATCGAAGCAAGATATCAAAAACTGTGACACAGATCCCTGGCTGAGACAATGCTCTTTGATATGCCGCAAACCGCGTATAATTCAGACATAAATTACAGAAGTTATCGTTGTTTGAAAAAGCCGACTTCTTTAAATTTGCATCTGTCAAAAACATGAAAAGGAATAGAAAGATTCCCCTTGTGTTGCGTAATGTTATAATTATCTATAGCTTTCAATCATTTATATATAATGGAGAGCTTATAATATGTGTGATAATTTCCACTAAGCTCCTCCCCCTTTCTTCAATCCGATCAATTAAAAAAGCTGATTTAATTGTCGGTTTCCCATAAATCACCCATCAGAAAGCTAATCTAGTCATGGGGCCTACATAGTTTGAGGCTACCATGAGGGAAATGCGGATAAATAGCCGCCTATTGCTTTATCACGTATGTGCTCTAATTATCAGTTCCCCGCTAGGTGCCCCTGATAAGCTTGATGGTAATAAAGTAAAAGGGGTTTATACGGCTTTTGTGGTATATTTTATGGTATTTCGTTAATGCAATGGATAAAAGAGACTAATGTCTATTCATTAATGCAAAAATATAAAAAATGATTTTTTTGTGATTCTAACATACTGTGGAACCTTAATGAATGGTTTTTATCCTATTAATGTGACTGGCATCAACAAACACTGTAGCTCCTGGACAGCGAGTTCAAGAAGAAGCCCACTGATTCAGATCTGCAATGCTAGTTATCTAACCCTTTACTCTGTAAATTTTTCGTGTAAGAAAGAATGACATCATGAATACTTATTAACTGAATTAGCATAATGAAACTTTCAACATCGGATTTTGATCATGACAGAAACTGTAGAATCAGATCTATATTATATCATAAGCAAACAAGCAAATTCATAGAACCTTTAGATAATCACATCACTGGATCGCTCTACCAGTTTTTACTTGCCTTATCTTGACACTTCTTGAATATGAAAGCTGTATAAAGCATATTCAAGTACTTAATGCAAAACAGTATTGAACAGTATATGTCTGTTTTCAGCAAGGGATAAGGGCAATAAATATATATATTTTGTGTACATGTATCAAAGGGGAATAACTCCTAAAAACCTCATACCATCTGAAAATGTAATACATGGGAACGGTGCCATGGCAATAGCAAATATTCATGCTGAGTTTCATTGAATTCTGTCAATCTGTTACAGAGATATAGCATTTTCTTGCTTTTCTTAATCTGTATCCTGTTAAAACTATGACTGCTTGGAACCTGATCTCAATCCAATTTTATAATACGACATTAAACTCTAAGAGCTGTACTATCCCTTGGAAAAAATCAGAAGTTCCACTCTACATCATTCGTCCGCCATTTGTAATTTGAAAAGATGTTTACAGTAGGGAAATTTTTATTTTAACATGCACTCATGGGAAACGCGGACACAGAATTCCTTAAAACAATGACAAAGTGATTTAAACTTTATCCCAATCCAGTAAGAAATAGAAACAAATATTGATTCAAAAGAAGTAATGGAAGTGTGTGAAAGGCTCAGTGGACACAGGTAGCTTGTTGCTCAGAATGAAAGAAGAAATATTTATGACGTTTCTCTGTTATAACGTTTTCTTTACCACGGTCCCTTGCGAAATGTTATAAACAATCTTTACTGTAAAAGGGCAATAACTCCTAAATGCCACAAGCGATCAGGTAAAGTAATACATGGGAATGGTGCACCAGTGATATCATATATTCATATCGAGTTACATTGAATTCTGTCAACCGTTACAGATATGGCATCGGACAGAAAACGGACGGACGGAAGGAAAGATGGATGGACAAACCTAAAACAATATCCCCGGGCCTTTGGCAGAGGATAACTAAGCATACCCTGATCAGACAGCTTCTACAGTCTTCTCTTTTTGCAAAGGGGAACAAGTCCTATTTATGGAGCAAAGGGTTGACCCCTTCCCTAGTGAATATTTTTGTTTGAATTTATCATTTCATGAACATTCAATAACCCAATTTTTTATAATGATTATTTTCAAGGAAATGTTGGACTTACAGAAAATGCAGGATAATATCAATATATTTCATAACCAAACAGAGCAGACCGTGATCATATGTCTCCTATAGGATCATCTGCTTTGGGTCTACTATGTTTGCAAAGGCATGATAAGGCATTTCTCTGAGGAAAAGGGTTAAAATCTTCTAGAAAATTTAGTCCTTTAATACTGAATGAGCTCTATTGTTAACCCTATACTTCATGAAATTTCATGTAAGAAATAATGACACCATGGATAAGTATTTGTTGAATTTTTATAATGGTATTCAAATATATGTAAGATCCATATGATTCCATAAGCATACAGGAGCCATCTGATCTGGGTATACACAGTTTGCAAAAGCTTCAAAAGGTGTCTCTATCAGAAAAAAGGCTTAATCAGTGCACTGGCATGTAAATGTAAGGCATTTTAAATATTCATGATTCTGTTGTGGTCTATCATCATTAGTAGATCTATATACTGTACCTTCACTGTGAACAAGGCATTTTCCAAATTTTTTGTCTGAGCCTCAGCTTCTCCTTCACAAAACTGCCTGGCCATCTACAAAGGACGTTATCAGTTGGATGTGCACATACAGAAAGAGTTAAAACTACCATGAAAATGAATAGTAACACAAAGTCTCTGTTAGCTGAAAAGTTCGGAAAAGCCTGAGGGGTATATTGCTGTACATGTTCAATCAACAGTCAGTCAGACATTGCTGTTGTAACCTGTGTCTCCTGATGATGCTTATAATATATATAGAGATACTTGAATTATAATCAAATATTAGAACTGAAGAAACAATGTGAGGTACTATGACTGCCACACAATAGCAGTATTCCAACTTTTATGCTTAACCCTTACAATGCTTAATTTTCGAATGAACTATTCCAAAATTCAAACAGGTCATATTTACGATGAATATTTGGGGATTTTTCATAAGAAAAGTATAACATGACAAAGAGTGCAGACCCTGATGAGAGGGCTCCTATAGGAACCCTAACATCTGGGTGTACATTGTTTGCAGAAGGACATTAGTGAATTGTTTCCCTTCCACATTGTAAGGTTAAAGACAACAGAGTACAGCTAAAATGGTGATATCAAATTTTGTTTCCATTTTTTTTAATTTGGTGACAGCACACAAATGTTTTTAAAAATGACTTCCATTGTCTTTTGGGCAGCACACTTAATGTATTTCAGACAAAAAGTATACACACACACATAATTCTGATCAGGATATCAAAAGGATGTAAAATACTGACAGTGTTGAATGTTAAACAATGTAAATCCTGATATTAAGATGCAATGTCTCAGATGTCACACTCACTATCTGATAAAGTTTCAAAATCATGTTAACTCTTTACTCAGTAAATACGCCTTTCTGTGCCTTTGCAAACTGAGTAGACTCAAATCAGATGGCTCCTATAGGAGTCATCTGATCAGGCTCTGTTCTGGTTGCTTATGATATAATATATATATGATTCTATAGTTTCTGCAAGGGCAGAACATAACTGTGTCCATGTGCCATTATTGAGATCAATCTAATTTGCTTTTTATAATGTCATTATTTCTTACATAAATATTCATGGAGTAAAGGGTTAAGCTTTAGCCAATCCATGATTACTTTTTCAAAGAAATTGGATTCTTTGATGAGATGCTGAGTAAGTTAGTGTCTCATCAGGATCTAAACTATTTGACACAGACTATGTCTTTAACCCATTTCCTCATGGGCTATTTTTAGACCCAATCTCTTGAATAAATCTAGCTAAAAGGAGCATTAACTAGAGAAAAGGAAACATTGAGAATTGTATAATATGTAAACCACTGTGATAAAAAGAGCTTTTTGCTCCTATGGAGCAAATGCTCTATTTATCACAATGGTTTCAAAAACTGACTTACAGAGGCGCCAAAGGATGTCAGTATGAGGGAAGGGGTTAAACAGAAATGAAAAACAATCTGCTACATATTCTAAATGAAATTTAAATTAATGAAATATTTGCTCAGCAGACAGTAGGTAGTGGATGTATCAACAATGAAGACTAGTATACAGCTGTACTATTAGCTGAAGCAAGATAGTACCCTATGGAAAAATTATGTCTGTGATATAATGTACATGTCTGGGTCTAGCAAGCATGCTCATGTGACATATGATCAATGCGAATGGTTGGTATAGACCAAGATCATCAGTTACTGTTAGAATGGAGTTGTATTATTTGTTATTTAGCATGATCAACAGCAACATCACAAACAGTACAGACTTTGACCAGATGCTGTTTAAACCCTTCACTTGATTACAGAATCCTTTAATACCTTTGTAATCAATTTGTATGTGCAAAACTTTAACATTTCTAAAAACAAAATTTCTACATGTATATTGAAGTCTTACCTTGAGTATTTCTAGCAAGATTTGCACATTAGTTTTTTCATCCTTTTTCAGGGCATCGAAGGCATCAGACCATTGATTGTCATATAGCTCCGCATACCGTTCAGCAAGCTTGTTTGGTCTGTTGGTATCACTCAGATCAGCAATATCAGGATTATTGTCTGTGACTTTTGTCGACATAAGCTTACTGAGCCTAATAAAACAGCAATATGTATATCTATGTGTAATAAATTGACATACAGCATACATACAAGTATAACAAGAGTGCCATAATGTCACAATATATGCCCGTCAAATGTCTGGAAGTTGAAAGGCCATTACTCCGTATCAGGTGGCATAAAGTATGGGGAGATAATTGTAGAGTGTCAAGGACATTCTTGCTATTTATCCAACCTGACTGAGTGATTATGGTAATATACATGCTGACCAAATTCGAAAAGGATTGGATTACAATTGTTTGAGTTAGAGAGCGGACAAGCAAAAGTTCACCAAAATTCATAAAGTAACGGGAGATAATTTTTGAGTGTCAGAGACAATCTCGCTGTTTATCGAACATGACTGAGACATTATTGTAATTGTAATATTTATGCTGGCCAAATCTGAAAAGGATTGGATTACATTTGTTTGAGTTAGAGAAAGGACAAGCAAAAATTCACGGAAATTCATAAAGTAAGGGGAGATAATTCTGGAGTGTCGAAAGCAATCTTGCTAATTATCAAACATGACTGAGACATTATGTTAATATACATGCTGACAAAATTTGAAAAGAATTGGATTACATTTGTTTGAGTTAGAAAGTGGCCAAGCAAAAATGCACAGAAATTCATTAAGTAAAGGGAGATAATTCTGGAGTTTTTGGGGCAATCTTGCTGGCAATCAAACTTGACTTAGACATTATGGTAATATACTTGCTGACAAAATTTTAAGCAGAATGGATTACATTTGTTTGAGTTAGAGAGTGGACAAGCTAAAACTCAAGAAATTTAATAAAGTAAGGGGAGATAATTCTGGAGTGTCTGAGCCAATCTTGCTGGTTATCGATCTTGACTGAGACATTATGGTAATATACTTGCTGACAAAATTTGAAAAGGATTGGATTTTGTGAAGCCTTTTATGAAAGGTCCTGTTATGCAGTGTAGTCAGATGAGTTCATTCATTTTCAAGTTAGCTGCTGATCTGAATATTTCACTTCTCTTTTTGGAAGAAGTGTCGAGGTCACAGAGACATCAAAGTTTGTGGTACTGCTTTTCAGGTAAAGGGCATAGAGACACAAAAGTAGTATGAGACACTCCATCTTACGAAGATGTATCCAAACAAAATCTTAAGCCAATCGGTTGAGGAGATATACTCAGATACTCCAGTCAAATTTCTTGACAAATATTTACTATACTGAGGTTATGGTCAAAGTTATAGTGACACCATAGTAGTATGTGACCTGCCTTACCAATATTCTGAAAATGGGCGATCATTCAAAAGCAAAAGTAGAAATGCAAAAAGGGAAAATTGCAAACTCCGTTTTCTTGAGTCTGTTCATGAGTAGTAATTAAAAGTGCAACACTAATCATACCTTCTAGCACTGGCTTAAGCAGTTTCCAATTTTCAAAACTAATAACATCAAAACTAATGATCCCGAAGGACCAGAAAATATAACAACACTGAAAATGAAGTACAGGGTGACGGCTGCCACACAAGCACTTAACACCTGCTGTTGTGAAGTACATATATTCTGAAAATGGGTGATGCATGCATCCACATAAGAAATTTGGAAATCCTAACCCAAGGGGTTAAGGATATTTCATCTGGACAAATACTAAACAATTTTCACTAACAAGTACTATCACTTAACCCTTTACCTGATAGAAGCGGCTTTTAGCGTGTTTGATTTATTCCTCCGCTGAAGAAAATAATTCAAATTCACACAGTCATGAACATATTGCATAATAAATATTTTCTATATCCTAGTAGGTGGTAGCTTAAAGCAGGCTGAAAGTAAAGCAGAATGCGCCTTAAGGCGCATTCTGCTTTACTTTCAACCTGCTTTAAGTGGTCATATGTCTTCAAAACTAGAAACAGGCTATTGGGTAAAGGGTTAAAGTGATTAATACCCCCCACTAGCACATTTGACACAAAGATGGACCGCTAAATTTTCATTTGTTAAATTATGAAAGGGGAGATAATTCATTCATGCAGGAAGCGACAAATCAAAACCTTTATAGCAGGTGCACAACTTCAGATGGTGTTCAACAATACTGCAAAATTTAAAAGAGTTCTGTTGAGGTATGACAGAGAAAAGCTCCGGACAAAATTTCATTTATTAGGGAGATAATTCATGAATGAAGAATCAAATCAAAACCACAATTGCAAGTGCACAATTTCAGATGGTGTTCAACAATACTACACAATTTAAATAAATTCTGTTGGGGCATGGCAGAATAAGGCTGCAGACAATATTTCATTTGTTAAAATTACAAAAAGGGAGTTAATTCAAGAAGGAAGTGATATTTACTAAAATTAAGAAAAGGGAGATAATTCATAATTGAAGAATCAAATCAAAACGCAATTGCAGGTGCACAATTTCATATGGTGTTCAACAATACTACACAATTTTAAAAAAAATTGTTGAGGCATGGCAGGATAAAGCTGCAGAATATATTTCATTTGTTAAAATTACAGAAAGGGAGATAATTCAAGAAGGAAGTGATGAATCAAAACTGTGATCACAGGTGCACAAATTCAGATAATGTTCAAGCAGTTCTGTTGCGGCATGACAGAGTAAAGCTCAGGACTAACTTTCTTATATTAGAATTACGAAATGGGAGATAATTCAATAACGAAATAACGAATCAAAACTGCAATCGCAGGTACACAATTTCAGATGGGGATCAACAATACTGCATCCATTGATGGATGGCAGAGTAATGCTCTGGACAAAATTCCGTCTACAGACAGACAGATGGACAGATGGAGGGACTGAGTGATTCCAGTATAACCCCCCCCCACACACACACACACACTTCGTTTGGGGGTATAAAAATGATGTCTTCTCAAGATGGACCAGCACAAGAATTTATATAGACAAATATCCAGAGAACCCTTTACTAAAACTAAGTATAGGTTAGTGTTTGTTAGTCAGAATTTACAAAAATAAATTGGTCTAGCGAGGCACAGCCCCACAACCGATTTATTTTGTAAATGCTGACTAACACACACTAACCAATTTAGTGATTGAAACCATGTTTAGTTCACAAAACACCCTATGTAATTTACATATCTGTCATCTTTCATTTATATAAGAGTACCATGCGGCAACCGCTTGTATGTACCTGAGACGCGATACATTTCCGACAGCAACATCAGAGTTTTCAGAGAATAGCAGTGGATATTCAAGCGAATTATAAATGGAGGATTTTGATTTATTGAAATATGTATGAACCAATACTGTCCAAACATGAGGTCACGGTGACTCAAGTTCTCAATAACCACTTCAGAATTTCACTAATAAAACCGGTAGGTGATTACATTGTACTTTGCAGAGATTTCCCGTGATTTTGAATGGATTATCCAGAATAATTATTTATTCAATTTTGTCAATGCACATGTCTACAAATGGTATCGCAAATTTGCAAATGGAATAGACCCAGAACAGACAACTTCAATAGGCAGAGCTGCGAAATTGGCAGCAACAGTAGTTTATCAACTCTGTCTAGATCAAAACGAGGAAACACCAGTCTTAACCATATCAACGCTTTTTCGCAAACAGAGTAGACAAAGACCAGACGTCTAATCAGGGTTCGCTCTATTTCCTCATGAAATTATATAGATCTGATCCTACAGTTTTTGTTTGATTAAAAAATTCCCTTGAAAAGTTTACATTATTAAACAAATGGGTTATTAATATTCCTGAATTGATCAATTCATGTAGATCTATAAATGTTCCTTAGAGAAAGAGTTAAACACTGCTTCACAAGGGCCTGGCTCCAAACTAAAGACTCACAAATTCCTTTTACCAACCAACTCACACATAATTCAAATCCCCTGAGAGTGTCAAAAAACATTGTTTTCATTAAAAGAGACAGCAAAAAATGAGAAGTGATTTTTATTTTAGTTAATTTTCATTTATATTCAAAGCTAACGTCCAGCATGATGACTTCATGAGTTAAATTGTGCTTACAATAAAAATCAGAGAAATATTTATTGTGATAATTGTGTCTTTTGTATCCCCCTTTTTTTAAATAATTTCAAGAGCTTGAATCCACACCAATTGCTGAAAAAACTGTCCGGAATATCGAGGCGTCATGCCAATTCCATTTGCTCCAACAGGCTCCAGCTGCTAGCCGCTATTGCATCCTGTGCCTGAACTGATTCTGAATGCAGGTGCAATATAAAATAGACCGACTTACTGGGTAAATTGTCACTTACTTCTGTAAATCGACACTTACTAAATAAGTGGTCAGTTACCGGCTGATTTACTAAAATAAATCACCTAGAGAATTTGAAAAATACTGCAACACCATTGGGCAAAATATAATTTCAATCACTAAAGTCAAGAGAAAGGTCAAGGCAACAAAGATATCAAAGTAGTATGCAATACTCTGCCTTCCCAAGATGCACCCACACAAGAAATTTGGAAACCCTAACTAAAGTGATTGAGGAAAAATCCAGATGATGGAGACAACTTAAGATTGATGGATGGAAGGATGGATTGACTGAGTGCTTAGTAGTAACCTATACCTCCCCTCAAGTGGCCGATGGGGGGAGGGGAGGCATTTATATAAAGGACAGGGTTAAATCCAACTCACTCTTACTAAAGTCCTAGTCCCTAATTAGTGTTTGGACGAACAGATTTTAATAGTTAAGTCCATGAATACATTGTATACATTATACATTGTACGCATTTGCAAACAGAGTTCACCCAGATTAGCCATCTGACCTGGATCTGCCCTGATTGCTTCTGATGTTACATTGATATGATTCCACAGTTTCTGCCATGGCAAAAAATTCCATATGCTAATTATACGCATTTAGGCGAAATGTTTTTTTTTTTCAAAAGAATAATGGTGCTTTAATATGTAAGCAAACAAAAACTATAGCAACATGTGCCAAACATGTTGTTTATCATGAAATGCAAGTACATATACCCACTTTGCAAATGAAGAAGACCCAGATCAGAGACTCCTGCAGAAGCCATATATAGCTGATCAGTGTCCATTCTGTTTGCTTATGATATTATATAGCTTTGACTCTATAGTTCCTGTTATAGCAAACAAACCTGTTTTCATGTGCCATTATAAAAGTTCTGCTAATAAATATTCTTATGCTTTAACCCTTTCCCTCATATAAACGTGTTTTCACACATTTGCAAACAGAGTAGACCCAGTTCAGATGGCTCCTAGAGGACAAATCAGGGTCTGCTCTGTTTGCTAATGAAAGTTGATTTGTTTCTTAAGTTTCTAAAATGGCTGCAATGTTCCACCTTCCATATTTCATTATATCTATTTTGTCCATGAATATTTACTAGGTATTGAAATTTGGACTAAATATAGAAGGGTTAATGACTTACAATACATGGGTGTTCATGAGGTAAAAGGTTAATATCATGAACACTATGAGGAAATATTGCACTGGTACTTAACCTTTTTAGCTCAGATTCCATTAAAATGTCAGAAACCCCTTGCTCAGGATCTGTACTAATTGATTAACAAGAAACATAGATAAAAGAAAATATGGTTTCAAATAAAAAAATTAACTTGACCCTTTCTGTAATACTAACATCTCTTAATGCCTTTCAAAACAGAGCAGACCCAAAATTCCGTGAGTAATCATGTTCATTGGGAAAAGGATTAACAAAACTTCTCACCGAGTTTGAGTTTCCTGAAGCTCATCCTTGAGATGTGTAGAATTACGCTGTAAATCTTCATTTTGTGTCTCAATAATCTTTATATGCTTTTCTTTCTTTTCGATTTCTTCAGATGCTGAAATTTGGAAGGCAACTAATGTGTCTTCATGTGATTTCTTAAGATTAGCAATATGAACTCTAACGTCTTCCTTTAGTTTTTTCATGGAGTGCTTCTCGTCTTCTAATGCTGTCTGTAATTTTTCTATTTCCTTTTCCAACTTTTTATTTTTTATGTTATCTGTTGTAGCAGATGATTTTACCCGTACAGAATCAGAACTTGTCAACATTCGCTCTAGTTCTTCATTATTTTTCACTTTTTCTTTAAGCATTTTGTCTTTCTGTTCCAGTTGTATTTGAAGTTCCTCAATCTTTTCATCTTTTTCTTTAAACGCCTTCTGTAAGCTTCTTTGGTCATGTCTATGTGAGTGTTCCTATTATTAAGAATAACAAAGCATGATTTAACCCATTCTCTCCTACTGGCACCTTTTTGTGCCACTGTAAAACTCATTTTTGAAATCATTGTGATAAATAGAGCATCTGCTCCATAGGAGCAATGATTTCAAAACTACTAAATCCTAAAATTCTCCTTTTCTCAAGTAAATGCTCATTTTCGGTAGATTTATTCAAGGAGGTTAGGTCTAAACATAGTCTAGGAGGAAATGAGTTAAATATACATACAAGTGAGCCATGATGGCCCTGTATCGCTCACCTTGATAATACATTAAGTGATCTACATATTGTCTACATCTACCAAAATTGTCTTCATGCAACCTATCTGTATGGCAGGAAGCAGAAAGTTAACTTAATTTAAATGGTGAAATGTCTTTATACCAAAATGTCACATGCAGCATGCCTGGTGACACCTATTAGGCTTGATACTTGGAACTCTACTGTTTTTGATCTTTATTAATGATTTACCAATTGCACTTTCCAGTGTCATCAGTAGTACAGATATGTATGCAGATGACACTAAGTACTATTTATGATATTCAGATGTAAAAACAAGTTACATGTATTGAGTAACCAAACAATAGTGTCTGTAAGACACAGCAATGCCCCTGTGGTGGTGCTTGCCTTGCTGCACCTAAAATTCCTCTGTTATTTGACCTTGCCTTGTGGGCAGCATTGGCTGGGTGCCCAATAAAAGTATGAATGGTGTTTAATGTGAATATGCAATTCCATGCCAATAGCTTTAGTGGTCTGTGAGATATAAGATGATGAAACAAGAGGGCCAGAATGGCCCTGAAGCGCTCACCAGACAATCAGAGGAGAAGATTTTCAAAGTTTTCACTATGTTTCTATTGAAAACATGGCATCCCTGGGGTGGGGCCAATTTTGACCCCAAGGGTATAATTTATATACCTTTTGCAGAGGACCTGAACATGATGCTATGTGCCAAATATGAAAGCTGAGAAACCTGTAGATTCAAAGGAGAAGATTTTCAAAGTTTGCACTATATGTTTCTACTGAAAACTGGCTATCCCTTGGGCGGGGCCAATTTTGACCCCAGGGGCATAATTTATATAACTTCTGTAGAGGACCTGAACATGATGCTATGTGCCAAATATGAAAGCTGAGAACCCTGTAGATTCATAGGAGAAGATTTTCAAAGTTTGAACTTTATGTTTCTATTGAAAACTGGCTACCCCCGGGGCGGGGCCAATTTTGACCCCAGGGGCATAATTTATATAACATTTATAGAGGACCTGAACATGATGCTATGTGCCAAATATGAAAGCTGAGAACCCTGTAGATTCAGAGCAGAAGATTTTCAAAGTTTGAACTTTATGTTTCTATTGAAAACTGGCTTCCAATGGGGCAGGGCCAATTTTGACCCCAGGGGCATAATTTATATAACTTTTGTAGAGGACCTGAACATGATGCTCTGTGCCAAATATGAAAGCTGAGAACCCTGTAGATTCAGAGCAGAAGATTTTCAAACTTTTACTATATATACTTCTATAGGAAACAAGGCACCTCTGGGGCGGGGCCAATTTTGACCCCAGGGGCAAAATTTATATAACTTTTGTAGAGGACCTGAACATGATACTATGTGCCAAATATATAAGCTGAGAACCTTCTAGTTTCAGAGGAGAAGATTTTCAAAGTTTTCATTATATGTTTCTATTGAAAACTAGCCACCCTTTGGGCGGGGCTAATTTTGCCCCAGGGGCATAATTTATCAAACTTTTGTAGAGGACCTGAACATGATGTTATGTGCCAAATATGAAAGCTGAGAACCTTCCAATTTCATAGGAGAATATTTTCAAAGTTTTCACTATTTTGCTTCTATTGAAAACTGGCGACCCCTAAGGCGGGGCCAATTTTGACCCAAGGGGCATAATTTATACAACTTCTGTAGAGTACCTGAACATAATGCTATGTGCCAAACATGAAAGCTGAGAACCTTCCAGTTGCAGAGGATAAGATTTTCAAAGTTTTCACTATATGTTCCTATAGAAAACAATGTACCCCTGGGGCGGGGCCAATTTTGACCCCAGGGACATAATTTATGAAACTTTTGTAGAGGACCTAAAGATGATGCTATGTGCCAAATATGAAGGCTGAGAACCCTGTAGATTCAGAGGAGAAGATTTTTAAAGGTTCAAATTGTTGACGACTGACAACGGACGACGGACGCCGGTCATCAGGCGATCACAAAAGCTCACCCTGAGCACTTTGTGCTATGGTGAGCTAAAAACTGTGACAACCAACTGCATGTAAAATTTGACCTTGACATTGGGCTTGCTGGCAGCATGGGTTAGGTATGCAATGACAGTATAGATGGTATTCAATGTGTATATCCAATTCCATGAGAATAGCTACAGTGGTTAGCGAGATATAAGACAATGAATAAACTGTGACAACCAACCGCACAAACATGTGACAACCAACTGCATGTTAAATGTCCAAGTCATTTGACCTTGACCTTGGGCTTGCGGGCAGCATAGGTGGGGTGCCAAATGATAGCACAGATGGTGATGAATGTGTATGTGAAGTTTCATGTGCATAAGTGTAGGAATTACTGACATATATAACACTTTATAGCAAAGCGTGATTCTCAAGATTAGCAATATAAACGTTAACTTCTTCCTTTAGTTTTTTCATGGAGTGCTTCTCGTCTTCTAATGCTGTCTGTAATTTTTCTATTTCCTTTTCCAACTTTTTATTCTTTATGTTAGATGTTGTAGCAGATAATTTTACCTCTTCAGAATCAGAACTTGTCAACATTCGCTCTAGTTCTTCATTATTTTTCACTTTTTCTTTAAGCATTTTGTCTTTCTGTTCCAGTTGTATTTGAAGTTCCTCAATCTTTTCATCTTTTTCTTTAAACGCCTTCTGTAAGCTTCTTTGGTCATGTCTATATGAGTGTTCCTATTATTAAGAATAACAAAGCATGATTTAACCCATTCTCTCCTACTGACACCTTTTTGTGCCACTGTAAAACTCATTTTTGAAATCATTGTGATAAATAGAGCATCTGCTCCATAGGAGCAAATGCTCTATTTATCTCAATGATTTCAAAACTACTAAATCCTAAAATTCTCCTTTTCTCAAGTAAATGCTCATTTTCGGTAGATTTATTCAAGGAGGTTAGGTCTAAACATAGTCTAGGAGGAAATGAGTTAAATATACATACAAGTGAGCCATGATGGCCCTGTATCGCTCACCTTGATAATACATTAAGTGATCTACATATTGTCTACATCTACCAAAATTGTCTTCATGCAACCTATCTGTATGGCAGGAAGCAGAAAGTTAACTTAATTTAAATGGTGAAATGTCTTTATACCAAAATGTCACATGCAGCATGCCTGGTGACACCTATTAGGCTTGATACTTGGAACTCTACTGTTTTTGATCTTTATTAATGATTTACCAATTGCACTTTCCAGTGTCATCAGTAGTACAGATATGTATGCAGATGACACTAAGTACTATTTATGATATTCAGATGTAAAAACAAGTTACATGTATTGAGTAACCAAACAATAGTGTCTGTAAGACACAGCAATGCCCCTGTGGTGGTGCTTGCCTTGCTGCACCTAAAATTCCTCAGTTATTTGACCTTGCCTTGTGGGCAGCATTGGCTGGGTGCCCAATAAAAGTATGAATGGTGTTTAATGTGAATATGCAATTCCATGCCAATAGCTTTAGTGGTCTGTGAGATATAAGACGATGAAACAAGAGGGCCAGAATGGCCCTGAAGCGCTCACCAGACAATCAGAGGAGAAGATTTTCAAAGTTTTCACTATGTTTCTATTGAAAACATGGCATCCCTGGGGTGGGGCCAATTTTGACCCCAAGGGTATAATTTATATACCTTTTGCAGAGGACCTGAACATGATGCTATGTGCCAAATATGAAAGCTGAGAACCCTGTAGATTCAAAGGAGAAGATTTTCAAAGTTTGAACTTTATGTTTCTATTGAAAACTGGCTTCCAATGGGGCAGGGCCAATTTTGACCCCAGGGGCATAATTTATATAACTTTTGTAGAGGACCTGAACATGATGCTCTGTGCCAAATATGAAAGCTGAGAACCCTGTAGATTCAGAGCAGAAGATTTTCAAAGTTTTACTATATATACTTCTATAGGAAACAAGGCACCTCTGGGGCGGGGCCAATTTTGACCCCAGGGGCAAAATTTATATAACTTTTGTAGAGGACCTGAACATGATACTATGTGCCAAATATATAAGCTGAGAACCTTCTAGTTTCAGAGGAGAAGATTTTCAAAGTTTTCATTATATGTTTCTATTGAAAACTAGCCACCCTTTGGGCGGGGCTAATTTGCCCCAGGGGCATAATTTATCAAACTTTTGTAGAGGACCTGAACATGATGTTATGTGCCAAATATGAAAGCTGAGAACCTTCCAATTTCATAGTAGAATATTTTCAAAGTTTTCACTATTTTGCTTCTATTGAAAACTGGCGACCCCTAAGGCGGGGCCAATTTTGACCCAAGGGGCATAATTTATACAACTTCTGTAGAGTACCTGAACATAATGCTATGTGCCAAACATGAAAGCTGAGAACCTTCCAGTTGCAGAGGATAAGATTTTCAAAGTTTTCACTATATGTTCCTATAGAAAACAATGTACCCCTGGGGCGGGGCCAATTTTGACCCCAGGGACATAATTTATGAAACTTTTGTAGAGGGCCTAAAGATGATGCTATGTGCCAAATATGAAGGCTGAGAACCCTGTAGATTCAGAGGAGAAGATTTTTAAAGGTTCAAATTGTTGACGACTGACAACGGACGACGGACGCCGGTCATCAGGCGATCACAAAAGCTCACCCTGAGCACTTTGTGCTATGGTGAGCTAAAAACTGTGACAACCAACTGCATGTAAAATTTGACCTTGACATTGGGCTTGCTGGCAGCATGGGTTAGGTATGCAATGACAGTATAGATGGTATTCAATGTGTATATCCAATTCCATGAGAATAGCTACAGTGGTTAGCGAGATATAAGACAATGAATAAACTGTGACAACCAACCGCACAAACATGTGACAACCAACTGCATGTTAAATGTCCAAGTCATTTGACCTTGACCTTGGGCTTGCGGGCAGCATAGGTGGGGTGCCAAATGATAGCACAGATGGTGATGAATGTGTATGTGAAGTTTCATGTGCATAAGTGTAGGAATTACTGACATATAACACTTTATAGCAAAGCGTGGCACACATACAGACAGACAGATGGACGGACGGACGACTGACAGGTGCAAAACATACCCTGACTATTGTCACAGTGGCATTAAAATCAAGCATGCATATTCTTGAACACTGTTGCTGGGTAAACAGAATACAATGTAGTTTTAAGTACAGATAAAACAAAAGTCTTTCTCGTTACAACTCCTTACTAACCAACTCCTTACAGTTTAACTCTTTTGTTTTCTGCAACAAAAGACTCACAAATGACCCCATCTCTATTTCATTTAAAAGTATACCACTCAAATATTCAAAAGCTGAAACATTTTAGGTGTTTATATTGATGAGGATCTGAAGTGGGATGAACATGTAAATAAGATAAAGAAGAAAAGTTTGACTAATTTATGGCTGTTATCTCGCATTATATCATATATACCTCTCACTGCCAGAATATTACATGTATTTTACAATGCCTATTTTCAGCCCCACTTTGTTTTGTGCAATGTTGTTTGGGGTGGAATTAGCTCATAAAATCTAAAGAAGTTGTATGCATTATAAAAATGAGCATGTAAGTATGTATTTTCACATTGTTTCGTATCTGTATCCTATTCAATTAGAACAAATGAATTGTATTAGCATTTATGATAGGATAATATTGCAAACAGTATAAAGTATCAACAGAATCTTTGCAATGATAGGATAATACTGCAAACAGTATAAAGTATCAACAGAATCTTTGCAGGTTTTTATTTCCAACCTGTTTAAAAAAGAACAAAAAATTAATACAAATTTGAGAATTTCAACCAAATCTCAAACTGTTTTGGAGATATTATATCATATTCCAGACCTTCTATATGGAATAAAATACCGGAATCAATTCAATATTCAAAAACAAATGATTCTTTTACCGGTAACTTCATCCGTTCGCACGTCTCTAACAGAGAATGATCCCGCCTTTCATTTTCAGATGTATTGCTCCATACATAAAAATCAATGTTGTACACAAGTAGGTCTTTCTTGAAGCACATGCATTATGTATTTCCTATTGTTTTTCCTAGTGTGGTTCATATGACACCTTTCAAACATAAAGTATTGTGATATCAAAGATACCCTTGTATTTATCTGTACAGATATGCACATATATTCAAATATGTCAGTTACAATACAATTTAAAAGTTCATATGAGGTTTCAGACCAACAGATAACTGTTAATACTGCTATAGTTTCAGTTTCTTAGCCGGATCCTATGGTGTGACTGCCCATTGGAATCATCTCATGAAGACAATTCTGATGTGTGGTTGCACACTGGGGTTTGGTTGAGAAATTATTTGTGAAAATATGATCTGTCTGTTACTCCACTGAACTATTGTCTTGTATCTTCAAAAATTTGAAAGACTTTAAATTGTCATTATTTTACATCAGGAACTTCAGTCTCAGTATAAAAATCACTGCAGTTCCTTAGTCTATGTCTCATAATTATGAGCTTTATATGGGTACAAATTGTGCCCCTCTTGTTGCAGATTTATTTTTGCATTGCTATGAGAGTGTTTTATGCTAAACTTAAAACCTGATCGATACACCAACTGATGTTGTTAATGCTTTTAATAAAACTTCTAGGTATTTAGACAATATTTTGAATTTGGATAATCCTTATTTTGAAACTATGGTTGCTTCATTTTACCCAAAAAGAACTCACTTTCAACAAGCAAATGGATCTGACATTATGGCTTAAACACTCTTTTAAAACCAAGAAACAGGATAAGCTTACCAGACTCATGTATTGCCCTTTTTCTGTCATGCTATTAACAGCTTCCATGCAGTTGCTCTGACTTCAGCAAAGTCATTGAGTAAATAATTTTGAAAGACTTTCACAGATGTTGTCATGCTATGTTTTACATATTGTCTTGTGTTGACTGTCTTCTATGTTGTGGGGAAGTCTGGCGGGGATACCTTTATTTACACTGTTTGCTAAACTAGGGTGACTTTGAGATAAGTGTGAGGTCAGGACACCCGTAAACCGGTTTAACCTGCTTTAGCTTATGTCTCTATTACTTGTGATCAGAAACAAAAGAAAACCTACATACCACATATAATAACACACAGTGCCTCACACAATGCTGCTGACATGCAGTTAGTGATAACCCAGCCCATCAAATCATAGCTGTTTATGTTAAAGATACATTAACATACAGCTGGGCAGGAGGAGGAACTTCCTTTTATAGCAGGTAAGTACGAGGGTTGTTCGGAAAGTTCGTAGAATGTTGTTATAAAATTACGTGTAATCGTAACTGCATGCCAAAAATTAGATCAACATTAATTTCCAGATCTGTGTTACATATTTTGTGAAAATCAGCAAGATATACTTAAAAACATTTTTTCTATGCATATTACAAATACATGTATAACACAAACCCGGAGCACGTCAGCGTCGACGTGACGTCGCGAAAGTGTCAAACGTTATGCAAGTCCAGCGAACGTCGCACTTTCTCAACATAGTCCCCCGCGATATCCACGCACTTGTTATGCCTTCTAACCCATTTTGCGTATGTTTCTGCATACCAATCTTCGCTGAATGTAGATACAACTTTCTGTGTCAGTTTGATAAGTTCAGCTGCTGAATCAAATCTAATTCCACGTAACCTCGCCTTTAACTCTGGGAATACTCTAAAATCCATGGGAGCCAAGTCGGGGCTGTATGGCGGGTGTTCTAACACCTCAAATCCTAGTAAGCTGATTTCTAACTGTGTGGAAACTGCTCTGTGGCCCGGTGCATTATCCTGATGTAGTATTATACGCTCAAGATCCATATGTGGTCGCTTCTTTCGTATCGCATGAACGAGATCCCGCCTCAGAACCTGGAGAAAACAATATGCAGTCGCATATTGGTAACTTGTCTAAACAATCATTGCATACTTTAATGAATTAACAAACTATTGCTAATAATACTGAAGTTTAGTATCAATATATTTTACTCATTAAAGTCATAGTCTGTTTAAATAAACCTTACCTTAGAATAATACGCAGCTGTGACAGTCTGGCGATCTGGAACTCTGTGTTGAAGGATCATTCCATGCCGGTCCATAAAGAAAATGAACATGTGTTTGCCCGCACTTTTCTGAACTCGAGCCTTCTTTGGGGGCGGTGTATTTGGGGATTTCCACATTGATGACATGGCTTTGGTCTCTGGGTCGAAATGATGTAACCAGGTCTCATCCGTAGTGATAATTCTGTCCAAATAATCGTCACCTTCGGCATCGTAGCGGCTGAGAAACATCTGAGAGCATCGAACTCGGTTCTCCTTTTCTGTGTCCGTGAGTAACCTCGGCACCCAGCGTGCACTAACTTTAGACATACCAAGTTCATCTGTTAATATTCCATGTACGGTAGAGCATGAAACACCAAGTTTATCAGACAAATCTCTTACTGTAGTTCTTCTGTCCGCATTAACCATATCTTTCACCTTGTCCTTAATGGAAGCAGCTACGATGGATGGTCGGCCACACCTAGGATCGTCCTGGATCGATTCTCGTCCACTCCTAAAACGTGAGTGCCATTTATACACAAAAGCAGGGCTGCATATTTTTCCGTTGATTTAATCATTTTAAGAGTTTCTGTTGGCGATTTATCTAGAGCAACACAAAATTTTAAAACACTTCGCAACTCAACGTCACTAGTCGACGTCATTTCTTTTCAGTTCGCAATTCCGCTCTCTGTAGACTAAACACTGTAGTTTATGTTCCAACGCTGTCAATGTTTTGAAATTCTGACCAACTGACGTCATGACGTCATGTTACAATCAGACATTTTCGCGCCTTTCTGGTGTCAACGGAATTGAGAGAAATCATGTTTGCTTCATTAGAATAATGTTATAGAAAATAATAATTTCGAGCTGCTCCGGGTCCCTATTACTGTGTTGCTACGGCAACCTGTATATTCGGTAAACATTACACGTTTTATTTCTTGCTTTGAAAATATTTTAGAAACAAGGTTAGGTACTTACATACCGAATTTCAAATTGATCAAACAAAGCTAACTAGAGATATAACAAAATTCTACGAACTTTCCGAACAACCCTCGTATTTCTAAACAAAACAGATTTTACTTACATAAATCTACTTTTAGCAGCAAAATGCCTTACCAGCTATAAAATCTGCTGACTTTTCAGTTATAGTGGGAAGGTATTTACTATAGAGATGAAACATTTAACTCACCACTGCAGCTATGCAAATACTGTGGTAGAAACTCTACTGTGTAAGTCTTCTTTATTTCTATACAGCTTCTACTGAGTACCACTGTATTAGGAAGTACTTATCCTAATAGCTGACCATTGACAAGACTTAGTAAAGAGGCCCAGACTGGTCATATGACCCTTTGGGCAGCTACCAGAGGAGCCAGGGACAAGACGTTATCTTAGAAGGCCTCAAAAGAGTGAGGTAAAAGGAAGAGAAAGTAGAACTGTTCTTCTATGTAGCAGCACTGAGAATATCACCTTTGGGGGCATGTTTAACAAAAGCCCATGGGGTAGAGATAGTCCTAATTAAGTTCATTACAATATCTCTAGAAATGGAGGTGACAGGAATGTCATTTGTGCCTTTGATAGGGGCAAAAAGTCTCTTCCTCTGACCTCTAAAGTTTTTGACTCTGGCCAAGTAAAAACGAAGCATCCTAACTGGGTATAGCATACAGTCAAGCTAGGGATCACAAAAGTATCCAAAGCAATAGAAGGGAGATGAGACTTGAAAAGAAACCCATTTTTGGCATAAACATGAGAAGAAAAACTGCCTTCCACATGAGATGAGTCAGAGAAGATTCAGTCATAGGTTCATATGGTACCTTCATTAAGGACTGAAGAACACAGGCAATATTCCACTCGGGAGTAAGAAAATGGGAAACTGGTCTCTGAAGCTCAAAGGCTCTAACTAGAGGTTTGTTTTTGTCACAAAAACAGATGTCTCCCCCTTCATCCTCTTTCCAATACACAATTGTAATGTCTGTTACTCCAAAGTTATCAGGGGTAGATAATTAAAACAAGAGGGCCATGATGGCCCTGATATCGCTCACCAGACAATCAGAGGAGAAGATCTTCAAAGCTTTCACTATGTTCTATAGAAAACTGGCCACCCCTGGGTTGGGGCTTCATTTCTTAGCATGACTTGACTAAAATTAGCATGCAGTTTGGATTCTGATCTGCATATACCGGTATGTATCTTCATATGCGGTTTGTACATGAGTTAATTGTAAGATTGATATGCATTAACCCTTTCCTCCATAAAATGCCTTTCTACGCCTCTGTAATAGTCACTTTATGAAACCATTGTGATAAATAGAGCATTTGCTCCATAGGAGTAAATGTTCTATTTATCACAATGGTTTCAAATCTACACAATTCTGAAAATTTCCTTTTCTCTAATTAATGCTCCTTATCAGTAAATTTATTCAAAGGGGTAGGATCTGAAAATAGCCTATGAGGGAATGAGTTAAAAACAGTGTGAACAAACAGAGACTAATTCTGAAGCAGACAACTTTATAGAGTTTTGACCAGGAACTTGACCTTTCCAATGATTGCACAACCCAGACTGAGTATCTGGAGTCCTAGCTAAGGTGAACCTTTATACTGTAAAAAGTCTATTTAAAAGTATAACCAACAGGGCAGGGCCAATTTTTACCTCAGAACTATGATTTCATTAAGGTATCATCAGAAAATCTATACACCAAATATCTAAGCTCTGTGAAGATTTTTAAAATGTTCTCCATGCCTAACCTAAGTGAACCCAGCATTCTGCTACTTGTACTGAAAAATGAACAACAGTCAGCTTGAGAAAACTGGCCACCCCTGGGACGGGGCCAATTTTGACCCCAGGGGCATAATTTATATAACTTTTGTAGAGGACCTGAACTATGTGCCAATTATGAAAGTTGAGAACATTACAGTTTCAGAGAAGATTTTCAAAGTTTTCACAATATATTTCTATTGAAAACTTGAACCCCCTGGGCGGGCCAATTTTGACTCCAGGGACATAATTTATATAACGTTTATAGAGGACCTATAGGTGATAGGTGATGCTATGTGCCAAAGATGAAAGCTGAGAACCCTGTAGATTCAGAGGAGAAGACTTTTAAAAGTTCAAATTGTTGACGACGCATGACGCACAACAAACGCCGACAGGCGACAGACATCAGGCGATCACAAAAGCTCACACTGAGCACATTGTGCTCTGGTGAGCTAAAAACAGGTGTACAACAACTCATGCTGGTGAACATTCCTGTGAAGTTTGGTGACTCTAGCCCCAGTGTTTTCAGAGATACTCGTAACAAAAAGTTTGTCAAAAGTTATCATTGGGAGAAAATTAAAATATGCCAGGTGCACAACAACTCATGATGGTCAACACTCCTGTGAAGTTTAGTGACTCTAGCTCTACTGGTCTAAGAGACACGTGTAACACAAAGTTTGTCTAATTTTAAGTCTTCAGGGGCAATAACTCAGTTATCAGAGGGAGACAATTCAAAACCCAAGGTACACAACTCATGCTGATAAACATTCCTATGAGGTTTGGTGACTCTAGCCCTAGCGTTTTCACAGATAAGCGCAACACAAAGTTTGTCTAATATTAAGTCATCAGGGGCAATGACTCCAAAGTTATCATGGGGAGACAATTCAAAATACCTAGGTACACAACAACTCATGATGGTGAAAATTCCTGTAAAGTTTGGTGACTCTAGCCCTAGCGGTTTCAGAGATATACTCATCACACAAAAGTAAAGCTTGTCTGATTTTAAGTCATAAGGGGCAATAACTCCAAAGTTTTTAGATGGAGACAATTCAAAAACTCTAGGTGCACAACAACTCATGCTGGTGAACATTATCCTGAGAAGTTTGATGACTCTAGCCCCACTGGTTTCAGAGATATGTGCAACACAATGTTTCTCTAATTTTAAGTTATCATATCAGGGGCAATAACTCCAAAGATATCAGGGGGAGACAATTTAAAAAAAACCCATGTGCACAACAACTCAAGCTGGTGAACAATCCTGTCAATCTGGTGAACATTCCTCTAGTCCTAGCGGTTTCAGAGATATGTGCGACACAAAGTAAACTTTGTCTGATTATAAGTCATCAAGGGCAATAACTCCAAAGTTATCACGTGAGAAAATTCAAGAACCCCAGGTGCACAACAACACATGCTGGTGAAAATTCCTGTGAAGTTTGTTGACTCTAGCTCTACTTGTTTCAGAGATACGCGTGACACAATGTTTCTCTAATTTTCAGTTATCATATCAGGGGCAAAAACTCAACAATTATCAGAGGAAAGACAATTCAAACAAGAGGGCCATGATGGCCCTGATATCGCTCACCAGACAACCAGAGGAGAAGATACTCAAAATTTTCACTAATGTTACAAATGAAAACTGATCACTCCTGGGGCAGGGCCAATTTTGACCCTAGGGCTATAATTTATATAATAATTTTACCTTTGGTAGAGGACCTGAACATGATTATATGTGCCAAATATAAAGCTGAGAATATTACCTCCCAGTTTCAGGAGAAGATTTTCAAAGTTTTCACTATATAATTATGTTTCTACTGAAAACTGCCCACCCCTGGGGCGGGCCAATTTTGACCCCAGGGGCATTATTTATATAACTTTTGTAGAGGACCCGAACATGATGCTATGGGCCAAATATGAAAGCTGAGAACCTTCCAGTTTCAAAGTTTTCACTATATTTTTCTATTGAAAACTGCTCATCCCTGGGGCGTTGCCAATTTTGACCCCCAGGGCATAATTTATACAACTTTTGTAGAGGACCTGAACATGGTTTTATGTGCCAAATATGAAATCTAAGAACCTTCCTGTTTCAGAGATGAAGATTTTCAAAATTTTCACTAGATGTTCCTTTTAAAAACTAGAAACCCTTTGGGCCTGGCCATGTTTGACCCCAGGGCCATAATGTATTTAAATTTTGTAGAGGACCTGAACATGGCGCTATGTGCCACATATGAAAGCTGAGAACCTTCCAGTTTCAGAGGAGGAGATTTTCAAAGTTTTCACTATGTTTCTATTGAAAACTGCCCACACCTTGAGCGGGGCCAATTTTTACCCCTGGGGCATAATTTATTTAACTTTTGTAGCTGAGAACATCCTGGTTTCAGGAGAAGATTTTCAAAGTTTTCACTATGTGTTTCTAATGAAAACTGTCCACCCCTGGGGTGGGCCAATTTTGTCTCCAGGGCCATAATTTATATAACTTTTGTAGAGGACCTGAACATGATGCTATGTGCCAAATATGAAAGCTGAGAACCTTCCAGTTTCAGAGGAGAAGATTTTCACAGTTTTCAAAATATATTTCTATTGAAAACTGGCCACCCCTGGGGCGGGGCCAATTTTGACCTTAGGGCTATAATCTATATAACTTTTGTAGAGGACCTGAACATGATGCTATGTGCCAAATATGAAAGCTAAGAACCTTCCAGTATCAGAGGAGAAGATTTTCAAAGTTTAAATGTATGTTTCTATTGAAATAAGGCACCCCTGGGGAAGGGCCAATTTTGGACTCAAGCTCAAGGGCATAGTTTATAAAAAACTTTTGTACAGGACCTAAAAATGATGCTATGTGCCAAAGATGAAATCTGAGAACCCTGTTGATTCAGAGGAGAAGATTTTTAAAGGTTCAAATTGTTGACAACGGACGATGGACACTGCACGACACATGCCGACGGACGACGGATATCAGGCAATCACAAAATCTCACCCTGAGCACCTGGTGAGCTAAAAACCCAGGTGCACAACAACTCATGCTTGTCAAAATTCCTGTAGAGTTTGGTGACTCTAGCTCTACTGCTTCAGAGATACCTGCCACAAAAGTTTGTCTAATTTTAAATGGAGTTTTCCGCATTACTTTTGACCTCATCCTGCATTAGGCTCCCATCTGCCTTACAGAGACCCATAATTAGCTTGTAACTATGACGTCCCTTCATATATGATTGTAACTACCACATCCCTTTGTATATGTTCAGATTGTAACCACCACATCCCTTCGTATATGTTCAAATTGTAACTACAGTAAAACCTCCATTTAACGGCCACTAAATTGTGTTAATTAGTTGGTATTCAGGGCAGGTGGCTGTTTTACTTTCACCTTGCTTTAAGCAGCCACCTGCCTTTAACACAAAATACTTGATTTTATTTAGTGGTTGTTATAGAGAGGTTTTACTGTACAACATCCGGTCATATATGTTTAGCTTATACATATACATTCATTCATATAAAGCAGAATGGTAGCAAAAGTTTAACAGTTTATCTGATGAGTATTAATTTGCGAAATAATGACTGCAATGATATTATTAGCTGAATTGTGTTGATGGAATTATGATAACAGGATTTTTGACATAATTGTGTCAAATGAAGTTTCTATAAGGTTAGAGTTAAATTAATGCTATACATGTACTTGTAAATAACAACCAAGTCTAACTTGAATCACTTCAGATACTATTACAAACACACTAGTGTAATAACCCTTTCCTTAATATAAACCTTTTTCACACTTTTACAAATAGAGCAGACCTGGTCTGACAACTCCTATAGGAGCCATCTGACTAGGGTATGCTCTGTTTGCTTTTGGCAACATAACCTTATGCTGTAATATCATGCTGACAGCAAATGATTCGCCAGGCAACAGAACAACTTAAGTACACAGCAACAGATTTATTATTACACACACTAGTGTAATAACCCTTTCCTTCATACAAACCTTTTTCACACTTTTACAAATAGAGCAGACCTGATCTGACAACTCCTACAGGAGCCGTCTGATTAGGGTATGCTCTGTTTGCTTTTGGTTTACATAGATCTGATACTGCAGCTTGTGTCATACAGTACTCCCTCCCTACAATGGCCCTCTCAATAACGAAATCCTCCTTACTACAACGCATGTCACTGTTTCCGAAACAACAAGGCTCCAGAAACAACTTTTTTCCATCTTATTTTCTTTATGCCTCTATCAAACCCTATGTTGTGACCACTCTTTAGAATCGTCACTTCACAACATAGGGTTTGATTGAGGCATAACGGTTTTAGTTCTCGAAATATACCTGATCTGGGGATCTGCAAACAAGCTAATTATGCTTGATTTTCCCTCCCTATAGCAACTCCCTCTGAACAACACATACAATATTCATATCCCAAAGGGTGTCGTTGTAGAGAGGTAGCACTGTAGTCAAAATGTCCTGTGTTCATTATCATTTTAAATTTTGATCTAATTAATATTAATGATGGCATTATTTCTTACATGAATATTTAACAGGTAAAGGGTTAACTCATGGTTTGTTTTAATTTTCAGTCAATCCTATTCATCTGAAATAAAAAAAACAAAAACAACATCTTTACCTTAAATTGTCAAAGTAGATTTTGTTTATGCTGCGTTCAAATATTTAACTGAGTGTCAAATAGAAACTGTTTGACTTCTGGTTTGATGCCAAATTACCAAATGTCTCATTTGGATCCATACTCTTTGCAAACATTATTATTCTTTTGTAGTAAGGTAAGCCCTTTATTCCTCTCTATGCCTTTGCAAACGGAGTAGACCCAGATCAGAAAGCTCCCATTGGAACCATCTGATCAGGGTTTGCTATGTTTGCTATAAATGAAAAACAAGAGAGTCGTCACGGGTGACAAATGCCCCCAAAGTGTTTGACACCGAAATGCATTTTGGCGGAAAAACAATACAATGTAATGCAGGTGTAACATGAAATTTTGATGCTGTTAAAAATGACACAGGAGTCAGTTCTTAACATTAGAAACAGAACCTTTGACGATTATGATAGCTAAGAAAAGAGCCAAGGGTCAAAACTTAGTTAAAAAGGACCCTAAGTCATTCTCAACGTTAAAAAGGACCCTGGGTTTATTGTCAATGTTTAAGGTATAGGAGATATGCTCTGGACAAGCTTTTTGTATCTGGTAAGGTATAGGAGATATGCTCCGGACTGTAAAATTGAGGTCAAAGGTCAAGGTCAAGGTCAGTGATCTGAAAATGGTACATGACTCTCTGCCATCCCAAGATGAACTCACAAACCAAATTTGGAATCAGTAGCTGGTAAGGTATAGGAGAAATGCTCCAGACAAGCTTTGTGTACAATCTAGGTCAAAGGTCAAGGTCACAGTGACCTGAAAATGGTACGCGACACACCGCCATCCCAAGATAAACTCACACACCAAATTTGGAATCCGTAGCTGGTAAGGCATAGGAGATATTCTCTGGACAACCTTTTTGTAAAATCGAGGTCGAAGGTCAAGGTCAAGGTCACAGTGACCTGAAAATGGTACGTGACATTCCTCCATCCCAAGATGAACTCACACACCAAATTTGGAATCCGTAGCTGGTAAAGTATAGGAGATATACTCCGGACAAGCTTTTTTGCAGCTGGTAAGGTATAAGCTTTTTGTAAAATCGAGGTCAAAAGTCAAGGTCAAAGTGACCTGAAAATGATATGCGACACTCCGCCATCTCAAGGTGAACTCACACACCAAATTAGGAATCCGTATCTGGTAAGGTATAGGAGATATGCTCCGGACAAGCTTTTTGTAAAATCGGTCAAAGGTCAAGGTCAAGGTCACAGTGATCTGAAAATGGTACGCGACACTCCTCCATCCCAATATGAACTCACACACCAAATTTGGAATCCTTAGCTGGTAAGGTATAGTTGATATACTCCGGACAAGCTTTTTGTAGCTGGTAAGGTATAAGCTTTTTTTAAAATCGAGGTCAAAGGTCAAGGTCAAGGTCACAGTGACCTGGAAATGGTACACGACACTCCGCCATCGCAAGATGAACTCACACACCAAATTTGGAATCTGTAGCTGGTAAGGTAAAGGAGATATGCTCCGGACAAGCTTTTTGTAAAATCGGTCAAAGGTCATGGTCAAGGTCACAGTGACCTGAAAATGGTACGCGACACTCCTCCATCCCAAGATGAACTCACACACCAAATTTGGAATCCTTAGCTGGTAAGGAATAGGAGATATATTCCGGACAAGCTTTTTGTAGCTGGTAAGGTATAAGCTTTTATTAAAATCGAGGTCAAAGGTCAAGGTCAAGGTCACAGTGACCTGGAAATGGTACGCGACACTCCGCCATCTCAAGATGAACTCACACACCAAATTTGGAATCTGTAGCTGGTAAGGTAAAGGAGATATGCTCCGGACAAGCTTTTTGTAAAATCGGTCAAAGGTCATGGTCAAGGTCACAGTGATCTGAAAATGGTACGCGACACTCCTCCATCCCAAGATGAACTCACACACCAAATTTGGAATCCTTAGCTGGTAAGGTATAGGAGATATACTCCGGACAAGCTTTTTGTAGCTGGTAAGGTATAAGCTTTTTTTTTAAATCGAGGTCAAAGGTCAAGGTCAAGGTCACAGTGACCTAAAAATGGTACGCGACACTCCGCCATCCCAAGATGAACTCACACACCAAATTTGGAATCTGTAGCTGGTAAGGTAAAGGAGATATGCTCCGGACAAGCTTTTTGTAAAATCAAGGTCAAAGGTCAAGGTCAAGGTCAAAGTGACATGAAAATGGTACGCGACACTCCCCCATCCCAAGATGAACTCACACACCAAATTTGGTATCCCTAGCTGATGTGACAAAGGAAATATACTCCGGACAAAAGGTACACACACCCACACACCCACCCACCCACACACACACACACCCACGCACGGTGCGATCACTATATGCCGCCAAAGCCTAGCTTTGGGGGCATAAAAATATAGATATGACTCCTCAGTTTCTGTCATCTTCAAATGTTCTGTGTTCATATGCCATTATAAAAATGAATTTAACTAATATCAATGACATTGTTATTTCTTACAAGAATTGTCATGGAGTAAAGGGTTAACATAATTATGCCATGATATAGACTTGAACCTACTGGGACAGTATCATAGTCAGACAGGGATTGATCCTGAGCTAAGAATTGGTCAAGCTCCCTTGCAGCCTTCTGCCAGTCAATCTGCTTGCTAAATTCCACCACTTGTTTCACGGACTCCATTTCATTGGTATGAAACCTGAAATAAAATATTTAAGAAATGAATGACGTGCTCCCGTTGTTCATGAGGTTATGCAACGCATAGCTTTACGAGCAAAGTTAGTGAAGCCCGGGCTTCACATAAATCTTTGCTCGTAAAGCTATGCGTTGCATAACCTCATGAACACCGGGAGCAAGTCATTTATTTCTTATATTTATATTCCATTGTATTTCTTATATTTCAACGGATCGGATATTGAAATGAACTTTCATGGGAAAATGCAACTTTCTTTTAGAATAAGGTTATATAAGGACGTTGCAGGGCGAATGTAAATATTGTACCATATACTTTCTGAAATGAGTTGACTGGCATTCACAGACAGTGTATACCCAGATCAGAGAGTCCCTACAGCAGCACTCTGATCAAGGTCTGTGCTCAAATTCCTCTACCTTTTGTTGAGAATAATAAATGGACTCTAACATTAAAGAAGGATGGATCATTCTACTTTGAAAAATCAGCATTTAAAGGGTTTTAAGATGTTGTAAAAATCCAGAACAAATAACAACTAGAACTGTAAGCCAAAGGCTAATAACCCCCACCCACCTGGCTACTTGTCAGAACACCTATCATCAATATGAACATGTACATACAGAAACATGAAGAGATTTAAAAACAATACATGCCCCAACCCAATTTATGTAATAAAAATGACAAGATATTCAGCAAAAATGAAGAATAATTCAGAATTCAGAGAAATAAGACCCTTCCATGAGCTTTTATCCACACAGCATTTTTTTTCTCACATTCTAAAGTACATGTGTTATAAGTTATGAGAGCATTGAAAGCAATACCATGGTCCCTAACCGGTTGAACTCTGTCACAATTTAACGAAAAGCACTTATGTGCTGCACATTCATACAAGAACCTGTATATCACACTTATTGATTCAAATATATCACTTCTAACATGTAATATTCAATCCAAGATCAATCACAAACATAAATAAAGCAACTTTTACCAAAAAAGGGAAATAAGTCTGTTAAAATTCAAAGAAGTGTTATGGCTGCTGCCAATGTCATCCAATAAGTTCAAGCAGCTTTGTTTATTTTTATGTTGTGTCAACTCCAAGGTTCTAAACCAAGGTACCTTTTCAGAAAAACATTAAGTTCAAGGACCATAACTCTGACAAAAATTATTCAACCAGATAGATATTCAAATTTAGGCTGTAACTCATCTAGATTTAGCTTTATGTTAAATATAAAGTTAATATCTTCAATCACTTCCAAAAAAAGACCGGAAAATTGAAAATTTGACAAAAAAATCAAGTTCAAGGGCCATAACTCTGGCAAAAATTATTCAACCAGACTGAGATTGGGAATTAAGCTGTAAATCATGTAGATTTAGCTTTATGCCAGATATAAAGTTAATATCACAAAACCAATTCCCTATAATTATGGGCAACTGAACATTGTGCTTTTGGGTGTTTTTTTATATACACATTGGACTGTGTGCATCCTGCTGCACTCAAATTTACTCTTTAATACTCTATAAACAAAATACTTGACTTTCATCTATAACAATGTAATATTTATTTCCTTTAGCTATGGATAAGTTCATGATCACGATTAAATAGAGTTTGGAAACTGGCCAAACGTATAATTTTAGTTTCAAAAAGACTAATACAACTTGTACTTTAGTACTGAAGAAAATAGGAAACTCCGTTATTGTTTGGAAGTGTTGGAAACAAGAGGGCCAGAATGGCCCTGATGCATTCACCAGACAATCAGAGGAGAAGATTTTCAAAGTTTTAAATATATGTTTCTATAGGAAACTAGCCAGCCCTGGGGCGGTGCCAATTTTGACCCAAAGGGCACAATTTATATAACTTTTGTAGAGGACCTGAACATAATGCTATGTGCCAAATATGAAAGCTGAGAACCTTCAAGTTTCAGAGGAAAAGATTTTCAAAGTTTTCACGATATGTTTCCATTGAAAACTGACCGTCTCTGGGGCGGGGCCAATTTCGACCCCAGGGGCATACATTTATATAACGTTTTTTATGTGCCAAACATGAAAGCTGAGAACCTTCCAGTTTCAGAGGAATAGATTTCCAAAGTGTTCACATGTAGATTTAGCTTTATGCCTGATATAAAGTTAATACATGTATCTCCAACCACTTCTGAAAAAAGTATGGAAAATTCAAAATTTGAAGAAAAAAATTAAAGTTCAAGGGCAACAACTCTGAAAATAATTATTCAACCGGACTGAGATTGGAACATAAGTTGTAACTTATCTAGATTTAGCTTTGTACTAAATATAGACTTGATATCTCCAGTCACTTCCATAAAAAGTCCAGAAAACCGGAAAACATTGGTAGGGGACGAAAGGGGGAGATAACTCCTGAAGTAGCAGTCCGATCATAATGAAAATATGAGGTGAACAGGTTTATATGGTCATATGGCTATACTTGAAGTTTCAACAAAATTGAAGCAAAACTGTAGAAGAAGAAGGCCGGACAAAATTGTGTCCACGGACAGACAGACGGACGAATTGACAGATAGTCTCAGAACTCTCACTAAAACAATATGTCCCTCCCATTCAGTTTAAGCAACATTATGATTCCATACTGTGTACATTCTTTAAACAGAAATGTGAGCAAACCTTTACATGAGAAGTGATCAAAAGGGTTTTGTGTACTGTTTATAAACTCTGCATAACTAATAAGCCAATAAAAGAGCACTTACCAAACAATTTGTTCAGGAAGATTAGATCCCTGCTCTTGGTTTGTGGTGATTCCTTTAACCTGTTTTTCAAGAGTACGAGGTAACTGACTCTCACTGGAGTGAGATTGTTGTGAACCATGATTACCTTTTCCAGAACTGTTTAAAAAAGGAATATACATTTTGTAAAAAGTTTGTAGAGGACCTGAACATGATGCTATGTGCCACACATGAAAGCTGAGAACCTTCCAGTTTCAGAGGAGTAGATTTCCAAAGTTTCACATAGGGGATAACTGTTGCGTATTTGAACATTTGTAGCAGTATATCGGTGGATTATATGCCGCAAATTTAGTTTTACATGTGACGCATTAGCAGAGCATGTAAAATGATTATTTGCAACATATAAACCAACGATATACTCCTGCAAATCTTCAAATATGCAACGTTTATCCCTATTCTAATGAAACCATATACCCAGATGGTAAAAAACAAACAATACTTTAAGTCCTTTGATATTTTCTCTCTGTCGTCATAACATGACGTCATGAAACACTGCATATCTCGGCATTAGGCATATAGAAAATAGTTCTCTCGGAATCTAGCAATTGTGCTTATATTAAACATACCAAGAACTGTTGTCACTATATGCTTCTATTGAAAACTGGCTACCCCTGGAGCAGAGCCGATTTTGACCCCAGGGGCATAATTTATACAACTTTTGTAGAGGACCTAAACATGATGCTATGTGCCAAATATGAAAGCTGGGAACATTCCAGTTTCAATATGCTTCTATTGAAAACTGGCTACCCCTGGGGCAGAGCCAATTTTGACCCCACCGGCATAATTTATATAACTTTTGTAGAAGACCTGAACATGATGCTATGTGCCAAAGATGAAAGCTGAGAACCCTGTAGATTCAGGAGAAGAATTTTTAAAGTTCAAATTGTTGACGACGACCGACGCACACCGACAGACGATGGACATCAGGCGATCACAAAAGCTCAAACTGAGCATTTTTGGCTCTGGTGAGCTAAAAACTTTACCCTGGCAAGTCAACAGACATTGGAAACTAGAACTATTTCTTTACAATTTCTGATTAAGTCTCTATAATGTGCATTATATTGCTTTTCTACAGTTTAGGCCCCCCACCCACCCATAGTGCAATGGGGTGGGGACAAGCAAATTTCCAAGTCAAATAAAGTCTTTGCTTCAGTCCCTACAATTTTCAGATATAAAATATGCCTATACAAGAAGTCAACGTTTTTTAAGTAAATGGGTGCTATATTGCCTTCCTCTAGTTTGGTGCAACCCAAAGAGCCCCGCGGTATGGGGACCAAAAATTTCCAAGTCGTAAATTATAATTTCTGATTCAGTCCACAGAATTTTCGAATGCATATATCCGTACAAAAACTGGACGTTTTTGTGAAGAAATAGACATATATTGCTTTTCTTAACAAATTATGAAATCCAAAACAATATTTGCTCAAGTTCCCAAAAACTTTTGGACACATATGCCTATACAGAAAGTCAATGGTTTATTGAGGAAATGGGGATTATATTGCTTTTCTATTGTTTGGTCACACCCATAGTGCCCAGGGTTTGGGGGACCAAAGAATTCCAAGTCAAAAATAATCTCTGGTTCAGTTCCTACAACTCGTTTAGAGGCATGCCTGTACAACATGACAAGCAATATTTCAGCCCTATGGCATTCCTTCTGATTCCACTCAAAAATTGGCCTGGTTCTTACAAGTTTGACAGAGGGTCACCTAAGGAATATTCCAGCAAAATTCTATCAACATTTGATAATTGTTTTCATGCATTTGTTTTTTTTAAAATTTCACCTCAGCCGTATAAGGAAAATTAAAACCCCTATAATTCTTTCAACAAAATTTAAAGGGAGTCCATTAGAATAAGATTTCTGTAAAGTTGTAATCAACTTCCTGTTTCAGAGACATTTAAAGGAAAAGCAAATGGACAAATGGATGAGGGACGGACAACTTATTGTGACTGATCCCGTTAGCTCAACCTGAGCATATGCTTAGGTGAACTAATAACAAAATAATAAACATGTGTTCAACAAAAAACACATTTTACAAGTTGAAGAAAGCACTGTTGAATTTATTAAACGAATTTACATCACAAAGTTATCTGCAACAAAACAGATTCTAAAACTCAATTAAAATAACATTCAAAACATACCTATTTGGTTGTTTGTTCTGATCATCTTGTGACTGTGTTGTTTCTTTTCCACCTCTGAAAAAGCAATACATACATCTAGTAATTCTCCTCTACAGTCAAAGCTCATGGGTCCGTTCTAATTCTACATCTTAAACACTTAATCCCATGAATATTCATGTAAAAAATAATGACAAGATGGCCCTTAATCGCTCATCTAATCATGATAAATTTAAAATTATGGCTGGGTTGTCCCATGGTGGGGACAATATTAACCTAAGAGAACAATGTTGATAGTGGATCATGAGCAGTGGTTCTGGAGAACAAGATTTTCAAAGATTTGGAATATTGGTTTTTATCAAGACAATAATTCTGACCAATGTAGATTGGACTAACAAAAGTGTTTGAAGGAAAACATGTGTCACAAAAAATGTGACAATTAAAAAACCCAGATGCACAACAACTCATGCTGGTGAACAGTCCTGTGAAGTTTGGTGTCTCTAGCCCTACTGGTTTCAGAGATACATGCAGCACAAAGTTTCTCTAATTCTAAGTTAACATATCAGGGGCAGTAACTCAAGAATTATCAGGGGGAGACAATTAAAAAACAACCAGGTACACAACAACTCATGCTGGTGAACATTCCTGTGAAGTTTGGTGACTCTAGCCCTAGTGGTTTTAAAGACATGCATGACACAAAGTTTCTCTAATTTTATGTAATCATATCAGGGGCAATAACTCCAAAGCTATCAAGGGAAGACAATTCAAAAATCCCAGTGGTACAACAATTCATGCTGGTCGACATTCCTGTGAAGTTTGGTGACTCTAGCCCTAGTGGTTTCAGAGATATGCACGACACTAAGTAAAGTTTGTCTAATTTTAAGCCATCAGGGGCAGAAACTCCAAAGTTAACAGGGGGAGACAATTCAAAAACCCCAAGAGCAAAACAACTTATGCTTGTGAACAATCCTGTGAAGTTTGGTGACTCTAGCCCTACTGGTTTCAGAGATACGCGTGACACAAAGTTTGTATAAATTTAAGTATTCATATCAGGGGCAATAACTCAAGACTTATCAGGGGGAGACAATTCAAAAACCATAGGTGCACAACCACTCATGCTGGTCAACATTCCTGTGAAGTTTGGTGACTCTAGCCCAACTGGTTTCAGAGATACGTGCGACACAAGTTTGTGACGGACAGACAGACGGACGGATGTCCGTGTTTACATTTCGGGTCCTGTGTGGTAAGATTTGTGTCAAAATATCCCTTATGTGGTACTTTGGACTGATGCGGTATATCACATCACTGAATTTCGTTATTTGTGTCCAGGATACCTTTATGAGGTGTATGGAATCGTTTGTAAGAAAGTACCACAAAAGTCACGGACAAAATATTAGGACGAAACTTTTTTGTCCAAAAAATAATTTGGTTATCGTCTTTTCCAAGGACATGGATATATTCACAATCATTATACAACATTGGCTTTGGACAAAATGTGCCATATAATCATCGGCAACAAGTAAGCCATACGTACCTATTGAACTGAAAGAAAATGTGGTACCACATTAGGTGGTTTTTGGTGAAAATGTTACCCCATAAGAAAAGTACCACATTGGTAGCGAATGTGGGTCCGTGACAGACAGACGGACGGACGGACGGAGAGACAGACAAATCTGGCAAAAACAATATATCTCCACATAAATGGGGGAGACATAATAACTCAGAATGTATTGCATGTAGAGTGACAAACATTCGTTTCATCAATGGTCCTCAATGAGAGGAAGACACATGAAATTTGAAAGCTCTAAAATGATTAGTTTTAAAATTGCGGCCAAGATATCACATCACCAAGACAAACATTCTGAGCAAGTATGAGGAAGATTGGTCTTAAAATATGGCCACTGGAGTGTAAACAAGACTTTTCTAGGATCTGAACTAAGTGACCTACTGTTTGGCTCCAGTCAACCCGCTTTTATCAGGACAATCATTCTGACTAAGTTTAATGAAGATTGGACAAAAATGTGACCTCTAGAGTATTTACAAGGTTTTTCTACTATTTGACCTAGTTTTTGACCCAACAGAACCCACTTTCAAACTCATCTAGGATTCTATCAGGAAAATCATTCTCACCAAGTTTCATGAAGATTGGATAAAAAATGTGACCACTAGAGTGTTCACAAGTGGTTTTTTTTACTGTTTGGCCTAGTGACCTAGTTTTTGATCCTATATGACACTTTCAAATTCGTTCGAGATTTTATCAAAACAATCATTTTGATAGAGTTTCATTAAGGTTGGACTGAAAATCTGACCTCTAGATTGTTCACAAGGTTTTTCTACTATTTGATCTGGTGACCTAGTTTTTTACCCCACATGACCCACTTTCATACTCGTCCGAGATTTTATCAGAACAATTGTTCTGACAAAGTTTCATGAAGATTGGGCTCAAAATGTGATCTCTAAATTAATGTTCACATGGTTTTCCTACTATATGACATTAAGACCTAGTTTTTAATCCCATGTGACCCACTTTCAAAACTCATCCATAATTTTATCAAGTCAATCATTCTGACCAAATTAAAAGGTGGTATCATAAAGTAAAGGGTTAAGCAGCCTCATTTACAAGCTTTCACTAATAGCTGCTTAAATGCATTTATTTGTGATGCGTTAAACCCTTTACCTGATGAATATCCAGGCATGACCCGGTGACATCCAATATTAATATAAACTGGAACTACCACTAAAGGTGATGAATACCCCCATTAGCACATTTGACACAGAGACGGGGTTATAGAAATAAATCACTACAATATCTGTTACAGTTTAGAAAAAAAACTCTGGAAAATCTGAAATTTCCTAAAAATTTCTATATCAAAATGCTGTGATTCCGTTAAAAATCAATGTAGTGTAACAAAATTCAAACTTGATCCGTAACTCATTATTATAATGCTATATACCAAATATCACTTCAATATCTGCAAGGGTGTAGAAAAAAACTCCGGAAAACCTGAATTTCCGGAAAATTTCTAAGTAAAATCACTGTATTTCTGTGAAAAATCAATGAAGCATAACGAAATTCAAACTTGATCTGTAACTCATTATAATAAGCCACATACCAAATATCACTTCAATATCTGTTAAGGTTTAGAAAAAAACTCTGGAAAACCTGTTTTTCTGGAAATTTTCTAAGTTCAAACTTGAACTGTAACTCATTATAATAAAGCCACATACCAAATATCACTTCAAAATATGTAAAGGTGTAGAAAAAAACTCTGGAAAACCTAAATTTTCGGAAAATTTCTAAGTAAAATCACTGTATTTCTGTGAAAAATCAATGAAGCATAACGAAATTCAAACTTGATCTGTAACTCATTATAATAAAGCCACATACCAAATATCACTTCAATATCTGTAACGGCTTAGAAAAAAAACTCCAGAAAACTGAAAAATAACAAAGGGCAATAATTCCAACAAGAGGGCCATGAGGCCCTGAAGCGCTCACCTGAGATAACCCCAGGGGTGGGGCCATTTTTGACCACAAGAAATCATTTGTACAACCTTGGTAGAGAACCACAAGACAAAGCAGTATGCCATTAATTAAAGGTCTAAGCCTTATGGTTTCAGAGAAAAATAATATTTTATATTTTTCCCATGAAAAACTGATAAGCCCTGAGGCAGGACCAAGTTTCGCCCAGTGGTCAGAGTTGTAAGTTAAACGTTCTTGGCAGAGGACCACAAGCCACAGCTACATATTTGTAGAAGATCAATAGATCATGTTACATACCAAATATCAATGGTCTAGGCCTTACAGTTTCAGAGAAGAAGATTTTTAAAGATTTTCCTATGAAAAACTGATAAGCCCTCTGGCGGGGCCATTTTTGGCCCGGGGTCATAATTTGAACAGTATTTGTAGAGGATCATAATATCATGCTACATACCAAAAATCAAAGGTCTAGGCCATACAGTTTCAGAGAAGATTTTTAAAGATTTTCCTATGAAAAACTGATAAGCCCTTGGGCGGAGCCATTTTTGGCCCAGGGGGTCATAATTTGAACAATATTTGTAGAGGACCATAAGATCATGCTACATACCAAATCTCAAGGTCTATGCCTTACAGTTTCAGAGAAGAAGATTTTTAAAGATTTTCCTATGAAAAACTGATAAGCCCATAGACGGGGCCATTTTTGGCACAGGGGTCATAATTTGAACAATATTTGTAGAGGACCATAAGATCATGCTACATACCAAATCTCAAAGGTCTAGGCCTTACAGTTTCAGAGATGAAGATTTTTAAAGATTTTCCTATGAAAACTGATAAGCCCTTGGGCAGGGCCATTTTTGGCCCAGGGGTAATAATTTGAACAACTTTTGTAGAGGACCATTATATCATGCTACATACCAAATATCAAAGGTCTAAGCCTTACAGTTTGAGAGAAGAAGATTTTTAAAGATTTTCCTATGAAAAACTGATAAGCCCTTGGGCGGGGCCATTTTTTGCCCGGGGGTCATAATTTGAACAGTATTTGTAGAGGATCATAATATCATGCTACATACCAAATATCTAAGGTCTAGGCCTTACACTTTCAGAGGAGAAGATTTTTTAAGATTTTCCTAAGAAAAACTGATAAGCCCTTGGGCGGGGCCATTTTTGGCCCAGGGGTCATAATTTCAACAATATTTGTAGAGGACCATAAGATCATGCTACATACCATATATCAAAGGTCTAGACCTTACAGTTTCAGAGAAGAATTTTTTTTAAAGATTTTCCTATGAACAAGAGGGCCAGAATGGCCCTGAAGCGCTCACCAGACAATCAGAGGAGAAGATTTTCAAAGTATTCACTATATGTTTTTATAGAAAACTAGCCGGTCCTGGGGCGGGGCAATTTTGACCCCAGGGACATAATTTATATAACATTTGTAGTGGACTTGAACATGATGCTATGCGACAAATATGAAAGCTGAGAACCTTTCAGTTTCAGAGGAGAAGATTTTCAAAGTTTTCTCTATATATTTCTACTGAAAACTACCCACCCCTGGGCAGGGCCAATTTTGACCCCAGGGCCATAATTAGTACATATTTTGTAGAGGACCTAAACATGATGCTATGTGCCAAATATGAAAACTGAAAGCCTTCCAGTTTCAGAGGAGAAGATTTTCAAATATTTCACTATTTGTTTCCATTGAAAACTGGCCACCCCTGGGGCGGAGCCAATTTTGACCCCAGGGCCATAATTTTTACAACTTTTGTAGAGGACCTGAACATGATGCTCTGTACCAAATATGAAAGATGAGAGCCTTTCAGTTTCAGAGGAGAAGATTTTCAAAGATTTCACTATTTGTTTCCATTGAAAACTGCTCATCCCTGGGGCAGGGCTACTTTTGACCCCAGGGCCATAATTTATATAACTTTTGTAGAGGACCTGAACATGATGCTCTGTGCCAAATATGAAAGCTGAGAGCCTTCCAGTTTCAGAGGAGAAGATTTTCAAAGTTTTAACTATATGTTTCTATTGAAAACTTCCCACCCCTGGGGCGGGGCCAATTTTGACCCTAGGGGCATAATTTATATAACTTTTGTAGAGGACCTGAACATGATGCTCTGTACCAAATATGAAAGATGAGAGCCTTTCAGTTTCAGAGGAGAAGATTTTCAAAGATTTCACTATTTGTTTCCATTGAAAACTGCTCATCCCTGGGGCAGGGCTACTTTTGACCCCAGGGCCATAATTTATATAACTTTCGTAGAGGACCTGAACATGATGCTCTGTGCCAAATATGAAAGCTGAGAGCCTTCCAGTTTCAGAGGAGAAGATTTTCAAAGTTTTCACTATATGTTTCTATTAAAAACTTCCCACCCCTGGGGCGGAGCCAATTTTGACCCCAGGGGCATAATTTATACAACTTTTGTAGAGGACTTGAACATGATGCTCTGTGCCAAATATGAAAGATGAGAGCCTTTCAGTTTCAGAGGAGAAGATTTTCAAAGATTTCACTATTTGTTTCCATTGAAAACTGCTCATCCCTGGGGCAGGGCTACTTTTGACCCCAGGGCCATAATTTATATAACTTTTGTAGAGGACCTGAACATGATGCTCTGTGCCAAATATGAAAGCTGAGAGCCTTCCAGTTTCAGAGGAGAAGATTTTCAAAGTTTTCACTATATGTTTCTATTAAAAACTTCCCATCCCTGGGGCGGGGCCAATTTTGACCCCAGGGGCATAATTTATACAACTTTTGTAGAGGACTTGAACATGATGCTCTGTGCCAAATATGAAAACTAAAAGCCTTCCAGTTTCAGAGAAGATTTTCAAAGATTTCACTATTTGTTTCCATTGAAAACTGGCCACCCCTGGGGCGGGGCCAATTTTGACCCCAGGGCCATAATTTTTACAACTTTTGTAGAGGACCTGAACATGATGCTCTGTGCCAAATATGAAAGATGGGAGCCTTTCAGTTTCAGAGGAGAAGATTTTCAAAGATTTCACTATTTGTTCCTATTGAAAACTTCCCACCCCTGGGGCGGGGCCAATTTTGACCCTAGGGGCATAATTTATATAACTTTTGTAGAGGACCTGAACATGATGCTCTGTACCAAATATGAAAGATGAGAGCCTTTCAGTTTCAGAGGAGAAGATTTTCAAAGATTTCACTATTTGTTTCCATTGAAAACTGCTCATCCCTGGGGCAGGGCTACTTTTGACCCCAGGGCCATAATTTATATAACTTTCGTAGAGGACCTGAACATGATGCTCTGTGCCAAATATGAAAGCTGAGAGCCTTCCAGTTTCAGAGGAGAAGATTTTCAAAGTTTTCACTATATGTTTCTATTAAAAACTTCCCACCCCTGGGGCGGGGCCAATTTTGACCCCAGGGGCATAATTTATACAACTTTTGTAGAGGACTTGAACATGATGCTCTGCGCCAAATATGAAAGTTGAGAGCCTTTCAGTTTCAGAGGAGAAGATTTTCAAAGATTTCACTATTTGTTTCCATTGAAAACTGCTCATCCCTGGGGCAGGGCTACTTTTGACCCCAGGGCCATAATTTATATAACTTTTGTAGAGGACCTGAACATGATGCTCTGTGCCAAATATGAAAGCTGAGAGCCTTCCAGTTTCAGAGGAGAAGATTTTCAAAGTTTTCACTATATGTTTCTATTAAAAACTTCCCATCCCTGGGGCGGGGCCAATTTTGACCCCAGGGGCATAATTTATACAACTTTTGTAGAGGACTTGAACATGATGCTCTGTGCCAAATATGAAAACTAAAAGCCTTCCAGTTTCAGAGAAGATTTTCAAAGATTTCACTATTTGTTTCCATTGAAAACTGGCCACCCCTGGGGCGGGGCCAATTTTGACCCCAGGGCCATAATTTTTACAACTTTTGTAGAGGACCTGAACATGATGCTCTGTGCCAAATATGAAAGATGGGAGCCTTTCAGTTTCAGAGGAGAAGATTTTCAAAGATTTCACTATTTGTTCCTATTGAAAACTTCCCATCCTAGAGAAGAAGATTTTCAAAGATTTCACTATTTGTTTCTATTGAAAACTGCTCACCCCTGGGGCAGGGCTAATTTTGACCACAGGGCCATAATTTATATAACTTTTGTAGAGGACCTGAACATGATGCTCTGTACCAAATATGAAAGCTAAGAGACTTCCAGTTTCAGAGAAGAATATTTTCAAAGATTTCACTATTTGTTTCTATTGAAAACTTCCCACCCCTGGGGCGGGGCCAATTTTGACCCAAGGGCCATAATTTATATAACTTTTGTAGAGGACCTAAACATGATGCTTTGTGCCAAATATAAAAGTTGAGAGCCTTCCAGTTTCAGAGGAAAAGGTTTTCAAAGATTTCATTATTTGTTTCTATTGAAAACTGCCCACCCCTGGGGCGGGGCCAATTTTGACTCCGGGGCCATAATTTATATAACTTTGTAGAGGACCTGAATATGATGCTATGTGCCAAATATGAAAGCCGAGAGCCTTCCAGTTTCAGTGAAGAAGATTTTCAAAGATTTCACTATTTGTTTCTATTGAAAACTGCCCATCCCTGGGGCGGGGCCAATTTTGACACCGGGGCCATAATTTATATAACTTTTGTAGAGGACCTGAACATGATGCTATGTGCCAAATATGAAAGCTGAGAACCTTCCAGTTTAAGAGGAGAAGACTTTCAAAGTTTTACTATATGTTTCTATTGAAAACAAGGCACCCCTGGGGCGGGCCAATTTTGACCCCAGGGCCATAATTTATATAACTTTTGTAGAGGACCTAAAGATGATACTATGTGCTAAAGATGAAAGCTGAGAATTCTGTAGATTCAGGAGAAGATTTTTAAAGGTTGAAATTGTTGACGACTGACGCACGCCGACGGACGACGGACATCAGGCAATCACAAAAGCTCACCCTGAGCACTTTGTGCTCTGGAGAGCTAAGAATACTTAAAGTTCAAAGGGATATAATTTTGCAATGCCATCACTTAACACATGAAAATTGTGTCATGCACATCTGCTATCTATGGTTATTATGTATGGAAAGTATCAATTGAAGACTTTAAAATTGAAGGAGGAGTTAGCGACACCAATCCCAATGTTTCATACCAAAATGACAAAAATTACTCAAAGTTCAAGGGGAAATAATTCTGTAATGCCTAGCCTAAACAAATGAAAATTGAATGCTGCATATCTACTATTCATGGTTATTATGTATGTCACAGAGTTATGAAAATGATGTTGATAAAGATTTGATTTATGAAATATTAATTTATAGAGCTTTCAGAAATTGTAGATTTGGGTACAGTATAGAGTCTGCATAGATAGTGAGTTAACTGGTCACATATGTTAACTGATTGATCTCTGAAGACTCAGCTTTCAGGAAGTATAGATCCTGCTTAGTGCTTGGTAATCTGACTTATCAAAATATAATTAGTTTACAAAAGAGCTAATGATATCTGTCTTTGACTGCCTGGATGTAAGTAAACAAACATTTGGTCAGTCTGGCCAGTATCAAATAAGAGTTTGTTAAGCAGTGGCTAAACCTCTAAAGGTGACACTAAGAGGCAAACAAAGATTTAGGTTTTGAAGGTCTGGAGACAACAGATTAGTATGAGAGGTAGTAATTAGGGTAATTAAGAGTTTGTACAGAATGAAAGATAGATGATGAAATATGAATGGAAGAAGATGGTTGGTTGATAAGAATTATGTGTGGGTGTGGCTAGAATCAGGAGAATTGAGAGAGAGTTGAAGTTGAAGGAGTGAAAAGTAAGAGTGAGGAGTTGAGAATGAAAGGAGTTACAGGACAGTCATGTAAGAATAAGTAAAGAGAAGAGTTGAGTTTAGGGTCTGGGAGAATGAAGGATAGGGTTAAGAAGAGTAAGAGTCAAAAGTGAAGAGAGTCAAGGTTTAAGGAAGAACTTAGGAAGGACAGAATAAGAAATTAAGAAGTAGAAAGATTAAGTTAGAAGGTGAACTGGATAAACTGATATGATGTTAATAATTAAAAAGATGAACTCACAAGAAGCGAGTGGCTTATGAAATAAATTCCCCGTAACGAGAGAAGGAGCTCGGTCATATAATGGTGTGAGAACCGTGGTAATGAACTTGTAAAATTAAGGAAAAAGAAATCAGGGAATCAGTCAAAATGCCAAAGCTGGATATGCGAAGTGACTTTAGATATGAAATTGGAGAGTGTGCGGAGTTCTTCCTGAAAACTTTTGTGAAGGCAGCAGAACTAAGCAAATGGTCAGAGGAGCAGAAATGTCTGCAACTCAGTCTTTCCCTACCAAAAGAGGGACAGGCTTGGTTTATGACTTTGGAGGAGGAAGTCGCAGATAACTTTGTGAACTTTACAGAGGCATTTCTAGAAAGATTCTCGTCAGATGAGTCATACTCTTCAAAGTTTGCCAGGTTTGTTGAGTTGAAGCAAAATGGAGAGCCTGTGACAGCATATGTCGAGAAGGCCAAGCAGCTGGGAAAACAGCTGAAGAAATCAAGTGACGAAATTTTTGACCATGTTGTGCATGGACTAGATAGAGACGTTAAACGGGTGGTAAAACTAAAGGAGGCGACAAATTTGCGTGAGTTGGTGAAGGCGGCCCAGCTGGTGGATAAGGAGCCAATGGAATCTGTAGACATTGAAAAACGCTCAAATGTGTATAGTGCTGGACCGAGGGACAATATGCAGGGCTGGAGATATGGACCTGACAGGAGGTTTGAACAGTATGACAGGCAAAACCAGAGGCACCAGTTAAAAGGACAAACACCGTGCAAATGTTGTGGTAAGTACAGCCACAAATTTTTTGAATGCAAATTTAAAAATGCCACCTGTTATCAATGTGGTAGGGTAGGCCATATAGCAAGGACACACAAAATTAATTTTAGAAAATAGGGACACGCGCCTGTCCCACAAGGAAAACTTGGGGATAGGCAAAAATGGGTAAAATCAAAAAGGGAAAGATATGATGTTGGTAAAACAAATCAAATTGGCTGTGAAAACAATTTAGTTGACATTAGATTAGGAAAATTTTCTGTTCCTGCAATGTTAGACAGTGGCGCATCAATTTCTTGTTTGAGTCTTAATATGTATAAGAGAAGTGGTCTGGATAGAGAGTATGAAATTCAAGAATCTGATCTAAAGTTTGTGCAGACAGTCAATGGAACCAACATGAAGGTTTTAGGCAAGATTGTTATTCCCATAACTGTCTGTAGATTAACACTGACACAAACGTTTTATATTTTTCAAAAGCTGAACACCTCAGTTATTTTAGGCCGTGACTTTTTGAAGGAACAGAAAGCTTGGGTAGATTTTGGTAATGACACATTGCAAGTTCAAAATGGTCTTGTAATTACAAAAATGTTTTCCTCTCCAAAGAAGGCTAGCTTGGCACGTCTTATCAATAAGATTAGTATTCCCCCTCAGTCTGTTACAGTTGCAAAAATAAAAGTCAAGGGACAATCAAATGGCCAGTTATCTGTAATTGAACCTATTAGAACTTTACCCAATACAAATCAGGTAATAGGTGCTAGGGCAATCACAACAATAAACAAGGGATCATCCTGCATGCAAATAATGAATCCAACAGATCAATGGGTACATCTGAGATCAAATGAACCAGTAGCTAGGGTAGAGAGAGTTTCTGGGGATAGTGTGACAGAGGAGAGTGTTGAGACAGTGAACAATTTGAATGAAGGTGCATGCAAGAAAACTGATAAACAATATGTTGAAATTGCAAAGTCTCTAGGGGTAGATTTATCAGACTCAAGTTTAAATGAGGAAGAAAAGCACAGAATGATGATTTTTCTTGGTAAAAATAGAGATGTTTTTGCTATGAGTACTTCAGAATTAGGTCACAACAAGTACTTTCCTCATAGAATAGATACTGGAGATGCACAGCCAGTCCGAAAACGTCCATATAGGGTTAGTCCTGAGCAAAGGATGGAAATTGAACGTCAAGTAGGGGATCTTGAACAAAATGGTGTTATTAGTCCATCAAATAGTTTATGGCAGAGTCCTGTAGTACTTGTTAGAAAGAAAAATGGAGAATTTAGGTTTGCAGTTGATTTTCGTCAGGTAAATCGGGTTACTCGCCCTATGAACTTTCCAATCACACATTTTCAAGATGTTATTGACTCTTTAGGTCAGTCAAAGTCTAGCTTGTATTCGGTACTTGATATGGCTCAAGGATTTTTCCAGATAGCATTAGACCCTGAAACTAAGGACCGCACAGGATTTGTTACACATCAAGGTGTATACGAGTTTAACAGGCTACCATTTGGATTAATGAATAGTAGTTCCGCTTTCAGTATGGTTATGAATGAGGTTTTGAGAGGAATAAATTACAAATTTGCTCTGGTCTACATTGATGATTGTCTGATTTTCAGCAATTCCTTTGATGAACATTTGCATCACTTGTCAGAAGTATTTGAGAGGTTTCGAAAAGCAAATTTGAAGTTAAAACCCAGTAAATGTATGTTTGCTGCAAAGGAAGTCAAATTTCTAGGGCACATTTTCAGCCAGGAAGGCTTATCAGTAGACCCAGAGAAAGTCTCAGCTGTTACAGACTATCCTCGGCCCAAAAATCAAACAGGTGTAAGGTCATTTTTAGGGTTAGCAAACTATTACAGGCGTTTCATCAAAGACTTTGCTAAGATTGCAAAACCTATGAATGATCTCTTACGCAAAGATGCAGTGTATGAATGGAATGAGTTGTGTGATAGGGCATTTGAGATGTTGAAAAACAAGTTGACCTCTGCCCCCGTACTTGCATTTCCTGATTTTGAAAAGGAGTTCATTTTATATACAGATGCAAGTCATGTAGCAATATCATATATATTAGGGCAGACAGATGAGAAAGGCAGAGAGAGGGTTATATCATACGGTGGTAGATCATTGCGCCCAGGCGAGAGAAACTGGGGAATAAGTGATTTAGAAGGGTTAGCTCTAGTAGAAGGGATCAGGCATTATCACACTTACCTAGCTCATAAAAAGTTCACTGTAGTAACTGACCATGTAGCATTGAGAACTTTGAGAAGCAATAGAACTAGTGGTAGACTTGAAAGATGGGCAGTTTTCCTACAAGGATATCAATATGAAGTAGTGTATAAAGCTGGGAAACTCCATACAAATGCTGATTCACTATCTAGAAGACAGTATGAGAGTGAGAAGAATGAAAAGAATGGGGAGAAAGATGCAGATGATGTAGATGTAGATCCCCAGGTATTCTCGATACACAGTAGTTCTGATACACAGGTAGATACACAGGTAGTGATAGAGTATACACTCGAATATACAGAAGAGCAGAGTCCTGTGGTTAGTTCAGTAGGTACTAGGTGTGAATCTGATACACTGTCAGAAATGATATGTGCAACTGAGGCATATGAGAATTTGGATCCCACTAAGCACATGTTAGAAATTAGTGATTTGACCCATGAGAAGCTTAGGGAGGCACAATTAGCAGATGACGATTTTTCTCCTATGTTTGCATATAAGGACAAGAGCACCGCTGTGCAGCAAAATACGCCCGTCGGCAAAGTCAGTGATAAGCCAATTTAATAGGAAATTGAATCTGTTACAATGTGAAACTATCATTGGCAACTGCCTAGTAGAGCTATATATATAATATAGACCTGTTGTAACCAAATTAAATACTTAGCTTCATCACCATACAGGGAAGACAGCTATTGATTTTGTGACAAGTCCAATGACTTTTCCTGCAGTAACCCCCCTTTTCATACATAGATTTTTAAAAGAAAATAGAAAATACACTGAACGTTTCCAGGTGTATATATATATATGCATTCTGTGTCTAGTTATGAAGACAGGCGACTGTTTAAAGCAGGTTGAAAGTAAAGCAGAATGCACTGTAAGGGGCATTCTGCTTTACTTTCAACCTGCTTTAAGCTACTTGCTTTAAGTCACTTGCATTCACTAATGCAAATATTATATTTGGTGGTCACTATGGACAGGGTTTACTGTAACAAACCCCAATGTCATATAATTTCCTGTAGAGCTGATATTTTACAACATTGAAATATAGAAGCTAACACTTGTAGTAAATCTATTAAGTGTGATCTTGCAACACTACATGTACATTAAGAGTACAACTGTGTATATACATGCTGACTAAGTTTGATGAGGATTGGATTTTATTTGTTTGAGTTAGAGAGCGGACAAAAAACGAATTTTGTTTAAAATTTGTTAAAAAGTTAATAAAAAAGGGGAGATAATTCAGAAGTGTGCAGGGCGATGATGCTGATTATCGAACTTAGCCGAGTCATTTTGGCCATATACATGCTGACCAAGTTTGAAAAGGATCCGATTCAATTTGTTCGAGTTAGAGAGCGGACAAGAGAATTTTGTTAAAAATTTATTAAAAAAGGGGAGATAATTCAGAAGTGTGCAGGGCGATGTTGCTGATTATCGAACTTAGCCGAGTCATTTTGGCCATATACATGCTGACCAAGTTTGAAAAGGATCCGATTCAATTTGTTCGAGTTAGAGAGCGGACAAACAAAAGTTCACGGACGGACGGACGGACGGACAGACAGACAGACAGACAGACGGACGGACGGACGGACGGACAACGCCACGACATAATACGTCCCGTCTGAAGACGGGCGTATAAAAATGGTTTGGTGCCAGATGACAGAAATATTGCAAATAGACTAGTGGCTGAGGCACAGTTCTATGAATTAGACAATGGCATCTTATATCATTTATATCATCCTAGGTCAAAAGGTCATAGGTGGGAAAATGTTAAAAAGCAAGTAGCAGTTCCAAATAAGTTCAGAGATGGCGTTTTAAAGTCATATCATGATGCACTGAGTGGTGGTCATTATGGCATTGAGAGAACATATGAGGCAATACGGTTGAAATTTTTCTGGCCGTCTCTCTATAAGGATGTTAAGGTTTACTGTCAGTCATGTCAGCCATGTCAGCAAGCAAAAAGATATATGCACCATAAGAAGGCTATGTTACAACCTTTACCAATAGGTGATATTCTGTCAAGAATACATGTTTATATACTAGGTCCTCTTCCCAAAACTGATGAAGGATATAAGTATGTTTTGCTTGTAGTAGATTCGTTCTCAAAATGGAGTGAGGCGTTCCCTCTATTTACAATGGAAGCTAGGGAGGTAGCATGGAAACTCTATGATGAAATCATATGTAGATATGGCTGTCCGCAATCCATTTTGACTGATAGAGGTGCAAATTTTGTCTCAAAGCTGATGAAAGAATTATGCAGTATTTTCAAGATTAGCAAGATAAACACCAGTAGTTATCATCCTGCTACAAATGCAGCAGCTGAACGCATGAATAGTGTCATTTTGCAAAGGCTTAGAATTTACTGTAACAAGAAGCAAACAAATTGGGCACAACTTTTACCAAGTATCATGCTTAGCTACAGGGTTAGTCCAAATATTGACTCCACAGGATATTCACCTTACTATATCATGTTTGGTAGACAATGCAGATTACCTTTAGATACTGCTCTGATTCCAACAGAGACTGCAGGTACAACTCATGAACAGCATTTAAGGCGTATCATTGAAAATCAAACTGTATGTAGAGAGTTAGTGAAAGAGAACATTGCAAAGGCTCAGGCAAAGTATAAGAAAAACTTTGATAAGCATGCCAAAGAGGTAGAATATCAGGTCCGTGACAATGTATGGTTATATAATCCTAGGACAGAGCCTGGCCTATCTCCTAAGCTAGCAAAAAGATGGACAGGTCCATTTTACATTGCAGAGAAAATAGGCAAGGTGAACTATAGGCTCAGAGATTTGAAAACTCATCTAGCCGTTAAGAATATAGTCCATGCAAATAGGTTGAGACCATATTTTGACCCTAACCTGAGACCCACTAACCCACCAGTAGAACTAGAGGATAGGGATGTTGTACAGTTAGAGTTAGAAGAGCAAGAAAATACAGTAGTGGAAAATCAGGCTGAGGAAAAGCCACAGATAAATGACCAGAATCAGAATGATAAAGTCTGGGACTTTGAGAAAATTTTGCAGGCCTCAAATTACAAGGGCCGCATAGTGTACAAAATAAGGTACAGAGATGAACAGGGCAAAAGTAGAACAATTTGGCAGTATGCGGATGAACTTCCTGAAGAAATCAGAAAAGACTTTCACATAAAGTACACATTTTCAGGAAAGGTTCGTAAACGCCCTCATATAAATATGTAAAGTTATTAATATGTTATATGTATCGTCTTACAGAGACGTTTATATAGATTAAGCAATGCACATAAAATAATTAGCATTAGAGATAAAAGAGAAAGATAAGGAGATTATAGCAAAAGCAACCCTTCCACTGCACTAACCTGAAGCATTGTGTTAAATGATCAAGTTAAAATTTACACATTGAATTGTAGTTGTACCTATTAAATTTCAAAATCTGGCCAAACATATTAGAGATATTTTGGGGGGTTGGGGAAAGTGCAGCACATTTCAAATAGTCTAAAGCTTGACTTATCTATTTTCAACAATTGTTATCTGTGTTATATGCATCATGTGCAACTCAATCAATTATAGATACTGCAACTTTGGGTGACTATGATATACATGATGTATAGTCAGATGTTAAAGTGTACTTTGCAAAGGAAACCGGTTTCATGAGTATGACGCAGAGATTAAAGGAATCTTGTGTTTTAAGAATAAGATATTATATGTGCCAATATGATAAGGCAGTTTTTTTTAATTATCTGTTCTTATGCAAATTTGCAGTCAATTATTGAGTTATAAACTGGGGTTTGCAGGATCAAACTATTGAAAAGCCTTTTAGAAGTTTGAAGCATTGAAAATGATATAAAAATAGTGTGTTCTTACTAGTGGTGCTTGCTAAGAATATTATTTCATTATGTGTAGATATATGTGTTAGTAAAATATCAATGATATTACATATATTGCAGTGGCATTTTAAGTTTGCAGTCAGAACAATGGCTGTACTTACATTATCACAGTCAAAGTGATATATAATATGCAATGTGATTCTTGTGTTGAGATTTAATGACAATTGATTAAATGACTGTGAAGAAGTGAACAATGAAAAGTTTTCATGAAATAGGATATAGAAATTTTCAGAAACAAAGAAACTGATCCATGAACGATTCAACATTTGACGATAATGAACTTTGAACTGTTGAATACTTAGAACTGTTGATTACCTTATGAATATGATGTTTTACATTTATATTGATTTCTTTATTTGATTTGATTATATCTTAGATGTTCACCTTCATCCATTGTGTTACTGTATTTCATTCTCATGAGTATAAATGAAAGAATGATGTTACCTAATCATGATCAATTTGCGGAGCAAATTATTTTGGGAGAGCGAGGATATGTCACAGAGTTATGAAAATGATGTTGATAAAGATTTGATTTATGAAATATTAATTTATAGAGCTTTCAGAAATTGTAGATTTGGGTACAGTATAGAGTCTGCATAGATAGTGAGTTAACTGGTCACATATGTTAATTGATTGATCTCTGAAGACTCAGCTTTCAGGAAGTATAGATCCTGCTTAGTGCTTGGTAATCTGACTTATCAAAATATAATTAGTTTACAAAAGAGCTAATGATATCTGTCTTTGACTGCCTGGATGTAAGTAAACAAACATTTGGTCAGTCTGGCCAGTATCAAATAAGAGTTTGTTAAGCAGTGGCTAAACCTCTAAAGGTGACACTAAGAGGCAAACAAAGATTTAGGTTTTGAAGGTCTGGAGACAACAGATTAGTATGAGAGGTAGTAATTAGGGTAATTAAGAGTTTGTACAGAATGAAAGATAGATGATGAAATATGAATGGAAGAAGATGGTTGGTTGATAAGAATTATGTGTGGGTGTGGCTAGAATCAGGAGAATTGAGAGAGAGTTGAAGTTGAAGGAGTGAAAAGTAAGAGTGAGGAGTTGAGAATGAAAGGAGTTACAGGACAGTCATGTAAGAATAAGTAAAGAGAAGAGTTGAGTTTAGGGTCTGGGAGAATGAAGGATAGGGTTAAGAAGATTAAGAGTCAAAAGTGAAGAGAGTTAATGTTTAAGGAAGAACTTAGGAAGGACAGAATAAGAAATTAAGAAGTAGAAAGATTAAGTTAGAAGGTGAACTGGATAAACTGATATGATGTTAATAATTAAAAAGATGAACTCACAAGAAGCGAGTGGCTTATGAAATAAATTCCCCGTAACGAGAGAAGGAGCTCGGTTATATGTATACTACTTAAACACTGAATAACTTTAAAACTGAAGGAGGAGTTCATAAAACCAACTCCCCATGTTATATGCCAAAATGACAAAAAAAATACATGTAAGTTCAAGGGGAGATAAATCTGTAATGCCCAGATGAAATTTGTGTCTTGCACATTTGCTTACAGTTATTATGTATGGCAAGTATCAATTCAAAAACTTTAAAATTGAAGGAGGAGTTTAGTGACATCAACTCCCACTGTTTCATGACAAAATAACAAAAAATACTCAAAGTTCAAGGGGAGATAATTTTTCAATGCCAAGAACTAAACACATGAAAATTGAGCGTTGCTCATCTACTATTCATGATTTTTATGTATACCACTTATACACTGAATAACTTTCAAACTGAAGGAGGAGTTTGTGACACCAACTCCACATATTTTATGCCAAAATGACAGAAAATAGTTCAAACAGTTCAAGGGGAGATAATTCTGCAATGCCCAAAAGTAAGCGTGTGAAAATTACGTCATGCATATCTACCATTCGTGGTTATTATGTATACCAAATATAAATTCAATAACTGACCGCATGACAGACTGACCGACCGCCGGACAGGCTGATTCCAGTATAACCACTCGAACAAGTTTGCGGAGGTATAATAAACGTATCCCCTCTCTGACTAATCTTCAACAACCGCGATGGCAAATACAGTGGTAAAGTGCATGTAAAACAAAACAATTAAGTGAAACAAACTGTATCCATCTATCGCTAGTGTACTCAATGATTGAGCTGCAAACAGAGTAACTGTAGAAAAGTAATAAAGGGTACTACAAAAACGTGATAGTACAAATATCCGACGTCCTCTTTCTGTTTCTGGATTCAAGAGGTCGCCTTCATAGAGTATTAAATCTTTCTTGTCGGCGTACATGCAAAGAGGCTAGCGTAATTGCCAACTGTAAAAAGGTTGATAACCAGACATGCAGTATGTTGTAGTACTATGGGATCATATCCCTTTTTAATGAATTTTTTAACATATTTGATGAACAAAGTGAGAAAATGGGTACGTCCAATAATCTTACAAAGTTTGTAAATCACATCATCATAAAATTCAGAATGTGAAATACCGTGTCGCAGGAGCAACTTGAGATTACATTTATACTTGCCAATAAGTGAGAGATATTGATAATAAAATATTTTTCTTATTTTATGGTATCTATATCCTTGCTTAAGCAGCTTTTCAGTTAAAATGAAATTTCGACTGTTAAAATCATCAACAGATGAACAAGCTCTAGCAAAACAAATAAGTTGAGAAATATAAACCCCGTAAGATGGGGCACGGGGAAGATCTCCGTCAAGATGAGAGAAATTTACAATATTAAAATCAAAATCATCTCTTTTGTCATATATTTTAGAAGAAAGCATTCCATTGTCAATTTTAAGGTCTAGATCAAGAAAAGCTGCATAAGTGTTACGGTTAGCTTTATTCAATTTGAGTTCTTAGGGGTAAATTGTAGGAATCAGAGCATCAAAGAAAGGGTTATCTAAGTTAAAAATATTATCCAAATATTTAGAAGTTTCATTGGAGGCTTTTATAACATCTTGTGATTGTGGATTCACTCTATATCACTTGCATAACCTGCAAGAGAATGATAACAACATTGATCACGTGTACGGGGAGACTTTTACGGCCACCACACAGCATAAGCAATACTGTTGTGATAATAAAAGTCGAGAAGTTTCATTGAAGGTTTTTATAACATCTTCACAATACTGAGAATGAAGTATAAGTGAATATATGTTATGACAAAATATAGAATCATATCTAGGTATTCTATAATCAAACAGAACAATAGTTGTCTGATCTGGATATATGGTAGTCTGTTTGTAAAGGCATAATAAAGTGTCTCTTCCGATAAAGGGCTAACTCTTTGACTACTTTGATGTAGTTGTTGTCTGTAACACTAGTTGTTTAGTAAGACTGGTATACATTCTGAAAAGGATTTTCAGACTGTTTTTCTTCAAGTACATAACAAAGGTGTCAAACAGTTTAGATCTAGATTTGATGTAGAGATGCTTGGGTTGCTCTTTTGTACTGGTAGATCAAAAGCCACCGATAAGTAATCCCAAACATACTGCAAGCAAGCATAGAGTTATGTCCATAGGATTTGTCAATACTTTCACCAGTTCACAGTAAATAACTATTGTGACAACAAAGAATCATAATTTTGTCAAAACTGATCACATCCGCAGTTCACTACGTTTCAATGCTGTTCATCTGTTAAAGTTTCAAACAAAGTCCTGTAAAACATTTCAGAGGACTTTGTACTATATCATATTAAACTAAACCAAAGGGGCCAACATTCTGTCAAAAATATCACGGCTGAAATTACTTCTTGTAGCCAAATAATTGAAACAAATCCAGTTTATGGTGTACAAGACTACAGATAAATTGTAAATATCTTGGTGCATACTTCTGTTAAAACTAGAACTATCACTCAAGGTGATGGAGTACCCCCCCCCCCCCCCCCCCCCCCCAACTCTGTTCAGCTGTCTTGATCGCAAATCAAACAAGATTTGTTCCAGGTTGTGCCATGGAGAGACAGACAGACCAACCAACCAATCAACACACTGACTCATATAAACACCCTCTCAAACTTCATTTGTGGAGGTTATAAATAGTGTCAACTGTAATTCCTTCATGAATTTATATCTGACAATAAGGTTAACCATATGCAAAAGTTTTAAACAAATGCCAACAAAGGAATCAGAATTGCGGATCACAGTAATCTGTGGATAGATCAATGGACAAGTGCAAGACGATATCCCCATCCCTCCTCTATACAATGTTGGGGCATTAAAATACTCAAGAATAATAGTTTTCACATAAAAAATATAGAAGACATTGTATAACATGCTGAGAAGATCTTATACAACAATGCTTTCTTCAGATTTAAAACAACAACTTTCATTTTTTATACGCCTGTTTGAAAAACGGGACATATTATGGAATGGCGCTGTCCCTCCGTCCGTCTGTAACATCTCTAACTCAAGTTCTGCTTGGTGGATCCTTCTCAAATTTAACCACAATGTTTATCTAGACATGCTACAGTAGCCTGCCAAGTCCCTGTTCGTATATCCAAGGTCAAGGTCACACAATTGGACTTAGAATTTGCGTTTAGCAAAAATGTTAACCTACTTGTCTGTCTGTAACATCTCTAACTCGAGTTCCACTTGGTGTAACCTTCCCAAATTTAAGCACAATCTTTATCTAGACATGCTACAGTAGCCTGCCAAGTCCAGGTTTGTATATCCAAGGTCAAGGTCACAGAGTTGGACTTAGAATTTGCGTTTAGCAAAAATGTTAACCTACCTGTCTGTCTGAAACATCTCTAATTCATGTTCAGCCTGGTGGATCCTTCCCAAATTTAACCACAATTATTATCTAGACATGCTACAGTAGCCTGCCAAGTCCCGGTTTGTATATCCAAGGTCAAGGTCTCACAATTGGACCAAAAATGTTAACCTACCTGTCTGTCTGTAACATCTCTAACTCAAGTTTTTCTTGGTGGATCCTTCTCAAATTTAACCAAAATGTTTATCTAGACATGCTACAGTAGCCTGCCAAGTTCCAGTTCATATATCCAAGGTCAAGGTCACACAGCTGGACTTAGAATTTGCGTTTAGCAAAACTGTTAACCTACCTGTCTGTCTGTAGCATCTCTAACTCAAGTTCTGCTTGGTTGATCCTTCCCAAATTTACCCATAATGTTTATCTAGACATGCTTCAGAGCCTGGCAAGTCCCGGTTTGTATATCCAAGGTCAAGGTCACACAATTGGACTTAGAATTTGCGTTTAGCAAAACTGTTAACCTACCTGTCTGTCTGTAACAGCTCTAACTCAAGTTCTGCTTGGTGGATCCTTCCCAAATTTAACCACAATGTTTATCTAGACATGCTTCAGTAGCCTGCCAAATCCTGGTTCGTATATCCAAGGTCAAGGTCACACAATTGGACTTAGAATTTGCGTTTAGCAAAAATGTTAACCTACCTGTCTGTCTGAAACATCTTTAATTCATGTTCAGCCTGGTGGATCCTTCCCAAATTTAAGCACAATGTTTATCTAGACATGCTACAGTAGCCTGCCAAGTTGTGGTTCGTTTATCCAAGGTCAAGTTTGCTTAATTGGATTTAGAATTTGCGTTTAGCATACGTTAAGCAAAAATGCTAACACCAATTTATGTGGAACACATTTTTGTAAGTCCACTTATTTACATAACATTTTGTGATAAAGCTTTGAAACTTGGAACACTTGTTCACCGTCACAACCTTCACCTGTAGGCATAAGTACGTAACTCTGTCAAGCATTTTGATGGAATTATGCCCCTTTTTAACTTAGAATTTTTGGTTAAGGTTTTTGTTAAAGTCCATTTATTTACATAACCCTTTCAGATAAAGCTTTTAAACTTGGAACACTTGTTCACCATCACAAGCTTCGCCGGTAGAAAACAGTACATAACTCTGTCCAACATTTTGACAGAATTATGGCATATGCCCCATTTTAAATTGGTTAAAGTCCATTTATTTACATCACCCTCTGAGATAATGTTTTTAAAGTTTAAACATTTGTTCACCATCAGAAGCTTCATCTGCAGGCAAGAGTAAATACAATGTAACTCTGTCAAGCATTTAGACACAATTATGGCACTTTTTAATTTAGAATTTTTGGTTAAGGTTTTTTGTTAAAGTATGCCTATTTACAACCTTGAAACTTGGTCGCAAAATTGGACTTAAATACGTTAACCCCAGTTTATGTTTAACAAGACCTTGACGGGCGTATATTGTGCCCACTGGCACTCTTGTTATCTAAATGAATAATCAAAGTTTTAAACAGCTTGAATACTGATGACACAGCTAGTTTGCAAAGTGGGTACATGGAATCGCATGTCATATTGCAACTGGTACAATACGGGATATTTTAAACTGGCGGTCTAGGATAATAAGCATGCAGATTTTACAGCTGGTTATGGGATTATAAAACTAAACAGCTGTAGTGTTTATATGTTACTCATGGTTAATAAAGGACACCTCTCATGTTATAGAAACAAAACATTTATGCATTTATCTGTGCTTTAATAACATTGTTAATTATTTGAGTTTTCTATCTTCTCAAAGGAGAAATTAAGAAAATTTGAAAAACATTTCTAAAGTTTCCTACAGTTGACATTAGGTAATTATTATTAAAATAATTCACTTATATTGAAAAGCAAGCAGGGTTCTTAAAAGCTACAGCAATTATAACACTGTTTCCAGTTAACAACATTGACGACAACCACAATGCAGACACCAGAGTTATGATAATATGTTTGTATTTTTTCTTTGAACAAGAGGGCCCTAAATCGCTCACCTGGTTATTATAGACTTATGCATACACTGTATTTCTATGTAATAAAAAGTCAGCTTCAGATTGGGGTCAATATGAAACCAAGGGCCATAATTTTTGGCCTGGAGGTTAAAATTTGAACAATCTTAATAATGGAACATTAGGTGATGCTTCATATAAATTTGAAAAGGTCTGGGCCTTACAATTTCACAGAAGGAGATTTTTAAAGATTTTCATATGAAAAACTGATAAACCCAGTGGGGCGGGGCCATTTTGGTCCAGTGGTCATAATTTGAGTAATCTTGGAAGAAAATCATTAGATGATGCTACATACCAAATATCAAAGGTCTAGGCCTTACAGTTTCGGAGTAGAAGATTTTTAAAGATTTTCCTATGAAAAACTGATACGACCCGGAGCGTGTCATTTTTGGTCCAGGGGTCAAAATTTGAAAACAATTGCAGTAGAGGGCCATTAGATGATGCTACATACCAAATATAAAAGGTCTAGGCCTCACGGTTTCAGAGAATATTTTTAAAGATTTTCCTATAAAAAACTGATAAGCCCCATTTTTTATCCGGGGGTCATAATTTGAACAACCTAAGTAGAGGACCATTAGATAATGCTACATACCAAATATCAAAGGTCTAGGCCTTACGGTTTCAGAGAAGATGATTTTTAAAGATTTTTACAGAGACAACTGATAAGCCCAAGGGCGGGGCCATTTTTGGCCCGGGGTTCATGATTTGAACAAACTTTGTAGAGGTCTATTAGGTGATACTCCATACCAACTATCTAAGCTCTAGGGTATGTGGTTTCAGAGAAAAAGATTTTTAAAGCTTTTACTATATAAGTCTATGTAAAATTGATAAGCCCGGAGCGGGCCATTTTTGGCCCAGGGGTTATAATTTGAACAAACTTGGTAGAGGACCATTAGATGATGCTACATACCAAATATCAAAGGTCTAGGCCTTACGGTTTCAGAGAAGAAGATTTTTAAAGATTTTTACAAAGACAACTGATAAGCCCCAGGGCGGGGCCATTTTTGGTTTGGGGTCATGATTTGAACAAATTGGTAGAGGTGTATTAGGTGATGCTTCATACCAAATATCTAAGCTCTAGGGTATGTGGTTTCAGAGTAGAAGATTTTTAAAGGTTTTACTATATAAGTCTGTAAAATTGATAAGCCCCGGGGCGGGGCCATTTTTGGCGCGGGTCATAATTTGAACAACCTTGGTAGAGGACCATTAGTTTATGCTACATACCAAATATCAAAGGTCTAGGTCTTACGGTTTCAGAGAAGAAGATTTTTAAAGATTTTTACAAAAACAACTGATAAGCCCCAGGGCAGGGCCATTTTTGGCTCGGGTCATGATTTGAACAAATTGGTAGAGGTCTATTAGGTGATGCTACATACCAAATATCTAAGCTCTAGGATTTGTGGTTTCAGAGAAGATTTTTAAAGATTTTTACAAAAACAAATGATAAGCCACAGGGCGGAGCCATTTTTGGCCCGGGGATCATGATTTGAACAAACTTGATAGAGGACCACCCAAGGTACATTTCTGTGAAATTTAGTTGAAATCCTCCATGTGGTTTAGGAGGAGAAGCCATTTGAAAACAAGAGGGCCATGAGGCCCTGAAGCGCTCACCAGAGATAAACCCCAGGGGCGGGGCCATTTTTGACCACAAGAAATCATGTGTACACCCTTGGTAAAGAACCACAAGGCAAAGCAATATGCCATTAATTAAAGGTCTAAGCCTTATGATTTCAGAGAAAAATAATATTTATATTTTTCCCATGAAAAACTGATAAGCCCTGAGGCAGGGCCAAGTTTCGCCCAGTGGTCAGGGTTGTAAGTTTAACATTCTTGGCAGAGGACCACAAGCCACAGCTACATATTTGTAGAGGACCATTAGATCATGTTACATACCAAATATCAAATGTCTAGGCCTTACAGTTTCAGAAGATTTTTAAAGATTTTCCAATGAAAAACTGATAAGCCCTTGGGCGGGGCCATTTTTGGCCCAGTGGTCATAATTTGAACAATATTAGTAGAGGACCATAAGATCATGCTACATACTAAATATCAAAGGTCTAGGCCTTACAGTTTCAGAGAAGAAGATTTTTTAAAGATTTTCCTATGAAAAACTAATAAGCCCTTGGGCGGGGCCATTTTTGCCCGGGGGTCATAATTTGAACAATCTTTGTAGACTGGATCATAATATCATGCTACATACCAAATCTCAAAGGTCTAGGCCTTACTGTTTCAGAGAAGAAGATTTTTAAAGATTTTCCTATGAAAAACTGATAAGCCCTTGGGCGGGGCCATTTTTGGCCCAGGGATCATAATTTGAACAACTTTTGTAGAGGACCATTAGATCATGCTACATAAGGACCATTAGCTAATGCTACATACCAAATATCAGAAGTCTAGGCCTTACAGTTTCCAAGAAGAATTTTTTTAAAGATTTTCTTATGAAAAACTGATTAGCCCTTGCGCGGGCCAATTTTTGGCCTGGGGGTCATAATTTGAACAATATTTGTAGAGGACCATAAGATCATGCTACATACGAAATATCAAAGGTCTAGGCCTTACAGTTTCAGAGAAAAAGATTTTTAAAGATTTTCCAATGAAAAACTGATAAGCCCTTTGGCGGGCCATTTTTGGCCCGGGTGTCATAATTTGAACAATCTTTGTAGAGGACCATAAGATCATGCTACATACCAAATATCAATGGTCTAGGACATATGGTTTCAGAGAAGAAGATTTTTAAAGATTTTTACATATTACCATATATGGAAAACGTGACCACGCCCTCTGGCAGCAATGTTTTTTGCCAGATCAAAATTCTTTTAACAACTTTTAAAGTCTATCAACTGAGAAACATTTTGGTGAAAACTATATTCAAATAAAATTATTGGACAAGTCATTCTGGAGAAGAAGATTTTTCTAGATATTGCGTACAGTTGCCATGGCAACAAGACCGATGGCCCCGCCCACTATTTTTAAAAAACTTTTGAAGCACACACCCACAGTATGTATCTGACCAAGTTTGGTTACAATTGGGCAGTCGGTTTCAAAGAAGAATTCCTTTGAAATTGTTGACGGACAGACAGACGGACGACGGACACAGGGGTATCACAATAGCTCACCTTGAGCACATTGTGCTCTAGTGAGCTAAAAATGTGGACGACTGACGACGGCAGACACAGGGCAATCACAATAGCTCACCTTGGCACTTCGTGCCAGGTGTGCTAAAAACAGGCAAAAACTAGAGGTTTTTGTCAAAAAAAGGGATGTCTCCCCTCTAATAAAAACAATATGTAAAGGGAAATCACTAAAAATGTTATGGTCTTGACGAATGATACTTCCCCTCATTATGCGTTTTCCACACTACATTTTTCAAGAAGAAAATGATAACAGCTAATAACTCCAAAAATACTGATACCAGATTTATGGCCCTTGTGCATGACACTTACTTTCATCATGCTCTTTCCAAAAATAAAACGTCATTCCAATAGCATCAGTCAATAGGAGTTATTGATCGGCCAAAAAATGTAACAAAGGGCAATAACTCCAAAAGTATTGAAGCCAGAATTATGGCCCTTGTTCATGACACTTTCTCTCATCATGCTCTTTCCATATATGAAGTTTCAATACGATGGCAAGAGCCATGTAGGAGTTATCGTCCGGACAAGAAAGAATTAAACAAATGTACAAGGGGCAATAACTCTAAATTTATTGAAGCTGGAGTTAAGGATCTTATGCATGACACTTTCTCTTATTATGATTGTTCCATGTATGAAGTTTCACTCCAATGGCATGTGTCACATAGGAGTAATCATCCGGACAAAAAATTGTGATTGTTTTTAAAAAGGGCAATAACTCCAATATATGTGAAGCCAGAGTTATGGACCTTGTGCATGACACTTCCTCTCGTTATGATCTTTCCATATATGAAGTTTCAATCCAATGGCATGAGCCATATAGAAGTTATCGTCCGGACAAAAAAGTGTGATTTTTTTTTACAAAGGGCAATAACTCCTAAATTAGTGAAGCCAGAGTTATGTACCTTCTGCATGACACTTCCTCTCGTTATGATCTTTCCATATATGAAGTTTCAATCCAATGGCATCAGGCATATTGAAGTTATTGTCCGGACAAAAAATTATAATATTTTTTACAAAGGGCAATAACTCCAATATTAGTGAAGCCAGAGTTATGGACCTTGTGCATGACACTTCCTCTCATTATGCTCTTTCCATATATGAAGTTTCAATCCAATGGCATCAGGCATGTTTCAATCCAATGGCATCAGGCATGTAGGAGTTATCGTCCGGACAAAAAAGTGTGATTTTTTTTTTACAAAGGGCAATAACTCCAATATTAGTGAAGCCAGAGTTATGGACCTTGTGCATGACACTTCCTCTCATTATGCTCTTTCCATATATGAAGTTTCAATCAACTGGCATCAGGCATATTGAAGTTATCGTCCGGACAAAAAGTGAGACAGACAGACGGACATACTAACGGATGGGTAGTTGTGTGACTTTTTCCTATGATCTTTTCTTGTGTGACTAGTCCCACAAGAAAAACTATTTTTGGCTCTAACTTTGGAAAAGAATGATCTGGAAGCTAACCCTTACCCTAACCCTATGTCCCACAACTGGCCAGGTTAATGTCACAAGAAATGGCCAGGTTAATGTCACAAGAGATGGCCAGGTTAATGATTTTACTTGTGGGACTAGTTAGAAAAAGTCACACAACTACCCTTTCGTGAGTGCGGACGGACGGACAGACGGACAGACGGACGGACAGACAGACGAAGGCCATTCCTATAACCCCCCTCCGCTATGCGGTGGGGGATAATAAAAAAGTTACAGCTAATCCTCATTTTTGCAGATTTTTGTAAAGTGCAACGGCCATAACTCTGCTTAAAACATTTGTGTTAAGTTTCATTTATAAGTTCAAGGACCATAACTTTAGAATAAAATGACATATCAAAACCCCCGCAATATATGTGTAAATTCACATTAAGGTTTAACCATATAAACAAATTGAAGTAAATATCATTTCAAATGAAAAAGTTATGGCCATCCTCATATTTGCATAGATTTGCATTATTTTTTAAGTGCAAGGGCCATAACTCCAAAACAACAAATCAAATGATCCTCAGAATCGACTTAGCTTCAGGTCTTGATGCATTAAACATGTGTATGAAGTTTCATTAATATCTGTCAAACAGTTTTGCCAGAAAACAGCGGACAAACTATTTGCATATATTTGTATGTTTTCTAAGTAAAAGCGCAATAACTCCGAAACGAAAAATCAAATAAACCTCAAAATCAACTCAGCATCAGATCTTGATGCATTAAACATTTTTGTGAAGTTTCATTAATATTTCTCAAATAGTTTTCCTAGAAAACAGCGGACAAACTATTTGCATTATTTTTTTAAGGACAAGGGCCATAACTCTGAAACGAAAAATCAAATGATCCTCAGAATCAATTCAGTTTCAGATCTTGATGCATTAAACATTTGTGTGAAGTTTCATTAATATTTCTCAAATAGTTTTCCCAGAAAACAGCAGAAAAACTATTTGCATTTTTTTTAAGGACAAGGGCCAAAACTCTGAAATGAGAAATCAAATGAACCTCAGAATCAACTCAGCTTCAGATCTTGATGCATTAAACATTTGTATGAAGTTTCATTAATATCTGTCGAATAGTTTTCCCAGAAAACAGCGGACAAACTATTTGCATATTTTTTAAGGACAAGGGCAATAACTCTGAAACGAAAAATCAAATGAACCTCAGAATCGACTCAGCTTCAGATCTTGATGCATTATACATTTGTGTGAAGTTTCATTAATATCTCTCAAATAGTTTTCCCAGAAAACAGCGGACAAACTTTGCATAATTTTTAAGGACAAGGGCCATAACTCTGAAATGAAATATCAAATGAATCTCAGAATCAACTCAGCTTCAGATCTTGATGCATTTAACATTTGTGTGAAGTTTCATTAATATCTGTCAAACAGTTTTCCCAGAAAACAGCGGACAAACAAAATGTTGACGGACGAACGAACGAACGAACGAACGGACGGACGGACGGACAGGGCCACGACAATATACGACCACCTTTATTAGGTGGGCGTATAAAAACACACTGGGAAAACTTCAAAGGGTGTAAAACACAGCAGCATGTATCATAACCAAGACTTCTCGATATAGTCATATCACTCCGGTCTTGAAGGAACTTCACTGGCTTCCGGTTCAACATCGGATCGAATTCAAAATTTTGACACTTACACACAAAGCTATGCACAATGAATCCCCCAAGTACATTGTCAACATGCTTGATATGTACAGGCCTCCTTGAGAGTTAAGGTCAGCAAGTAGTTCAGTGTCGTTGGTTGTGCCAAAAAGTCGGACGGTAAAATACGGGGATAGAAGTTTCATGCATGCAGCTCCAAAACTTTGGAATGCTCTGCCGTCTGGCATAAAAGATGCCACCTCACTGGAATCTTTTAAAAGATGTCTAAAAACGCATTTCTTCAACATATTTTACTAGGATGGCAGATATTAGTTGAGTAATTACCTGTCAGTTATTTAGTTGGGCACTGTTTGAGGGCACCTTTTGTGTAACATTGTGCAGGGTGGTGGATCTTGCCGGTAGGGATAGCCCAATCTCTTTTGAAACCACTCGGATTGCGTCTCGGGACTGCATTGTGTGTCTCACTCAGTGTCAGTTGATGTCTAAAAAACACTTGTCTTTGGCATATTTCAATAGGACATTACTAGAGAAATTAAGTGGCGTAGCTGATGATTATCAATCGCTATGACTGTTGCCTTGGCCACGGAGTGGTGGATCTTGACAGTAGGGATAGCCCAATCTCTTTTGAAACCACTCGGATTGCGTCTCGGGACTGCATTGTGTGTCTCACTCAGTGTCAGTTGATGTTCTAACAAGAGTGCCAGTGGACACAATATACGCCCGTCGGGGTCTTGTTCAACATTAACTGGGGTTAATGTATTTGCTGAACTCAAATTCTAAGCCCAATTTTGCGACCAAGTTTCAAGGTTGTAAATAGGCATACTTTAACAAAAAACCTTAACCAAAAATTCTAAATTGAAAAGTGCCATAATTGTGTCCAAATGCTTGACAGAGTTGCATTGTATTTACTCTTGCCTACAGATGAAGCTTCTGATGGTGAACAAATGTTTCAAGTTTAAAAGCTTTATCTGAAAGGGTTATGTTAATAAGTGGACTTTAACCAAAACCTTAACCAAAAATTCCAAGCTATAAAGCCTCATAATCATGTCAAAATGTTAGAAAGAGTTATGTACTCTTGCCTACAGGTGAAGCTTGTGATGGTGAACAAGTGCTCCAAGTTTAAAAGCTTTATCTCAAAAGGTTATGTAAATAAGTGGACTTTAACCAAAACTGTAACAAAAAATTCTAAGTTAAAAAGGGGTATAATTCGGTCAAAATGCTTGACAGAGTTATTTTCTCTTGCCTACAGGTGAAGGTTGTGACGGTGAACAAGTGTTCCAAGTTTAAAACCTTTATCTCAAAGGGTTATGTTAATAAATGGACTTTAACAAAGCCTTAACCAAAAATTCTAAGTTAAAAAGGGGCATAATTCGATCAAAATGCTAGACAGAGTTATTTACTCTTGCCTACAGGAGAAGGTTGTGACGGTGAACACGTGTTCCAAGTTTCAAAGCTTTATCTCAAAGTGTTATGTAAATAAATGGACTTTAACAAAGCCTTAACCAAAAATTCTACGTTAAAAAGGGGCATAATTCAGTCAAAATGCTTGACAGAGTTATTTACTCTTGCCTAAAGGTGAAGGTTGTGAAAGTGAACAAGTGTTCCAAGTTTCAAAGCTTTATCTCAAAGTGTTATGTAGATAAGTGGACTTGTTCCACATAAATTGAGGTTAACATTTTTGCTTAACGCAAATGCTAAACGCAAATTCTAAGTCCAATTAAGCGACCTTGACCTTGGATAAATGAGCCGAGACTTGGCAGGCTACTGTAGCATGTCTAGATTAACATTATGATTAACTTTGGGAAGGATCCACCAAGCGGAACTTGAGTTAGAGATGTTACAGACAGACAGACCGGTTAAATTTTTTGCTAAACGAAAATTCTAAGTCCAATTGTGTGACCTTGACCTTGGATAAACAAACCCGGACTTGGCAGGCAACTGGTGAATGTCTAGATAAACATTGTGTTAAAATATGAGAAGGATCCACCAAGCGGAACTTGAGTTAGAGATGTTACAGACGTACAGACGGTCAGACAACCAGACAATCAGACAACCAGACAGCGCTATTACATAATACGTCCCGTTTTTTCAAACGGGCGTATAAAAAACACTTGTCTTTGGCATATTTCACTAAGACATTACTAGAGAAATTAAGGGGCGTAGCTGATGATTGTCAATCGCGATGACTGTTGCCTTGGCCACGGAGTGGTGGATCTTGACAGTAGGGATAGCCAAATCTCTTTTGAAACCACTTGGATTGCGGCTCGGGACAGCATTGTGTGTCTCATTCAGTGTCAGTTGATGTCTGAAAAACGCATTTCTTTGACATATTTTACTAGGAAATTATTAGGGAAATTAAGAAAACATAGCTAATAATTATCAATCATGATGACTGTTGCCTTGGCCACGGGATATTTTCGAATCCCTAACATCTCGAGCATTTTGTTACTTGCAAATTATTGTTCAAGGAATATCCTATCAGTTGTTTGGATGGGCACTGTTCGAATGGCATTTGATGTGTGTGTCGCTTTGTGCTGGGTGGTGGATCTTGATGGTAGGGATAGCCCAATCTCTTTGAAACCACCTGGGTCGCGGCTTGGCACGGCATTGTTTGTCTCGTTCAGTGTCGGTTCGATTGATATTACGATACTCCTTTGCCAATTTTGCATACGGGGTGTATATATTGGTGGTTTGTTTGTAATTGTTGTAATTGCATTGTATTTGTTTATATGCATTAGCTACAAAATTGACCTATTCTGTTAACCCATTGTCCTACATATGTAAGGCAATATCTTATGTATAGTGTTGTATGTCATACATAAACCCGATCCAGATGTTTCTGGGTCGTAACTGTATGATGTACTGACACTGTACATATAATGTTTCATTTTAGTTTGGTGACATAAGTGGGCAGACACAATATACCGGTAGTCACAATGTGCGTCTGTTTCCCTTGAATTGCGGACATAAAATGTACAGTAAAGGATGATTTTGTTTTTATCTATAATTCTTAAATTAATTCAATTTTTGATAGTTTTATTGATATCTCTATCTTATTGATATCTCTATCTTAAATTTCATTTGTTTTAAATATTCTATATGCATATTAAATTCTGTACATGCAATTTAATCATGTGGAGCGCTTTTGAACGCACACATCCTGTGTGAAAAGAGCGCTATATAAATGTGGTATAATAATAATAATAATATCACCAAGACAAACATTCTGAGAAAAATTACAGAAAATTGGGCTAAAAATGTGGCCGATTGAGTGTAAACAAGATTTTTCTAAGATATCACCTAGTGACCTAGTTTTTGACCCCACATGACTCACTTCCAATCTCATCCAAGATTATTTCAATACAATCATTACAATTTTCATGAAGATTGGACACAAAATGTGACCACTACAGTGTTCACAATGTTTCACTACTGTTTGACCTAGTAACCTAGGTTTTGCCCCCATGCCACCCACTTTCAAACTTGTCCCAGATGTTACTAAGACAATTATTCTGAGTAAGTTTCATGAAGATTGGACAAACCAGAAATGATGTCAAAGCCACCTGATGCTCCCCTGTTTAAAAGTTAAGTCTTAAATATGTCATATTGAAAAAAACAACATTCAATCTTCAATTTAAACTTAACTGCATCAATATCACAACCAAAAGGCAACCAAATACCAATTTTTATCAATTTAAAAAGATTATTAAATAAAAAAGATACATACCAACTATGGAAGGTCTAGGTCTATTGGTTCCAATGTAATAGGCAGTTAAATTTTTTTGCAAAAGTAGGTCAAAGGTAATAATAATAATAATAATAATAATAAAGACTTTATTTAACCAGGCTACACATTTAGGTAAACCCAATCTTCCATGTGGGCCTCAATACATTATATATACATAGTAAAACAAAAGTTTAGAAATTATACACAGCATAGTGGCAAAAAATGTGTTAACCTTTCCTTCATATAAAAGCATTTTCAGGCATCTGTAAACAGACTAGACCCAGATCAGACAGCTCCTATAGGAGCCATCTGATCATGGTCTGCTGTTTGCTAATGGATTTTGATAGAGCTGCTTCTTAACTTCTAAAATGGCTACAATGTGTCACCTTCCATAAACTGTTATAAATGTTTTTCCCATGAATACTCAGTGGGTATTGAAATTTGGAATAAACCGGGAAAGAGTTAACATAAAGTTTATACATATATACATCACAAACATTTAGGCATTACCAGAGAACTTCCACTGCAGATATGATTTTTTAAAGGTACTCAAAGTATCGGAGTTTCTTATCAGAATTGGAAGGGTATTCCAAAGTTTTGGTCCAGATCTCGAGTATGATAGAGACTTGCGAAAGAACTCTATATTAGGTTTGGGCACTTTCAATTCTCCATTTGTTGTGGATCTAAGATTTCTGCCATTGGATGAAAGATGGAATTTTGTAGGCATATATTCAGAGAAATTTTCGCAATGAAGAGATTTGTAAGCAAAGATTGCCTTCTTGTAGTTAACTTTTTCTGGAAAAGTCATCCAATGTAGTTCCTGAAATAGTGTCTCAGATGGTGCATCAAAATCCTTATCCAAAATAATGCGAGCAGCTCTTTTCTAGAATTTTATTACCTGATTTTGTAGCTCTTGAGAACAATTACCCCAAATCGTACAACAATAGTCTAAATGGGGGAGAATATAAGCATTAAAGAAAAGTTTTCTTGTATGTATATTAAGAAACTGTTTTATCCTTAAAAGTAAATAAAGATTGGAATTACATTTTTTAAGGGTCTTTTCAATATGCTCTTTCCATTTCAGCCCATTGTCTACTTGAACTCAAAGAAGTTTTTCTATTTCACTGTATTCTATATAAGTATCTTTCTACTGAAGTTTCTCACTTGATGACTTTACTTTATTTGAAACATGATGGGATGAAGATATGAACATGGCTTTCGTCTTCTGTGTATTGAGTAACGTTGCATTGTCTTTACACCAATTTTCTACAGTTACAAGCTCACTTTGCAGTGCATCCTGAACAGATTTAACCGACTCTCCATCTATAGTAAGAGAAGTGTCATCAGCAAACATATTTGTATTTGAATTATTCAAATGCAAGGGAAGGTCATTAATGTATATGATAAACAGCAAGGGACCTAACACAGACCCTGAAAGGTGAAGGTAGAAGGGTAAAATTGTTGGCATGGTATCTATAGAAGCCCTATGCCCATCACATCCAATATTATAGGTATTTAAAGATATTTGCAAAAGAAAGTCAAAGTCAAGGTCACATGGTAACAAACATTGGTATGGTTGGAAAGTCTTAAGACAAAAATATACATACAAAGTATGGAAGCCCTAGGCCTATTGGTTCCAATATTATATGCATTTAAAGACTTGCAAAAGTAGGTCAAATGTTAAGGTCACGTTCAGAAGGACAAATATGTTTGCATGGTCATACCAAGTTTGCAAGTCCTAGGTATATTGGTTCCAAGTTTAAGGCACTTACAGATGTTTGCAAAAATAGGTGAAAGGTCAAGGTCATATGGTAAAAAATATTGGTATGTTTGAAAAAGTCTTCAGACAGAAAAGATACAAACCAAGTATGGAAGTATATGCATTTAAAAACTTTTGCAAAAGTAGGTCAAAGGTCAAGGTCAGAAAGGCAAACATGTTGGCATGGTCATACCAGGTATGGAAGCCCTAGGCCTATTTGTTGCAATGTTATAGGCATTTAAGGTGCCACAGTATGTTAGAAACACAAATATTTTTTATATTTTTGCACTAATATATAGACACTAGTCTCTTTTATCCATTGCATTAACGAAATACCATAAAATATACCACAAAAGCCATATAAACCCCTTTCACTTTATTACCAACGAGCTTTTCTCTGACTTAGCCAGTCAGCCATTTAGCAGGAAGGCTTACCAGGGGCACCTAGGGGGGAACTGATAATTAGGGCACATACGTGATAAAGTAATAGGCAGCTATTTATCCACATTTGCGTCCTCTTGGTAGCCTGAAACTATGTAGGACACATGACTAGATAAGCTATCTGAATGGTGATTTATGGGAAACTGGCAATTTAATCAGGTTTTTAATTGATCGGATGGAAGAAAGGGGGAGGAGCTTAGTGCAAAAATATCACACATATTATAAGCTCTCCATTGGATATAAATCTGATTGAAAGCTATTTATAATAATAAGATTACGTAACACAATAGGGGGTCTTTCTTTTCCTTTTCAGGTTTTTGACAGATGCAAATTTAAAGGAGTCGGCTTTTTCAAACAATTATAACTTCTGTAATTTGAGTCCAAATTATACGCATTATCTTAGCCAGTTATCCCTGTCACAGATTTTTGATATCTTGCTTCGATCGTCTAAAATCAAAAGAAACGTAGCGGGAGGCAGAATGTTAGTAGTCTAAAAAACTAAAATATTGCATAACTCCCAAAAGGAGAGTTTTATCAAAAATCTGTGATACGATTCCCAGGACATGCTAATGATTCACATATTGGCCAATTACAATAAATTTAGTCCAAAAGATGACTTTGTAATCGCTGTTTGAAAAAATTCAAACTGGCACATTTAAATAGATTTCAAATGTCGGTTTTGATAGGATTATCGATGTTTCTGATAAATAATAAAATACATTAATATAACTAATCAACTAGGCTCAGAAAAAAATGGCTCTAGGTAGTTTTAAATATGATTTTTCGATATCTGGGGCTTAACTATCTCGCCACCTTAAATACTTTTGCACACATAAGTCAAAGGTCATGGTCACATGGTAAAAACAATGGTATGGTTGGAAAAGTTGCATACCAAGTATGGAATCCATTGGCCTATCGGTTCAAACTTTATAGGCATTTAAAGAAATTTGCAAAAGTAGGTCAAAGGTAAAAGTACCATGGCAAAAACAATATTGTTAGAAAGGTCTTAACAAAAGAAAGTTGCATACCAAGTATGGAAGCCTTTGGCCCATTGGTTCAAATGCTATAGGCATTTAAAGAATTGTGCGAATATTGAATAAAATTTAAACACATTTTTAATGTTAACTTCATAACAGTAATCTTTGACCCCAAATGAGCCTCCATACAAAATTTCAGCATCCTAGCACAATTATTAAGCTTCAAAACAACCTGTCCCAAAAACTTTAAACTGGTGATTTGTGGCCAAAAGGACTAAGTCCAAAACATGTCAAAAATTGATAAAATTGAAAAATATCTTTACTGTTTAACTTCATAACAGCAATATTTGACCTCAAACTTCTATACAAAATTTCAGCATCCTGGTACAAATATTAAGCTTTGATAAAACCTACTGTTCTACGAACAGGCGAGCTAAAAATGTGACCACTAGAGTGTTCACAAGGTTTTTTGAATGTTTGACCAAGTTTTTGACTTACTTTCAAACTTGTGCCGAGATTTTATCAAAGCAATCATTCTGATAAAGTTTCATGAGGATTCAACTGCAAATGTGACCTCTAGAATGTTCACAAGGTTTTTCTACAATTTGACCTGGTAACCTAATTTTTGATCCCGCATGACCTACTTTCAAACTCGTACAAGATTTTATAAAAACAATCATTCTGACCATGTTTCATGAAAATTGAGCAAAAATGTGACCTCAAAAGTGATCACAAGTTTCTATTTGACCAAATAACCTAGTTTTTAACCCCACATAACCCACTTTCAAACTCGTCCGAGATTTCATTAAGGCAATCATTCTGACGAAGTTTCATGAAGATTGGACAAAATTTGTGATCATTAAAGTGTTCACCAGCAAATTGCTGATGACGCACAACACACGATGCACATCGTAAGACCCATGATTGACACCCGGACAATCAAGTCTCCCAAAAGCTGACCTGAGCTTTGCTCTCGTGAGCTAAAAAACCCCAAAGAATATCACATCTGCATTTTATTGTGATTATTTTTTGGCAATAAGTTGCTGTAACTATTTCCTCTATACATACATCTTTTTACACCATTGCAAAAACAAGAGGTCCATGAGGCCCTGAAGCGCTCATCTGAGATAACCCCAGTGGCAGAGCCATTTTTTACCAAGAAGTCATCATTTTTTACAACCTTGGTAGAGAACCACAAGGCAAAGCAGTATGCCATTAATTAAAGGTCTAAGCCTTACGGTTTCAGAGAAAAATAATGTTTCATATTTTTCCCATGAAAAACTAATAAGCTCCAAGGCAGGGCCAAGTTTCGCTCAGAGGTCAGGGTTCTAAATGGAAAAGTAGTAAAGTCAAGCAGGCAAAGCCACATACAAGATGTAACCACTACCAAAACACCGAATAGATATCATCACACACACACAACACAACTACACACCCAAACGCACACTCACACACGAGATGAACATAGAACAAGAGGGCCAGAATGGCCTTGAAGCGCTCACCAGACAATCAGAGGAGAAGATTTTCAAAGTTTTCACGATATGTTTCTATAGAAAACTAGCCGGCCCTGGGGCGGGCCAATTTTGACCCCGGGGCCATAGGGGACCTGAACATGATGCTATAAGCCTAATATGAAAGCTAAGATTAACGTTCCAGTTTCAGAGAAGAAGATTTTCAAAGTTTTCTCAATATGTTTCTATTGAAAACGGCCCACCCCTGTGGCAGGGCCAATTTTAACCCCGAGATCATAGTTTATATAACTTTTGTAGAGGACCTGAACATGATGCTATGTGCCAAGTATGAAAGCTGAGAGCATTCCAGTTTCAGAGAAGAAGATTTTCAAAGATTTCACTATTTGTTTCTATTGAAAACTGTTCACCCCTGGGGCGGGGCCAATTTTGACCCAGGGGCCATAATTTATATAACTTTTGTAGAGGACCTAAACATGATGCTATGTGCCAAATATGAAAGCTAAGAACCTTCCAGTTTCAGACGAGACGATTTTCAAAGATTTCATTATTTGTTTCTATTGAAAACTGCCAACCCCTGGGGCAAGGCCAATTTTGACCCCGGGGCCATAATTTTTATAACTTTTGTAGAGGACCTGAACATGATGCTATGTGCCAAATATGAAAGCTGAGAGCCTTCCAGTTTCAGAGAAGAAGATTTCACTATTTGTTTCTATTGAAAACTGCCCACCCCTGGGGCCGGGCCAGTTTTGACCCCGGGACCATAATTTATATAACTTTTGCAGAAGACCTGAACATGATGCTATGTGCCAAATATGAAAGCCAAGAACCTTCCAGTTTCAGACGAGAAGATTTTCAAAGATTTCACTATTTGTTTCTTTTGAAAACTGCCCACCCCTGGGGCGGGGCCAATTTTGACCCCGAGGCCATAATTTATATAACTTTTGTAGAGGACCTGAACATGATGCTATGTGCCAAATATGAAAGCTGAGAACCTTCCAGTTTCAGAGGAGAAGATTTTCAAAGATTTCACTATTTGTTTCTATTGAAAACTGCCCACCCCTGGGGCGGGGCCAATTTTGACCCAGGGGCCATAATTTATATAACTTTTTTAGAGGACCTGAACATGATGCTCTGTGCCAAATATGAAAGCTAAGAGCCTTCCAGTTTCAGAGAAGAAGATTTTCAAAGATTTCACTATTTGTTTCTATTGAAAACTGCCCACCCCTTGGGCGTGGCCAATTTTGACCCCGGGGCCATAATTTATATAACTTTTGTAGAGGACCTGAACATGATACTATGTGCTAAATATGAAAGCTGAGAACCTTCCAGTTTCAGAGGAGAAGATTTTCAAAGTTTGCTCTATATGATTCTATTGAAAACTGCCCACCCCTGGGGTGGGGCCAACTTTGACCCCAGGGCCATAATTTATATAAATTTTGTAGAGGACCTGAACATGATGCTATGTGCCAATTATGAAAGCTGAGAACATTCTGGTCTCAGAGGAGAAGATTTTCAAAGTTTTACTATATGTTTCTATTGAAAACAAGGCACCCCTGGGGCGGGGTCAATTTTGACCCCAGGGACATAATTTATATAACTTTTGTAGAGGACCTGAACATGATGCTATGTGCCAAAGATGAAAGTTGAGATCCCTGTAGATTCAGAGGAGAAGATTTTTAAAGGTTCAAATTGTTGACGACGGACGACGAACGACGGACGACGAACGACGCACGACGCACGCCGACGGACGACGGACAACGGGCGATCACAAAAGCTCACCCTGAGCACTTTGTGCTCTGGTGAGCTAAAAACACCAACAAACAGACAAAACCTAGAAACAAAACACTCCACACATGAACAAAATCACAAGCACAAAGACGCAAGGCAAACAAAAGAAAGCGTGACAAAGAGAGTACCGCCTTGGCACGGTCAGTAGCAAAAACACCACTGGGGGTTTAAACCAGTTTACGGACGTCCTAACCTCACACTTCTCTCAAAGTCACCCTACCTTTACAAACAGTGTAAATAAAGGTATCCCCGCTGGACTTACCCACAACATAGAAGACGGTGAACACATGACAGCATGTAAAACATAGCATAATAACTGTGACAATCCGTAAAATGACTTTGCTTAAGTCAGAACACCTGCAGGGAAGCCGTTAAGGGCACAACAGGGAGAAAGGTTATGATCCCATCATATTGCAACCCACTGCATGTTTGGTTATCGACCCTTTTACAGTCGGTAGCTATGCTTCCCTCTTTGCTTGCGCAATAACAGGCTGAGGGTAGTACTCTATGATGGTATACTCTTGAACTCAGATACGGGATGAGCTTACCAGATATGACCCCGAATTTTCCTAAGTTTGTAGATAACATCCCCATAAAAGTCTAGTTGAGAAATGCCTTGTTGCAGTAACATCCTTAGATTGCAATTATATTTACTAATGAGTGGTAAATTTCGATAATAAAATTTAGAAAACGATTTCCGAAGTTTGTGATATCTGTAACCTTGCTTAACAAGTTTATCAGTTAAAACTAAACTACGACTGGTAAAATCTTCTAGCAAGTTGAGAAATATAAACCCCATAAGATGTAGAACGGAGCACATCTCCATCTAGAAAAGGATAATTAACAATTTTAAAATTAAAACCTTCCCTTTTATCGTATATTTTGGACGAAACTTTATCATTTGTAATTGAAAGATTCAAATCTAAAAATGAAGCTATAATGTCAGATTGATTATCTTTGTTTAAAGAAAGTTCTTTTGGGTAAATTGAAGAAATCATAGTTTCAAAATAAGGATTATCTAAATTCAAAATATCGTCTAAATACCTTGAAGTTTTATTAAAAGCATTAACAATATCGGCCTGTGTATCAGGTTTTAAGCTAAGCATAAAATCCCTCTCATGGCAATACAAAAACAAATCTGCAACAAGAGGGGCACAATTTGTACCCATGGGTATACCATTTACTTGATGATATATGGTATCCCCATAACGCACAAATATATTATCTAAAAGAAAGGTAAGAGATCTACAAACATCAAGGCAAGTCCACATTGTGTAATGTTCAACTTCTGAATTGGAAATGAATGAACAATGAACATTACAAGCAATGAACATTTTGTTTTCTCTTGCAAAGGGTTTTTCTATTAACCTAATCAGTTTATCCTTTATGAGATTGTGAGGTAGAGTAGTATAGAGTGTAGAGAAATCATAAGAGTTCAGTGAAGAAAAGTTATACTGTTCATGTTCAAGTTTAGACAAAACATCATTTGAATTTTTTATGGACCAAAAAACATTAATACCAGAATTTTCATATATTTTATCACAGTAACGTTTTATATGTTCTTTGATCGTAGTAAGACAAGACGTCAAAAGTTTAGATATTTTAGCTGTGGTACAATAAAACGCCCCTTATAAGGGTTTTTATTTAGTTTGGAATCCAGTACAAAGTAGAAAGTTTATATTGTTTTATGTTAGGACCAAGCTTAAAAGTATTGCACATTTTTACATGATCCGAAACTGTATCTTTTTCAGGTGTTTGAACTGTTATATAAGTTTGTGAATCAGTTAGCTCCTTCTTTAAAACATAAGTTGAACATTCTTGGCATAGGACCACAAGCCAAGCTACATATTTGTAGAGGACCATTAGATCATGTTACATACCAAACATCAAAGGTCTAAGACTAACAGTATCAAAGGTCTTAGGACTTACAGTTTCAGAAGATTTTTAAAGATTTTCCTATGAAAAACTGATAAGCCCTTGGGCGGGTCCATTTTTGGTCCGGGGTCATAATTGGAACAGTCTTTGTAGAGGACCATTACATCATGCTACATATCAAATATCAAAGGTCTAGGTCTAACAGTTTCAGAGAAGAAGATTTTTAAAGATTTTCCTATGAAAAACTGATAAGCCCTTGAGTGAGGCATTTTTTGGCCCAGGGGTCATAATTTGAACAACTTTTGTAAAGGACATTTCGTTCCCCCTAGCAACTGATACTTCTGACAAAATTTGGTTAAAATTGGGTCAGCAGTTTCAGAGGAGATTTTGTTTGAAAATGTGGCCGGACGCCGAACTGATTGCGGTCACATTAGCTCATCCTGAGCCTTTGGCTCAGGTGAGCTAAAAAATACAGACCAAGAGCATAGGTGTTTGTTCAGGGTCTGTCCTGTTTATAGAACAATATAGATCTAATTTTACAATATCTGCCATGACCAGCAATGCTCATGTTCATATGCCATAACAGCTGGTGCTAGGGGTGGGGGGGGGGGGGGGGGGGGGCGTAAGAGTATTGTACTTTCAATTACTGCTCATGAACAGACTCAATAAAACCGAGTCTGCAATATTATCCTTTTGTGTTGCAATTTTTGCTTTCCGAAGATCACCTCTCTTCAGAATTTTCACAAAAGCAGGACTTGTGTTAAGTGCTTGTGTGGTGGTCATAAAACATTGCCCCGTACATCATTCTTAGTGTTGTTATACTTTCTGATCCTTCCAGATCATGAATTTCAGTACTGTCTGTTCTGAAAACTGAATACTACTTAAGCAGGTGGTAGGGGGCGTGAGCAGTGTTGCACTTTCAATTACCGCTCATGAACATACTCAATGAAACCGAATCTGCAATTTTCTCCTTTTGTGTTGCATTTTTTGCTTTCAGGGGATCACCTCTCTTCAGAATTTTCAATCTAATTATTACCATGATGTTATTGGTTTTTGCATACATATTCCTTGAGCAAAGGGTTAGAATTGTAGAAGCAATTTGCCTCCCTACTCCCTCCTCTCCCCCAAAAAATAAACAAGTGGGCCAAGATGGCCCTTAATTGCTCACATGATTACCATAGATTTAAGATCATAGATCATAGATTTTAGATCATGTTGGTAGTGGATTATGAGCAGTAGTTCTGGAGAACAAGATTTTTATTAAGATTCAGCTAAAAATGTGACCTCTAGAGTGTTCACAAGGTTTTCCTACTATATGACCTAGTGACCTAGTTGATGACCCTACATGGCCACTTTCAAACTCATCCAAGATTTAATCAATACATTCATTCTAAGTTTCAAGAATATTGGACAGAAATTGTGCCCACTAGAGTATTCACAAGGCTTTTCAACTGTTGACCTAGTGACCTAGTTTTTTACCCATCATGACCCACTTTCGAACTCGTCAGAGATTGTATAAAACAATAATTCTGATAAAGTTTCATGGAGATTCAGCTGCAAATGTGACCGCTAGAGTGTTCACAAGGTTTTTCACTATTTGACCTAAAGACCTAGATTTTGACCCCATATGACCCACTTTCAAACTCGTTCGAGATATTATTAAGACAATCATTCCGACCAAGTGTCATGAAGATTGGGCATAAAATAAGACCTATAGAGTGTTTACATGATTTTCCTACTATTTAATCTAGTTTTAAACCCAACATGACCAACTTTCAAACTAAATTAAATTGTCCGAGATTTTATCAAAACTATTATTAGTGTTTCATGAACATTCGGCTAAAAATGTGGCCTCTAGAGTGTTCACAAGTTTTTCCTACCATTTGACCAAGTGACCTAGTTTTTAATCCCACATGACCCACTTTCAAACCTGTCCAAGATTTTATCAAGATAATTATTCTGACTAAGTTTCAGAAGATTGGACAAAAAATAGGACTATTAGTCTAAGAGTGTTCACAAGGTTTTTCTACTATTTGATCTAATGACCTAGTTTTTCAATCAACATGACCCACTTTAAAAACCCATCTAAGACTTTATCAATACAATCATTCTGACCAGATTTCATGAAGATTGGACTAAAATTGTGACCACTAGAGTGTTCACAAGCAAATTGTTGACGACGCACCATGCAAGATGAACATTGGACATTCTTGTCTCCCAAAAGCTCACCCTGAGCTTTGCTCAGGTGAGCTAAAAAAATAAAGCAAATTATTTAAAGAAACAGAAGAACAGTTTGGTTTAATCCTTTTCTCCATAAATATGCTTCTCTAAGCCTTTGTAAACAGTGTAAACCCAGATCAGATCAGGGTTTGTCCTGTTTGCTTATGGCATAATATAGATATGATTCTACAGTTTCTGCCAAGGCAAAATATCCCTTTGGTTATAGCAATTAATCTAATTAATATTCATGATGTCATTATTTCTTACATAAATTTTCATGGAGTAGAGGGTTAAAAAATCCCCCCACCAAAATATCTGGATGTTTTATTCAATTTTAATTCTTTATCTTTATTTTTTTATTTTATTTTATTATTTATTAGGTTGTTTTTTTGTTGTTTTTGTTGGGGTTTTTTTTTTTTGGGGGGGGGGGGGGGGGGGGGGAAGGGGGGGCACAGCAATCACTTCTTACCGATGTTATGTAAGTTTAATTCACAATTGTGAGAAGCTTAAAGATTTATTTTCTCCTCTTTGTTATAAATAATATATAACTTTTCAACAGTTTTACTGTACTGCATGAAAAGAACTTAGTTTTAAACAAAAAACTTGACACAGATGATAGCAATCTATGAACTACTAAGTATAAACTACTAATGTAACATAACTGCAGGTTTTTTCTTAAAACCAGAAAATTATTACTTATTCGGGTTGGTCGGTAAATTGTTTGTCCTGTTGTATGTTGTTGACAGAATCCACAGAAAGATTGAGCTTTTTTGTATTATCCGAGGGGCTTTAATAGAAATGAAAAAAAAGTAAATCGGTGGTATTTATTATGGGCAAGGCATACTCTGTATGTGTATAAACTTATCCAGAGCTTGAATTATCAAATGTTGATATTATTGGTAAGGTTTGAACTGGCACTCATCATTTTCCGCCGACTTTCGTCGATGAAAAATCGTGATAGTGACGCATGTTTCAAGTGTGTGTTCGGAAGGATAAAAACAGCTTACTGAAAAAGGCGGAATATTCATGCAGTGCCAGGTCAAACCTTATCGACAATAGATCCACAGAGGTGCTGAAATTTACAAAGGTTTATAGAGGTGATTAAACATTTCCAAATACAGTAAAACCCTGCTAATGCGACCACCCAAAAGGTGTATAATTCTGGATGCTAGATGTAGGTTTGCAGCTTAATGTCCTCCATTATGCAGCCACCTGTTTATAAAGACACCACTGTTCATTCATTAAGTAGTCATATTAGAGGGGTTCTACTGTATGAAATAATAAAAGCGTCTTTGATCATCAACCTATGGTCACTACGGTCTCTGTTCGAACGCAAACTGGTCGAAGTTTGGTTAGTTTTTTTGGTTCCTCTAGCTCGCTCTTCACAAAAAGGAGCAAAACCACTACTGAAGTATTCCAAATTTCAACTTTAGTTCAACCATACTGCAACCGTTGGTCTGACCACTGACACTAAACTGACGTCATTTCCTCTAACCAGAGACACAGTTCAATCAAACATTTAGTCAAACAATAGTCAAAACAGTCGATGATCGAAATGAGTCACCAAAAGTAAGAGCAAATGTCCTGAAAGACTTATAAAAATTAGCTGCTGGCATACTGAAAGAAGATCATGAAGGCTCTTGATGTCATGTACTGCTCACTTGATTCAATTGGCCTTGGATAGAATAATGTTCAATGGCAGATTTGTCCATTTGTTTAAACAAGAGGGCCATGATGGCCCTGTATTGCTCACCTAGTTAACATAACTTGTGTGACATACTTATGCAATGGACAGGAATGATTTATATAAATCTGATAGATGTTCACCTACAAATCTATCCTCAATCATATACGTAAGAATAGACACGAATTCAAGAAACAAGAGTACCGCATACGGTACATAATACGCCCACTTGCAAACTTTCTCTGATTCAACATGCCTTATAAGTATTGACATTTTCTAATCTGTGCTTCAGATCTTGATTCCCATATTCAGGTGATACTATTTTTAAAAAAATTGAAGAGAATATCTTATTAAATAAAAAAGTTAGCTTATCCACATATTTGCAGATTTTTGTAAAGTACAATAGCCATAACTCCGTAAAGACAAACTGAATGAACCTCAAAATAAATTCAGCTTCAGATTTTGTTGCTTAAAACATTTGTGTTAAGTTTCATTTATATCATTTCAATAGTTTTTCCAGAAAACAACAGACAAACTAAAAGTTGACTGACAAACAAAGCAATGAACACACAAAGTTCAAGGACCATAACTTTAGAATAAAATGACTTATAAAAAACCCGCAACATATGTGAAAATTCATATTTAGGTTTAACTATATAAAAAAATTGAAGTAAATATCATTTCAAATGAAAAAGTTATGGCCATCTTCATATTTGCATAGATTTGCATTATTTATTTTAAGTGAAAGGGCCATAACTCCGAAACCACACATCAAATGATCCTCAGAATTGACTTAGCTTCAGGTCTTGATGCATTAAACATGTGTGTGAAGTTTCATTAACCCTTTCCCTCATATAAACGTGTTTTCACGCATCTGCTCTGTTTGCTAATAAAATTTGATAGATCTGTTTCTTTACTTTCTAAAATGTCTACAATGTCCCACCTTCCACATTTCTTTATAACTATTTTGTTAATGATATTCAGTAGGTATTGAAATTTGGCCTAAATACAGAACAGGGAAAGGGTTAATATCTGTCAAACAGTTTTCCCAGAAAACAGCGGACAAACTATATGCATATATTTGTATTATTTTTAAGTAAAAGGGCCATAACTCTGAAACGACAAATCAAATAAACCTCAGAATCAACTCAGCTTCAGATCTTGATGCATTAAACATTTGTGTGAAGTTTCATTAATATTATCCTACAGTTTTCCCAGAAAACAGCAGACAAACTCTTTGCATGTATTTGCATTATTTTTTAAGTACAAGGGCCATAACTCTGAAATAACAAATCAAATGAACCTCAGAATCAACTCAGCTTCAGATCTTGATGCATTTAACATTTGTGTGAAGTTTCATTATTATCTCTTAAATACTTTTCCCAGAAAACAGCGGACAAACTATTTGCATGTATTTGCATTATTTTTTAAGGACAAGGGCCATAACTCTGAAACGACAAATCAAATGAACCTCAGAATCAAGTCAGCTTCAGATCTTGATGCATTTAACATTTGTGTGAAGTTTCATTATTATCTCTTAAATACTTTTCCCAGAAAACAGCAGACAAACTATTTGCATGTATTTGCATTATTTTTTAAGGACAAGGGCCATAACTCTGAAACGACAAATAAAATGAACCTCAGAATCAACTCAGCTTCAGATCTTGATGCATTTAACATTTGAGTGAAGTTTCATTAATATCTCTCAAATACTTTTCCCAGAAAACAGTGGACAAACTATTTGCATGTATTTGCATTATTTTTTAAGGACAAGGGCCATAACTCTGAAACGAACAAGATGTGTTTGTGAAACACTATGCCCCCTCGATATGATATTTGACCCTAAAAGATGACCTTGATCTTGACATGTCACCCCTTAAACTGTGCAGCTTCATGGGGTACACATGCATACCACATATCAAGTCTACATCTCTACTGGTTCAAAAGTTATGGCCAATGTTAAAGTTGGTGACCTTTGACCATGAAGGATGACCTTGACCTTGGCATGTCACCCCTCAAACTGTGCAGCCAAATGAGAAACACATGTATACCAACTATCAAGTCTGTATCTCTACTGGTTCAAAAGTTACGGCCAATGTTAAAGTTGGTGACCTTTGACCCTGAAAGATTACATTGACCTTGAAATGTCACCCCCAAACTGTACAGCTTCATGAGATACACATGCATACCAAAGGTCAAGTCTGCATCTACAGGTTCAAAGGCTATGGCCAATGTTAAAGTCGGTGACCTTTGACCCTAAAAGATGACCTTTACCTTGACATGTTTCCCCTCAAAATGTGCGGCTTCATGAGATACACATGCATACCAAATATCAAGACTCTATCTCTATTGGTTCAAAAGTTATGGCCAATTTGAAGTTGGTGACCTTTGACCCTGAAGGATGACCTTGACATTTCACCCCTCAAACTGTGCAGCTTCATGAGATACACAAGCATGCCACATATCAAGTCTCTACCTGTACTGGTTCAAAAGTTATGGCCAATGTTAAAGTCAGTGATTTGACCCATATGTTAGACCTCTGACCTTTTAGAATGACCTTGACCTTGACATGTCACCCCTCAAAATGTGCGGCTTTATGCGATACAAATGCATGCCAAATATCAAATCTCTATCTGTACTTGCTCAAAAGTTATGACCAATGTTAAAGTCAGTGATTTGACCCATGTGTTTGACCTCTGAGCTTTAAAAATGACCTTAACCTTGACATGTCACCCCTCAAAATGTGCAATTTTATGAGATAGATATGCATGCCAAATATCAAGTCACTAGCTGTATTGGGTCAAAAGTTATGACCAATGTTATAGTTACAGACAAAGAAACAGACAATTTGACCTTTGACCCTGAAGGATGACCTTGACCTTGACATGTCACTATGTGCGGCTTCATGAGATACACAAGCATGCCAAATATCAAGTTTCTATCTCTACTGGTCCAAAAGTTATGGCCAATGTTAAAGTCGGTGATTTGACCCGTATATGTGACCTTTGACCTTGAAGGATGACCTTGACCTTGATATGTCACCCCTCAAAATGTGCGGCTTTATGAGATACATATGCATACTAAATATCAAGTATATATCTGTAATGGCTCAAAAGTTATGACCAATGTTAAAGTTGCTGACAAACAAACAGACAAACAAACGGACAAACAGACAAACAGACAGACAGACAGGGCAAAAACAATATGCCCCCCAGATCTGATCTGGGGGGCATAAAAATCAAATGAACGTCAGAGACGACTCAGCTTCAGATCTTGATGCATTAAACATTTGTGTGAAGTTTCATTAATATCTGTCAAATAGTTTTCCGAGAAAACTGCGGACAAGCAAAATGTTGACGGACGAACGAATGAACGGACGGATGGACAGGGCCACGCCATTATACGACCACCTTTATTAGGTCGGCATATAAAAATATACCTAAACCCATTTCTTATATCAATAATACTATTAAATTTGTAAATGACAAGCAAGATTTGTGGTATATCGTTTGCAGATACATGTAAATTCACCCTCTTACAAAGAAAACAAGCACACAAAACAAAAAAAACCCAACCATTTAAACAGTAATACTAATTTACTTTATAACCTTTTAAATGCATATTGCCTCTACTTTTCTGCCATACTTATTTCAATCGTAACCACATTCTTCATGAGTTATTCACTCAATAACGTATCTTTGGACTAAAAGCTACTCGCTGATCCACTATACAAACTTATTTCGAATTTCCAGGTTACCTGTATCTCACTACAATAATTCAATTAAAACGCATTGCTACTCGCAATCATTGCTACTTGCAATATAAAAATAACGTCCCTATTTAAGTATATTCACCTAGTTATTCACTGGTGTTAGACATAGCTCTTAAGCTACATATATCCTAACACATGGATGAAGCACTTAAAGGACAACAAAACATTCTCTCTACTAATCGCAGAACACCTAATCGCAGACTAATATTGAAGCAACAAACAACAAAATAAACAACAGTGCAATATAATACGCACTAAATCTGTACAATCACCATTCCCATAGTTTCTTTGTGGTTTTCTTTTCAAATTTTCTCTTTTTATTCTATTTTATCTTTTTAAAGCTACAGTCACTTTATCGATATGCAGCGGTTCATATACTGATATTAAAGTTTCAGTCCCATTTCTTACGATAAAACTAAATGACAGTTTGATACATCGCCTTTTAGAATTACTGAAGTTTCATGTATAAAATTACATTTTGCAAAAACGTCAAATTTAGTTAAACTGATTTTTTAATAGATTGTGCACGCTCCAAATGAAATAACATTTCTGTTGTGGCATAAATTAACTGCTGAACGGAACTATCTAATGCCCTTATTTGCCTTGATCCTAATTTGATTAACCACGATTTAGTTACTTTCTTATTTAATGAAAAATTATTAACTATCCCTCTTTGAAAAGTATTCATTTGCCACTTACCCATTATTACTAACAGAATCAATCTCCATATGTTACATTTATGCTATAATTTTCAGTACAACTAATATATTAACCGATATCTTGGCAAATCAAGTTGTTTTTGCAAACACGTATCAGTTTGTTTGCAGCTGGAATTATCAAAACAGAAACAGTTTACTGAAACAATTGTACAATCTACCTCGTTGGCCATGGTCACAACTCAAAGCGTGATAGCAAAAATTAACAAACCTGTATCCTTCCTTTCTTCATATAGTGGTGCAATGTTCTTTTAATGTTTAGTTCTCCAGATCCAAAACATCTCCCGACCATTCTCTCTCCCCCTGAATACACAACTCCCATGCTATTTATACATATCTTAAACATTAAGAACTGTGACTGTCATCATCTGGATGACAGCCATGAACTCTTAGAACACATACATGTGACATATGACTAATTTATCTAGCTAACAGACCTATGTCACTGTCTTCCGAAATCAAGGATGCACTCAAATCTTTAGCTTGCACACTCAAACCCTTAACATGCTAACTATCATTCTGAACTAGCATTCTAACCTCTTAACTCTCTAACGTTTATCCTGCTAACACACCCCTGCATTACAAATGGACCGGAATGATTTATCACTTCTGTGAAATTTCAGGGTTGCCAGCACCTTGATTCATTGACTTTTCACTGACTTTTCCCTGACCAAGCGATCTTTTTCACTGACCAAACTTCAACGACCTCTCCTACTGCTGTCCAAATTCACCAACTTAAATTAACTCAAAAGAATTTGCATTTTAACTTTACAGTGTAATGTACAGCCTAGACCTATAACAAACTATTTTATGCTTAACTAAACATAGTTGATTGAAATTGTTTTTAACAAAATAGATTGGAGGTCTGCTGTACAGAGGTTTTGTGATTATAATGAATATACAAACAAATTGTTTGTTCTTATCAAGTGATTAAAAATACAGGTATCATACATACATAGATTAATCACTTGATATTGTCTCATTTATTTGACCTTGCAGTGTACTTGGGCCTAGCTTTCCATATAGTATGAAGCTGGCCCACAACACTGCCAGGTATGGCCATTGTCTACAAAATGACAGAAAAGTGCCAGTTTTGCTCTGACGGCAGCAGATGCTAACCCTTTCAGTCTTCAAGCTATGAAAGATTTATAAGAACAATTGTGTTTGCAAAATAACCCTTTACTTCATATAAATGTGTTAAAACACATCTGCAAACAAACTAGATCTAGATCAGATCATCACCAGGCTCCTATTGGAGCCGGCTGATCTGGGTCTGCTCAGTTGTTTTTGACATGATAGAGATCTGATTCTACTAATTTATTTTTAGCTCCTGTGACATACATGTACTTATTCAATGGACTGGAATGATTAATAATTTTCATGGAGGGTCACCTGCATATTATTTTGGTAAAATTTGGTAAAAACCCAGGCAGTGGTTTCGTCGGAGATGTTGTTTAAATGAAATTGTTGACAATGCACGGTGCATGTAGCACAATGCATGACAGACACAGGGCGATCCCAATAGGTCACCTAGACACTTTGTGTCAGGTGAGATAACTAGAACCATCACTAAAGGTGACTGATAACCCACCAACCACCTTGTCACAAGATACAACTAGAACTATCACTAAAAGTGATTGATACCCCCACCCACCACCTTGTCAAAAGATCCAATGACTCCAATACAAAAGGCAATAGTTCAATAATCCTTTTTACTCACTTGCGGAAAGAATTTTTTAAAAGTCCTGTCAAGGAATGACTCACATCAAAATTATGTCACACACATCTTCACATCATTATAAATACATATTCAAAATTTGAGGTTCAATGTTGAACAAATCTAGAAGTAGTACTTGAGAAGTTATGCTCTGGACAAAAAATACTTAAGAAAAGTAACAACGGGCAATTAATCCCTCAAAACAGAATTCAGAGTTACAGTCCTTGTTGACTGCACATCCTCTTATCACCCTCTATCCATATAAAGTTTCACAGTTGTACCTACAACACTTGAGATGTTTCTAAAAAAGTAACAAAGGGGAATAACTCCCTTAAAAACAAATTAAGAGTTAAAACCTTTGTTAAATACACACCCTCTCATCACCCTCTATCCATATGTAAAGTTTCACAGTTGTGCCTACAATACTTGAGTTATGCTCTGGACAAAGTATTGCTTCTGAAAAGTAACAAAGGGGAATAGCTCCCTCAATAATGAATTTAGAGTTACAACCCTTGTTGACTGCACATCCTCTTGTCACCCTCTATCCATATATAAAGTTTCACAGTTGTGTCTACAATACTTGAGAAGTTACGCTCAGGAAAAAAAAATGTTTCTGAAAAGTAACTAAGGGGAATAACTCCCTCAAAATGAATTTAGAGTTACAACTCTTGTTGACTGCACATCCTCTCATCACCCTCATAATGTGTACCAAGTTTGAAGACAATATCATAAACAGGTTTCCAGAAAATGGCATGTTCCAAAAATATGTCCCAATTAAGAGACAAAATATGAAGTTTAAAAGGGGCATAATTCTGTCAAATTTTGTGAAAGAGACTCTACCTCACCATCTTATAAAGGATAAACTTATTAAATTAATAGAAAAAACCTTTGCCAGAGAAAAAAAAATGTTCATTGCTTGTAATGTTCAACGTTCATTCTTTTCGAATTCAGAAGTTGAACATTACACAATGTGGACTTGCCTTGATGTTTGTAGATCTCTTACCTTTCTTTTAGATAATATATTTGTGCGTTATGGGGATACCATATATCGTCAAGTTGTTGGTATACCCATGGGTACAAATTGTGCCCCTCTTGTTGCAGATTTGTTTTTGTATTGCTACGAGAGGGATTTTATGCTTAGCTTAAAACCTGATACACAGACCGATATTGTTAATGCTTTTAATAAAACTTCAAGGTATTTAGACGATATTTTGAATTTAGATAATCCTTATTTTGATACTATGGTTTCTTCAATTTACCCAAAAGAACTGTCTTTAAACAAAGAAAATCAATCTGACATTAATGCTTCATTTTTAGATTTGAATCTTTCAATTACAAATGATAAAGTTTCGTCCAAAGTATATGATAAAAGAGAAGATTTTAATTTTAAAATTATTAATGATCTTTTTCTAGATGGGGATGTGCCACGTTCTACATCTTATGGGGTTTATATTTCTCAACTTATTAGGTTTGCCCGAGCCTGTTCTTTGCTTGAAGATTTTAACAGACGTAATTTAGTTATAACTGATAAACTTCTTAAGCAAGGTTACAGATATCACAAACTTCGGAAAACGTTTTCTAAATTTTATTATCGAAATTTACCTCTCATTAGTAAATATAATTGCAATCTACGGACGTTACTGCGACAAGGCATTTCTCAACCAGAATTTTATGGGGATGTTATCTACAAACTTAGGAAAATTCGGGGTCATATCCATTTTCATGATTTGTTTATAAAACGCATTAAAACATTTAAAAAGAATGATTATGATCCTATTATATTGCAACGCACTGCATGTTTGGTTATCGACCCTTTTACAGTCGGTAGCTACGCTTCCCTCTTTGCTTGCGCGATGACAGGCCAAGGGTAGTACTCTATGATGGTATACTCTTAAACTTGGATACAGGATGAGCTTACCAGACTCATGTATTACTTTTTCCCTGTCGTGCCCTTAACGGCTTACCTGAAGGTGCTCTGACTTCAGCAAAGTCATTGAGTACATATTTGACGGATTGTCACAGTTATTAGGCTATGTTTTACATGTTGTCCTGTGATCACCGTCGTCTATGTTGTGGGTAAGTCCAGCGGGTATACCTTTATTTACAATATTTGTAAAGCTAGGGTGACTTTGAGAGAAGTGTGAGGTTAGGACGTCCGTAAACCCCCAGTGGTGTTTTTGCTTCTGACCGTGCCAAGGCGGTACTTTCTTGTCACGCTTCCTTTTGTTTGCCTTGCCTCTTGTGCTTGTGATTTGTTCATGTGTGGAACGTTTGTCCCTGGTTCTTGTGTGTCTTTTGGTGTTTTCTGTGCTCATTTCGTGTGTGTGTGTGTGTGTGCGTTTGGGTGTGTGTGTGTGTGTCATGCTGTCTATCAGTGTTTCGGTGGTGGTTGTGTCTTGCATGTGGCTTTGCCTGCTTGACTTTACTACTTTTCCATTTATGAAACATGGAGAAGACTGTCCCCACATAACACTTATACTATGTATAAAGTTTGAAGGTGGTATCAATGGAAAAATAGTCAAACAGGGAGAGCCACACACGAAATGACACCGCACCAAAAACCATCAAACAAGAAACGGTAAAGCCACAAGACAAAACATAACAGGACGCATATCAAGAAGAAAAACATTAAGCATATTAAAAAACAAAATTGACCATAGACTGAAAGCCTATGAAGATGGCATCAAAAATGGTTTTCAAGAAAAAAGCACATGTCCGGGAAAAATGAGAGTGACGGACGATGGACGGACGTCCGAACAAGGTGATTCCTATATTACTAAGGCCCACCACAGGTGGTGGGGATATAATAACGACTTCAATACAAGAGGCAATGGCTAAATAATCCTTTCATCTACACTTGTGAAAAGAAGATTTTTAAAGTCCAATCAGGGAACGACTTGCATGAAAATTATGTCACACACATGTACATCTACACATCATTATAAATGCATATGCAAAATTTTGAGGTTCATTGGTTGACAGTAATGTTGTGCCTACAATAATTGAGAAGGTATCCTCCGGACAAAAACTTGCTTCTGAAAAGTAACTAAGGGGAATTACCCCCTCAAAAATGAATTTAGCGTTACAACCCTTATTGACTGCACATTCCCCCATCACCCTCCATCCATTTATAATGTTTCACAGTTGTATCTACAATACTTTAGAAGTTATGCCCCAGACAACAATTGCTTCTGAAATGTAACTAAGGTAAATAACTCCCCCAAAAATGAATTTAGAGTTACAACCCCTTTGACTGCACATGCTCTCATCACCCTCTATTCATATCTAAAATTTCACAGTTGTGCATATAATTCTTGAGAAGTTATGCTTCTGACAAACAACTGCTTCTGAAATGTAACTAAGTGGAAAAATGCACATGTTTATACAAAAATATCAAAAGTTTATAAAGAAATAGGGATTCATCTGGGTTCAAACTGGTTGAAATGCAATCCATGATTCATCTATATTCATCTATATAAATGCTCATTTCTGTGCAATACACAAATGACTAATGTCCTTTTTGAGGATACAGGTTCCTTTGGTTTTGGACAATATATGAAGTTTAATAGGGGCATAATTCTGTCAAATATTGTGCAAGAGTTATGAAACATGGAGAAGACTGCCCCCACATAACACTTATAATATGTATTAAGTTTGAAGGTGGTATCAAAAATGGTTTTCAAAAAAAACAAATGTCCCGGAAAAATGCAATGGACAGACGGACAGACGGACGGACAGGGTGATTCCTATATAGCCCCCACCACCTGTATAAAAATTTAATGGTCAACTCAGACACATTCCTGCAAATTTATACTGAAATATAGGCTGTGTTTTAACAAGAAAAGAGTTTTAATTTTCCCTAGAACCATTTTGGGAAAATTAGTGACATTCCTGGTGGCCATGTTTTTCACTAGTTAAAATGGCAAAAACAGTCCAGCTTGCATGCAAATTCAGAGAAAATATCTGCATTATAAGCATATACAGAAGGTTCAATAAACATGCAACAAAAAAGTAATTCGCTCAACAATACCATTGCAAAATGAAAGATTGCCACATGTCAGCAATCATGAATTCTACTGAGAAAACTGCAACGTCTTAAACTGTGCCAAAATATGTTCATCATTTTCTTAAATTTTAATATAAATGCAGATAATTTGCAGAACAAGTTTGTTGCAAAATAAAAACTCACTGTCATTCTACCATGTAGAGTTCAATAAGATTATAATTATGTCAAGCACAACTGCTCATCAAGGAAATGCAGTGAAAACTGAGAAAGCATTTTGTTCCACAAAGAAATCGTAAAATCCAAAACTGCTGCAAACCAGCCGTTTTGAATCCATAAGCAAATTATACCACATACTACACTTTTACATGCCAAATGTCAGGGAAATGCAACCAAAACTGAAAACCTAATTTGCTCCACATGGTAACTGCACACTCCAAGATGGCCATATTTCATCAATTTTGAATCCCATCTGAAAACACTATTGTCACATACAAGCTGCACAACTACTCACCATGTTTAATATAACTGTAGTGGCATGAATGAGAGATTAAGTGAGTTGGGTTTTACGTTCGTTCAACAGAATTCAGTTATTTGCAGACGGCGCCGCATGAGACAAGTTATAGTGCTGCCTCACTGGAATACCCCTGCTGCAGGCATATGGCAAGGGCATCCCACCCAGTCACATTATCCTGACACTGGGCTGACCAGTCCTAGAACTACCCCTTTAATGTCCAGCGTAGACAAGGGAGCTACAAGTACAGTATATTAACCTGGTTTATCCGACATCCCTCGGGAGCGACTGAATTTGTCGGATACATCAGTATGTCAGGAAAGTCAGGGTCAGGCGATCAACCAACGCAAAACCGGACGTTCAACGGAAGTGAAATATACGACAATGATAAACATTGTCTCTTGATGTTTATTTACACTCAAATGGAATATTGGTTCTTACAAAATTCTTTCCTTTTAAGAATATCAGTCACTGGTGATCTGCGGACTGCGTCAATAAACCGCATTCAGACTCGTTAATTATTTCCCGGTTTTATCTAAAGTTAACACTATTCTTTGGAGTCTGTGACACATGCTAATTCACTTGCAAGATGCTTTCCAAAGATGATCGTTCCATTTTGAAAGACATATACATACAGAAAATATTGCCTAAACCTGACTGAATAAGTAAAGTAAATTGTATTCTGTAAAGGCTATAATGTAACGATTATAATATTCAGACAATTATATTTTCTCATTTGTATGACCACAGTAATAATTACCTGTAATTATAGATTAAGCAAGTCCCCAGAATGTCAGTGCCACAATTATAGCTCAATTAATCAGGGTGAGCAGATGCTCAACCAGCCATGCACAATCCCACTTAAAGATTGTGTCAAATATGCAGGTGTGAAACACGCACCATTTAGCACATTGGGACCGCCAAACAGTGTCGGATAACGGATACAGCAGGTTCCGTTAAAAGCAGGTTTTAAGCATATAGAATAAAGAAGGAATCTTTTGGGACCAAAGAGTGCTGTCGGATATATCAGTTTGTCGGTAAAGGCAGGTGTCGGATAACCAAGGTTATACTGTACTAACTTTTAATGACTATTGGTCTGTTGCGGCCGGTGATCGAACCCACGACCTTCTGTACTGCAGGCGGACGCTCTACAACTGAGCATGAGAATGGAGCAAAAACTGTGAAAGAAGTTTCCACAAAGCACAAAGTCAAAATATCTGCCAGTTTGCCATCTTGAATCCAATCAGAAACAAATTATGTCAGGCACTAGTCCTGAACATATTGAACACTAAAGTGAATTTGCAGTACAATTTATAAAACTAGTCCACTCCACAAGGACATTGCAATAACAAAGATAGCTGTTAGTTGATTGATAGATGGCTAAACTTGATTACAGATATGACCAACTAAACCTCAACATGTTATTAACTATTCCAGAAAATACAGCAAAAACTGTAAATAAGTTGTTACACAAGGAAACTGCAATATACATGCTGGTCACACACCAGCAGATATTAATCTCCAGTACGGAAAACACTTTAATCATGCACTGCTTCTCAACATGTTGACGACATTAAAACTAGTTTGCTCCAGAAGAAATGCAATTTTTATACGCCCGTTTGAAAAAACAGGACGTATTATGGAATGGTGTTGTCTGTCCGTCTGTAACATCTCTAACTCAAGTTCCGCTTGGTGGATCCTTCTCAAATTTAACCACAATGTTTATCTAGACATGCTACAGTAGCCTGCCAAGTCCCAGATCGTTTATTCAAGGTCAAGGTCACACAATTGGACTTAGAGTTTGCGTTTAGCAAAAATGTTAACCTACCTGTCTGTCTGAAACATCTCTAATTCATGTTCTGCTTGGTGGATCCTTCCCAAATTTAACCACAATGTTTATCTAGACATGCTACAGTAGCCTGCTAAGTTCCAGTTCGTTTATCCAAGGTCAAGGTCGCTTAATTGGACTTAGAATTTGCGTTTAGCATTTGTGTTAAGCAAAAATGTTAACCTCAATTTATGTGGAACACGTTTTTGTAAGTCCACTTATTTACATAACCCTTTCAGATAAAGCTTTTGACAGAATTATGCCCCTTTTTAACTTAGAATTTTTGGTTATAAGGTTTCGGTTAAAGTCCACTTATTTACATAACCCTTTGAGATAAAGCCTTTAAACTTGGAACACTTGTTCACCATCACAAGCTTCACATGTAGACAACAGTACATAACTCTGTCCAACATTTGGACATACTTATGCCCCCTTTTAACTTAGAAATTTTGGTTAAGGCGTGGGTTAAAGTCAACTTATTTACATAACCCTTTCAGATTAAGCTTTTAAACTTTGAACACTTGTTCACCATCACAAGCTTCACCTGTAGGCAAGAGTACATAACTCTGTTCAACATTTTGACATAATTATGACCCTTTTCAACTTTGAATTTTTGGTTAAGGTTTTGGTTAAAGTCCACTTATTTATATAACCCTTTGAGATAAAGCTTTTAACCTTTGAACACTTGTTCACCATCACAACCTTCACCTACAGGCAAAAGTATATAACTCTGTCCAGTATTGTGACATAATTATGACCTTTTTAATTTTTAGTTAAGGTATTTGTTAAAGTCCATTTATTTACATAACCCTTTGAGATTAAGCTTTTAAAATTGAAACATTTGTTCACCATCAGAAGCTTCATCTGTAGGCAAGAGTAAATACAATGTAACTCTGTCAAGTATTTAGACACAATTTATAAAATGGCCCTTTTTAATTTAGAATTTTTGGTTAAGGTTTTTGGTTAAAGTATGCCTATTTACAACCTTGAAACTTGGTCGCAAAATTGGACTTAGAATTTGAGTTTAGCAAATACGTTAACCCCAGTTTATATTGAACAATACCTCGAAGGGCGTATATTGTTAAGACTGTTGTCTGTTGACTGCTACTTTGGGAAATCTTAATAATAGTCTGCTTCATTCACATATTCATAGATTACCATAAGTTTGCAATCTTGAATCTGGTCAGACAAAAATATATTATGCATAATGCTCATCATGTCGACAATTTCAGTAAAGTTTCTATAAAATGCTGTACTAAATTGTGGAAAGTAATTCTTTCCACATTCTGTATGTACTAATGACAATACTATCGATGAAAACAACAACCTGACTTCTAGCTATATAGCCCCTCCAAACTTTGTTTGCCATGTTATGTGCACTTATTATACTGCAAAGTAAAATCCTCACTTCTGACTGGTTAACTAGCCGTGTACATGAGTCCATGTACCCTCTGTGTGAAATTCCCAATGGCAGACCCCACATATTCTGGTCAGAAACCAAAAGACCGACTTCTCAGCTCGGCTAAGCAATAGCAAAATTCATAATAGACAACTATTGATACGTAAAGAAAAAAATGCAGAAATGAATTAAAACAAGATGTGTTTGTGAAACACTATGCCCCCTCGATATGATATTTGACCCTAAAGTATGACCTTGATCTTGACATGTCACCCCTCAAACTGTGCAGCTTCATGGGGAACACATGCATACCACATATCAAGTCTTTATCTCTACTGGTTCAAAAGTTATGGCCAATGTTAAAGTCGGTGACCTTTGACCCTGAAAGATGACCTTGACCTTGAAATGTCACCCCAAACTGTGCAGCTTCATGAGATACACATGCATACTAAATATTAATACTCTATCTCTATTGGTTCAAAAGTTATGGCCAATGTTAAAGTCAGTGATTTGACCCATATGTTTGACCTCTGACCTTTAGGGATGACCTTGACCTTGACATGTCACCCCTCAAAATGTGCGGCTTTATGAAATTCATATGCATGCCAAATATCAAGTCTCTATCTGTACTTGCTCAAAGGTTATGACCAATGTTAAAGTCGGTGATTTGGTCCATGTGTTTGACCTCTGACCTTTAAAGATGACCTTGACCTTGACATGTCACCCCTCAGAATGTGCGGCTTTATGAGATACATATGCAAGCCAAATATCAAGTCTTTAGCTGTTCTGGCTCAAAAGTTATGACCAATGTTAAAGTTACAGACAAAGAAACAGCCAATTTGACCTTTGACCCTGAAGGATGACCTTGACCTTGACATTTCACCACTCAAAATGTGCAGCTTTATGAGATACACAAGCATGCCAAATATCAAGTTCCTATCTTTACTGGTCCAAAAGTTATGGCCAATGTTAAAGTCGGTGATTTGACCCATAAGTTTGACATCTGACCTTGAAGGATGACCATGACCTTGACATGTCACCCCTCAAAATGTGCGGTTTTATGAGATACATATGCATGCCAAATATGAAGTCTCTATCTGTACTGTCTCAAAAGTTATGACCAATGTTAGAGTTGCGTTAATGTTACAGACAAAAAAAAACAGACAATTTGACCTTTGACCCTGAAGTATGACCTTGACCTAGACATGTCACTCCTCAAAATGTGCAGCTTCATGTGATACACAAGCATGCCAAATATCAAGTCTCTATCTTTATTGGTCCAAAAGTAATGGCCAATGTTAAAGTCGGTGATTTGACCCATATATTTGACCTCTGACCTTGAAGGATGACCTTGACCTTGACATATCACCCCTCAAAATGTGCGGCTTTAGGAGATACATATGCATACCAAATATCAAGTCTCTATCTGTACTGGCTCAAAAGTTATGACCAATGTTAAAGTTGCTGACAAACAAACAGACAAACAGACAAACGGACAAACAGACAAACAGACAAACAAACAAACAGACAGGGCAAAAACAATATGCCCCCCAGATCTGATCTGGGGGGCATAAAAACAACATTGTTTGAAATTACCAATAAAACAGTTTTTAGAGGAGTTACTTTACCGTCCAGCCATCTATAATAACACGAACGCCGATGAAATACAATACACACCACTTCGGAAACCTTTGGGTAGAATTAATGTATTAGGGCGCTTTTAGGGGAATTAGCGTGTTTAGTGGTTCAACATGGCGAAACGGATTTATATAAATTATCCGAACCGTAAAACTTTGCAGTATAATAAATTCGTTATACAGTTCTTTCCCAAGGTATATGACGATTTATTCCTGGCTGGTAAAATCATGTAACCCTCGCCTAACGGCTCGGGCAACATGATTTTCTTCAGCGGGGAATAAATCGTCATGTACCCGGGGAAAGAACTGTATAACTAATAATGTATATTGAAATCTGACTAGTAATTTAAGAAAGGATTCTTTAAATTTTAAATTTTCACTTTAGAAATACATAAAAAGTATCCATGCCTATGGCGGAAATGTTGGGTTTATTCTGACAAATAAAACTATATTGAACATCTTTGGTACATGTTCACTACTGGAAATTTCTATCAGTTTTGCATTGAAATTGCGCTAATGATTTCTGACAAAATTGAGTTGTTTTCCTTTGGTTATCAAGGCAAACCTGTTCAGCATGAAATGCATTTCTTTAAACATTTTTTAGTGGAAGACCATCTAAAATCTCTTCAATTTTCATCCAGTTTTGTCAAAGAAAATTTTGTTTAAAAGAAATTACTGGATAGACAGAACAAAAGACAAATGGATGCTGGAAATGAAAGCTCCTGCTACGTTCAAAAGAAAAACATAAGGTTACACAGCTTGTATCTTAACAAGACTTAAAATAAATAACAGAATAAATAAGAACTATCACAAATCCCAGGGCTGGCAAAAATACACAAGGTTCAAGGGGAGTTAATTATGCAATGCCTGTCGCTAAACACATTAAAATTGCACATTGCACATCAACTATTCGGGGGTATTATGTAAGCAAAATTTAAAAAATCAATAATTTTCAAATTAATCGAGGAGTTTTCATCGTAAACTACACTTGTTTCATGGCAAAAAGCCAAAAATACAAAGTTCAAGGGGAGATAATTCGGCAATGCCTTGCTTTAAGCCAGGCACTGAAAATTGTGTCTCGCACATCTACTTTGCCTGGTTATTATGTATCCTAAATATAAATTCAATAACTTTCAAATAGAAGGAGGAGTTTGCAACACAAATTACCTCTGTTTAAATGTAGACAGACAGACCCACCCACCACCAGGGTGATACCAGTATAGAACTCCCTCCCCCCCCCCCCCCCACGCCCGCATACACATCCCACCATATCCTGAAATTTGTCTGTGGGGGTAGAATAAATGTCATCTCTGATAGTAGTGTAACCGGGTGTTCTTATAAAGAAACATACCCGCTCAGACCAAGGATCAAACCCTGTCGCCAGGTTCGCAGTCATACACTCTACCAGATCACCATAAAAGCGCACTTGTACAGCAAGGCCATACAAGTGACGATAAAACTACACACTGTGACATACTCCCCCAGCAAGTTGAAATTCGTCCCAAATTTCTGTGGGTATGTGAACGACTGGGGGTCGAACTCAGAGCACATAGTCACAGTCCCCTGTTGGGCGCCAAATGTAACCGGGAGTCCTTAAAAAGAAACATACCCGCTCAGAACCGGGATTGAACCCTACCTCCATACACTCTACCACGTCGCCATAAAAGCGCGCTTGTACAGCAAGACCATACAAGTGACGATAAACCTACACACTGTGATAGTAGGATTAAACTGTTTGCAATGTTTACAACAAGAGTGCCAGTGGGCACAATATACGCCCGTCAAGGTTTTGTTCAACATAAACTGGGGTTAAGGTATTTGCTAAAATTCAAATTCTGAGTCCAATTTTGCGACCAAGTCTCAAGGTTGTAAATAGGCATACTTTAACAAAAAACCATAACCGAAAATTCTAAATTAAAAAGTGCCATAATTTTGTCTAAATGCTTAAAAATGAAGATGAAGCTTGTGATGGTGAAAAAATGTTGCAAGTTTAAAAGCTTTATCTGAAAGGATTATGTAAATAAGTGGACATCAACCAAAAATTCCAAGCTATAAAGCGTCATAATTATGTCAAAATGTTAGACAGCGTTATGTACTCTTGCCTACAGGTAAATTTGTGATGGTGAGCAAGTGTTCCAAGTTTAAAAGCTTAATCTAAAAGGGTTATGTAAATAAGTGGACTTTAACCAAAACTTTAACCAAAATTTCTAAGTTAAAAGGGGGCATAATTCTGTCAAAATGTTGGACAGAGTTATGTACTCTTGCCTACAGGTAAAGCTTGTGATGGTGAACAAGTGTTCCAAGGTTAAAAGCTTTATCTCAAAGGGTTATGTAAATAAATGGACTTTAACAAAGCCTTAACCATAAATTCTAAGTTAAAAAGGGGAATGATTCTGTCAAAATGCTTGAAAGAGTTATGTACTCTTGTCTACCGGTTAAGATTGTGATAGTGAACAAGTGTTCCAAGTTTAAAAGCTTTATCTCAAAGGGTTATGTAAATAAATAGACTTTAACAAAGCCTTAACCATAAATTCTAAGTTAAAAAGGGGCATAATTCGGTCAAAATGCTACATAGAGTTATTTTCTCTTGCCTACAGGTGAAGGTTGTGACAGTGAACAAGTGTTCTAAGGTTAAAAGCTTTATCTCAAAGGGTTATGTAAATAAATGGACTTTAACAAAGCCTTAACCAAAAATTCTAAGTTAACAAGGGGCATAATTCAGTCAAAATGCTTGACAGAGTTATTTACTCTTGCCTACAGGTGAAGGTTGTGACGGTGAACAAGTGTTCCAAGTTTCAAAGCTTTATCACAAAGTGTTATGTAAATAAGTGGACTTGTTCCACATAAATTGAGGTTAACATTTTTGCTTAACGCAAATGTTAAACGCAAATTCTAAGTCCAATTAAGCGACCTTGACCTTGGATAAATGAGCCGGGACTTGGCAGGCTACTGTAGCATGTCTAGATAAACATTTTTATTAAATTTGGGAAGGATCCACCAAGCAGAACTTGAGTTAGATATGTTACAGACAGACAGACCGGTTAACATTTTTGCTAAACGCAAATTCTTAGTCCAATTGTGTGACCTTGACCTTAGATAAACAAACCGGGACTTAGCAGGCTACTGTAGCATGTCTAGATAAAAATTCTGGCTAAATTTGAGAAGGATCCACCAAGCGGAACTTGAGTTAGAGATGTTACAGACGGACAGACAACCAGACGGACAGACAGCGCCATTCTATAATACGTCCCGTTTTTTCAAACGGGCTTATAAAAATTCACACATTTATGCCTATAGTTTAACCCTCTAATCCATGAATTACCCTTCCTACAAACAGAGTAAAAACAGATCCGATGGCTCTTTATGAAATAATATAGATGATTCTAGTTTCTGCTTTGGCTAAAAAATCCTGTGTTGACTTAAAAATACTGTGTCCGTATGTTGTAATAAAAATTAATTTAATTGATATTAACAATGTAATTAGTTTTTACATGAATGATCATGGTGTAATGGGTTTAATGATGCCACTAAACATGCAGAAGTAAGAGCAAACTAAGGACTACTGCATGTAATACAATAGGGCCTTGGAGGCCTTTATTAACTAAACACTGTTACCATGACTTAATCCTAAAAACATAAATAGTCCTGTAATGACATCATGAATATTGATAAGATGATTATTATAATGGTCGTAGAGAAGAGTTTGAATGGCAGAAACTGCAGAATGTAACAAAACAGATACTGATAAGATGGCTTCATGAAGTAAAGGAAAGTTCTAACATGCCCATTAAAGTTGTGTTTTCAAACTTTTACTCCTCCTCTTATGGCTATGCAACACTTTAACCCTTTCCTTCATACAAATGTCTTTTCACAGACAGCTCCTACAGTTTCTGCTGAGCCAAACATTCTTATGTACATACGTCTTTATAAAAATCCAGCTAATAAATATAAAGTGTATTTATGGTGTTAACGCTTTGTAAGGCTTACAAATATCTGTGCCAAGTCCTGAGGTCAGGTATTGAATGTATGGTTTGTTTATCAGTGATGCACAGTATGACAAGATTTCTGCAAGGGCTGTGAAAACAGTGTAGCCTGAGATAAACAACCATGTCAGAGATGTCTAATAACAATCTGTAATGTTTACCCCTTTATTTATGAATATTCATGTCAAAAAACATGGCATTATAAACATTTATGAGTTTAGATTTTATAGTGGCATAATTATCAACAAGGAAAAACTGTAGAATCAAATCCATTCAATTCCATAAGACTAGAAAATTGTGTCTGTAAGACACAGCGATGCCCCCGTGGTGGTGCTTGCCTAGCTGCACGTAAAATTCCTAAGTCATTTGACCTTGACCTTGGGCTTGCGGGCAGCATGGGCTGGGTGAGTAATGAAAGTATGGATGGCGTTTACTGTGTATATGCAAATTGATGCCAACAGCTATAGAGATTAATGAGATATAAGGCAATGAAAAAACTGTGACAACCAACTGCACGTAAACTTCTTAAGGCATTTGACCTTGACCTTTGGCTGAAGGCAGCCTGGGCTGGGTGCGCAATGAAAGTATGAATTGTGTTTAATGTGTACATGCAATTCCGTTGAAATACCTAAAGTAGTTAGGGAGATATAAGGCAATGAAAACAATGTGACAACCAACTGCACATAAAATTTGACCTTGACATTGGGCATGCAGGCAGCATGGGTTTGGTGTGCAGTAAAAGTATAGATGGTACTTAATGAGTATATGCGATTCCATGCGAATGGCTACAGTGGTAAGGGAGATATAAGACCATGAAAAAACTGTGACAACCAACTGCACTTAAATGTGACAACCAACTGCACATAAAATTTCTAAGTAATTCTTAAGTAATTTGACCTTGACATTGGGCTTGTGGGCAGCATAGGTTGGGTGTGCAATGAAAGAATGGATGGTATTTAATGTGTATATGTAATTCCATGCAAAAAGCTACAGTGGTTAGGGAGATATAAGATGATGAAAAACTGTGATAATCAACTGCACATAAAATTTCTAAGTCATTTGACCTTGACCTTTGGCTGAAGGCAGCCTGGGCTGGGTGCGCAATGAAAGTATGAATTGTGTTTAATGTGTACATGCAATTCCGTTGAAATACCTAAAGTAGTTAGGGAGATATAAGGCAATGAAAACAATGTGACAACCAACTGCACATAAAATTTGACCTTGACATTGGGCATGCAGGCAGCATGGGTTTGGTGTGCAGTAAAAGTATAGATGGTACTTAATGAGTATATGCGATTCCATGCGAATGGCTACAGTGGTAAGGGAGATATAAGACCATGAAAAAACTGTGACAACCAACTGCACTTAAATGTGACAACCAACTGCACATAAAATTTCTAAGTAATTCTTAAGTAATTTGACCTTGACATTGGGCTTGTGGGCAGCATAGGTTGGGTGTGCAATGAAAGAATGGATGGTATTTAATGTGTATATGTAATTCCATGCAAAAAGCTACAGTGGTTAGGGAGATATAAGATGATGAAAAACTGTGATAATCAACTGCACATAAAATTTCTAAGTCATTTGACCTTGACCTTTGGCTGAAGGCAGCCTGGGCTGGGTGCGCAATGAAAGTATGAATTGTGTTTAATGTGTACATGCAATTCCGTTGAAATACCTAAAGTAGTTAGGGAGATATAAGGCAATGAAAACAATGTGACAACCAACTGCACATAAAATTTGACCTTGACATTGGGCATGCAGGCAGCATGGGTTTGGTGTGCAGTAAAAGTATAGATGGTACTTAATGAGTATATGCGATTCCATGCGAATGGCTACAGTGGTAAGGGAGATATAAGACCATGAAAAAACTGTGACAACCAACTGCACTTAAATGTGACAACCAACTGCACATAAAATTTCTAAGTAATTCTTAAGTAATTTGACCTTGACATTGGGCTTGTGGGCAGCATAGGTTGGGTGTGCAATGAAAGAATGGATGGTATTTAATGTGTATATGTAATTCCATGCAAAAAGCTACAGTGGTTAGGGAGATATAAGATGATGAAAAACTGTGATAATCAACTGCACATAAAATTTCTAAGTCCTTTGACCTTGACCTTGGGCTTGCGGGCAGCCTGGGCTGGGTGTGAAATGATAGTATGGATGGTGTTTAATGTATAAATGCAATTCCATGGCAATAACTACAGTCGTTAGGGAGATATAAGGCAATGAAAAAACTGTGACAACCAACTGCACATAAATGTGACAACCAACTGCACGTAAAAGTCATTTGACCTTGACCTAGGGCTTACTGGCAGCATGGGTGGAATGCCAAATGATAGCACAGATGCTGATTGATGTGTATGTAAAATTGCATGTGTATAAGTGTAGAAACTACTGACATATAACACTTTATAGCAAAGTGTGACGGACAGATGGACAGATGGACAGACGGAGGGAAGGATGGACAGACGGACGGACAGAGGGACAACCTGATTCCAGTATACCTCCCCCCAAACTTCGTTGTGGGGGGTATAATAAGTAGAACAGCATAGACCCAGTCCAACTTGCGTAGAATAATCATCTGATTAGGGTTTACACTGTTTCATATTACTCTGCAGCATCAATTGTGAACATTTGAATACAGGAAATAAGATAAATGGCATTTGCCAACAGTGTAGACCGAGATCAGATAAGGAGACCTCTCTTCAGATTTTGCACTGTTAATCATTCAACATCCTTTAGCCTTTTATACTGAATGAACTTTAGTGAAACACTGATGGGTCATTCCAGTTTGAATATTAACACTTTGTTCCATGAATATTCATTTAGAAACAAATGAATATTCATCAACCATATATATAATGGCATTATGAACAAAGGAGTTTTTATCATGGCAGAAACCGTGGAATAATATCTATATTATTTCATATGCAAATTTAACAGAGCAGAACCTGATCAGACAGTCTTGTAGGAGCCATCTGATCTGGGTCTACTCTGTTTGCAAATGCATAGAAAGGCGTATTTATGGAGTAAAGGGTTAAGCATTTAAAGTTTAACAAACAGTGTTCACATTACAAAAACTGAGTTCCCCTTTGGTACATGTAGTTAATGTTACAATATGATGTGTACAATTCGTTTCATAATTAAAATGCAATAATTGTATTGCAAAATGCATTGCAGACACAACTTGCTTTGCTCTAATATAAAGTTAGTCAAATGTATTAGAATACATTTGCAAAGCAAAGACTAACGGATTTTGAAGCTATCACTTACATAATCATATATCTTCACCATACATGTATTTGAAAAGTTGTCAAATTGCAAACATTTTATTGCAAAATACATTAGTCAAGAAAAGTTACTGTAATTTGTGTTAAAACCCATTTTTCAATAATATCCCAAACTGCAAAAACTTCCATACTTTTTGAATGACGTTTTGATACATATTCCATCAAATTTTTTCAAATTATATTGATGTCTGGAATGTAAGTTTTACAATTTATGAGAAAGGTTACTGATTTTGTTCAATCATAGTATAATTTTGTTTATCATGATTAACCGAAGTTTGAAAATTCATTTCAGATGTGATATTCTTTGGCTGAACAGGTTGTAATTTACAAATTGCAGTAACTTTTAGTCACTGTAAATTGTTGCAATTTGTGATTTTATTGCAAAACAGGTTGCAACACAGCATTCCTCCAAACTTAGCATTTGTATAATACCATACATTGGTATCTGCCAAGTGGTTTCAGAAGAGAATATTGAAATTTTCTCTATAGCCATATAAGGAAAAGTAGTCCAGCCCTGGCTAACAAGCATTTTGCTGAATCAAATTGATTTGAACATTTGAGGTAGATGGTCACCTAAGAATAATTTCTGCCATGTAATAATGAAAACTGCCCAGTAGTTTTTGAGCAGAAGATGTTTGAAATTTCAATCACAGCCATATCAGGAAAAGTTAGCCCAGCCCCTAGCAGCCATGTTTTTAAACATGTTAAACTGGTTTTTAACTTATCTTTTGGTAGAGGGTTATCCAAGGATAATTTCTGCCAAATATTATTAAAATATGCCCTAAGGTTTCAGAGGACAAGAATTTTTCATTATATCCATATAAAGTAAACTAGCCCCACCCCAGGCAGCCATGTTTTTTACCGAACCATAATACATGTAGTTTAAACAATTTTGGTAATGCTCATCTACACATCATAACAATCATGTGTATGAACTTTCAATAAAAACTGCTGAAAATTGCAGAAAAGGCTTGTGCCACAAGCTAACAGGCAACCCTGTATAGCAGAAAACCTCTTACTTCAAGGGCAGGTCACCTCAAAAAGCCTGGAGAAAGGTGGAGGAAAATTGTGTCAACTATACCCAATGGCAGTCAAGCATACCAAGTTTCACTGCAATCTGTAACAAATCTTAGTATTCTAAAACCAACAAACTAACCAACCAACCAACCCGTCAGCATGCAGACACAAGGTGACTCATATATACCAATATATATCTCTCAAAACCAATTTGTAAGGATATAATGATGTTGAATCTGGCCAGTACTTTCAGAAGGCATTTTTAATAGCTCAGGTAAGCCAAACCAATGACGATGTAAGCTAATCAGCATAGATATAATTATATCTATTTAGGCTATTTACATGTACAAACTACAAAATGCTGTTGTATTGCTTTTTCAAAATATCAGTAGTTATATAAGGATTATGGTTTATGTCGAGTCTTTTCTCTACTATACACATACTAAACTCAGAAGCCTTTACTAAAGGTTCTGGTAATAGGTTTCTGTAAGGCTTTTGTTGACAATTCATGGAGTACTCAACATGATTCCAAGGTTATAAAGCATTTTTTTCAGTTAGAATCAGCATCAGCTGCTTTTTACTCAATCAATATGATAAATCATGTATTTATCAATACATTCGAAAAGGCAGATGACATACATTACATAGGATCTTCAAATGATTCAATAAACAAATATTAAAATTCAATTTTGTGATGACATCATCTGTGAAATACATGCTTAACGCTTTACGCATATGCCTTATTATTACCTTGATGCCATGATGTTAATGAGTTGAGTTCATCGGTCCTTAGGAACTTGATTGCTGAGGTGGAAACCCAGCTTCCTTCTTTTCCTGGATGATCTTAATCACAAGATCTTCACTCAAGCAAATCTGAAAGAAAAGAAACAATGTGTGTTTGAGAAACACTATACGCCCTAAACTGGTGCTTTAAAGTAATGGAATTAGATAGATCTGTTTCTATTTGTTTCGTATTTGTGGAGGAAAGGGTTGAGATTGAATCTGAACATGGCCAACGCTCCACAGCAACAGTATGAAAAGCTTGTACTCTAGAGCTTGTGAGGAGTCACAAATGTCTCCTCCATGACAGAATACAAGGACCACACAATACGAAAGAATTTTTGTTTAGCTACAAGCACAATCATCATTTCCTCTACCTCAAACTCTTCAAAATAGGCAAAGATTTTATTAACCCTTTACTCCATGAATACTTCTCCTTTCTGTGCCTTTGCAAACAGAGTAGACCCAGATCAGATGGCTTCTGTAGGAACCACTATTATAAACTAATTAGTATTCATGACGGTATTATATTTTCTTGCATAAATATTCATGGAGTAAAGGATTAATTGAAAACCCACATTGGATTAAGACTTCATGGAAACAGTTTTTCGGCTCCTTCTCTGCATACACTCTGATGCGGCGACGCCGATAAAATAGGGCCAAAAAAGTAGGTTTCATGGGATATTAATAGAAAGAGTATGATTTTTCTGTCCAAATAACCAGAAATGGCACTACATTCACATGCAAAAGTAAATTTTATTTGCAGTTGAAATACATGTAATATATCACATTAACTGAGAAAAAAAAGACTCAATCTAGCTGCATTATTCATGAAGAGCAGACCGAGGGTGTATTGTAAGATATTAGGCCAACTGCTTGGCATTGGCTCACTGAAATTAAAGCTGACTTGGACAAACTGTTTGGGGACATTACGTTTCTAAACCGTACTATTGCCCACTGGGTATCTCTCTTTAACCCATTACCTCATAGGCTATTCTTAGATACATCCTCTTTGAATTAATCTACCGGAAAGGAGCATTAACTAGAGGAAAGGGAATTTTTAGAATGTTGCAGTTTGAAATCATTGTGATAAATAGAGCATTATTTTGCTCCTATATGAGGGAATGGGTTAAAGACAGAAAAATCAGCTCCATAGATGATGTAGTCAGTGAGCGGTCATTTGGGCTGAAAGTAGACTGCAGTAACTAGGTACATGTACTTTTTTCTTTATGCTCGTTATGGGTGCCATCCGACTGCTTTGTCTAACAAAAACACAAGTGCTGTGAAGGCAATAAGTGAGAAAGATGTCAAGAAAATAGGGGAAATATCTGGCCTGCATTTGTTAACCTCTGAGCAAAAGAGGGAGATGGTAGAAAAAGATTCCCCCCTGCTGTCAAACATAAAAACAAGGACCCTGGGTGTATAAGGGAAATTGTAACAGGTGGTGAGACACTGCTGTACTTTTTTGTAGCCAGACATTATAAAGAAAATAATAAATAGTTGGGGGAAAATAATGACAGGCCTGTTATTGCACGGCAGAGCAGAAGCGTCAGGTGGGTTATATGCATTCCCTGTTCTTTGACTCCGATGGAATTTTAACTCAAGTCCCTGTCCATGAAAAGTGGTGTTACTGGTACATTTTACAAAGTAAATGTCCTCTCTGCTGTTCTCTGCTGTTGTGCTAGGTCTGCAATGTTCCATAAAACGAGCTTACAAGTTTCTTTCTGTCTCTCCTATATAATCTTTACCATATGGAGTATTGTTATGTCCCTCACATTTTATGTGGTAAATGGGTCCACAGATGTCTTGTTTCTTAGCTTTATCGCAGACATAGCACAAGTCAGAGTAGTGAGGTATCACGTCAAATAAACCAAGACTGCCCAGGACATTCAGTAAAATTGGACTCTGTAAATATATTGGATCGGGAACCTTCCTGGTTTGAACGGGGGGTCAAAGAGGCTATTTAGATCAGAGCGCACCAGCCGGTGCTGAACAGGGACAAGGGCCATTTCAACCTGCCGCACGTGTACGACACAGTGTCAACATCTCTCAGAGCTCCCTCGAGCGATGTTAACTCCCAATAACACCAATGTACTGACGAAGGCTGAAGTACTCGGTCGAAAACTCCAGGTATGCTATCAAATTTAAATTGTGTGTGAGATTTAAAAGTTTTAAAAACATTTATATTCAGTAGGTATTGAAATTTCAAATAAACACAGAACAGGGAAAGGGTTAACTTTTTAGTTCATAATCATGCCTTTTAGCCTTTGCAGACAGAGCATGTGTACCCATATCAGTCAGCTTCTGAAGGAGCCACACATCTGATCTGGGTCTGCTCTGTCTATTTATAAAATAATATTTATCTGATTCTAAACTGTCACGGCAAAACTTCTTGTTTCATGGGTCATAATAAATTTAATTGATATTCATAAATTCTAACATAAATATTCATGAAGTAAGGGGTTAAACCATTATGCAAATTTATTCATCTAAGTCAATAAGCCATACCAACATTAATTATCTTTTAACCCTTTCCCCTGTAATATCCATCTAAGGAATAATATGACATCATGAATATTTATAAGCTGATTTTTTTTAATTTATAAATGGCAATATAGACATGCAAATTATGTTTTGGTTCAGGCAGAAACTGAAGAATCAGTTCTATATATCGATAATACCATAAACAAACAGCATGCAGACCCTGATATCTGGGTCTACTCTGATTTGATCTGAGTCTGTCTGATCTGGGTCTACTATGTTTATACAAATGCATGAAAAGGTGTTTATATATATAATGGAAAGTGTTAAATTATTTCTGCCAAATACAGTAAAACCTCTCTATAACAGCCACTAAATTACATCAAGTATTTTCTGTAAAAGGCAGGTGGCTGCTTAAAGCAAGGTGAAAGTAAAACAGAACACTCCTATAGGAGCGTTCTGTTTTACTTTCACCTTGCTTTATAAGCAGCCACCTGCCCTAAATACCAACTAATTAACACAATTTAGTGGCTGTTATAGAGAGGTTTTACTCTAGTACTATAACATTCTAACCTGCAGCTAGTGCCATAACAAGGTGTGACTGTATCCATATTATCAACCATGACATTTTGTTTACAAATAACAAGTTCAATGAGCAATATTCTAGTAACAAAGGTTGTCCAAGGAATAAGTAGTTTTGCCAAAAAGAAATCCGGTTTGCTTTTATTTTGAACAATTCTAGCCTAGAATTTAACCAATCATTTCTCAACTCTCGTAGATAAGTTGAGAGTCACAATGAATACTTCAAAGTTTTCAAAATGTCACCACTATTTTCCGATGTTGGATGAGATTTATAACTTACAAAGTAATTTTACTTCCTTTTCCAAATGTTTAAACTTGCCACATAGCTGCGGCACAGACTGTTTATAAAGACTTAACTCTTTGCACGCTAGCGGCGAAAATGTTATTACCTATGCAAACAGTTTTGATCCAGATGAGACGCCGCATAATGTGGCGTCTCATCAGGATCCAAACTGTTTGTCATCTTGATCATATTTCTGCAAAGAAATTAGAGAAAAGTTGTTTTAAGAATTGAAGCAGACGACAACTGTTGCAGACGAAAAATTACTTAGCGTGCAAAGAGTTAATTCTTTACATGCTGGCAGTAAATTCATGATTATACTGATGTGTTCATTTGAGACACAAAGTAAGACAGAGACAAAGAGTCTCATGTGGATCTACACTGCTTGACGTTCTGATCATTGTTTTTTGAAAACACAATGAAGAAAATCTTGTTTTAAGAACTTATAGCAGTTAACAAATTTTGTAGTGAAGTAATTAGTTCACAAATAGTAAAGGATTTAACATGCTGTGCAAAAATGTTATCTGCTTAAAAGTTGCTGTCTAGGTCAAATTTTTGTTCTCTATTTCTGAAGAACTATAAACAATGGGGAGTTTTCATTCTGGTAAAATGTGAAGTTACAGGCATGTTATAACTTGTTGAATCTGTATCTAAATTTTTTACAAGCAAATCTGAGTTATCACAAAGTCCACATTCTAAAGGACAACTCATATTAGATAGCATATCTTATTGTGTAAAATACGACAAAACTCTGGGGCCCAATAGGGAAATTTACCAAGTTTAATTAAGCCTTTACTTTGAACAATATTCATGTAAGAAATAACCACATCATGAATGCTAATTTGAGTCCGAGTCTGAGATCATTCTCAAGTATCTGAGCAAGCTCAGAATCTGACCAATCAGATGCTTGAGAATGATCTCAGACTAAAGCAAAAAGTTTTATATAACCTTGCGGGCCGGATGAATTTTTATGATAGAATTACCCAAATATGAACACATGACTGTTAAAAGTTTGGACAACCGGATATATATAGTATTACATGTACATATATATAGTATTTTGTTAGTAAACTAAGCAAAATCTGCATGATCAGATGGCTGTCTGATCTGGGTCAGCTCGATCTGTTTTAAAAGGTCATATTTATGAGGTAAATTTTGGGTTAATACATGAAGTTCTGTTTTAAAAAGTCATATTTATGAGGTAAAGGGTTAATACATGAAGTTTTAATTAACATTTAGATTAATACATGTTTAATACATTTAGATTTTATTCAATTAACCTAATTAAGATTTCAGAAAAATAAACTTATAGGCAAACTTAACCATTTGATTAGGGTCTATGTTACATGTTCATAACTGTATTAAGGTAGACAACTCTGTTAACCATTGCATACTTAATACATAGTAACATTGGATTAATGTTCTTGACCAATTACATGTATATATATATACTGCATGCTCTCTCAAATTTTTCAGTTCTTGTTAAGACACACTATAATAAAGATCCAACATCTAAGAAGACTCCGTTATCAATACATCTATATCTACCCACAAAGTACAATAGATACATAAAACCATAACATGGTGTCAGAGTGGTGCTTATGTGAATGATACATGGAGTAACGCATTTAAATACTCAAAGGATTATTTAATTTGAAGTCATTCTGCGGACAGTTTTGATTTTGTACACTGAGCAAGTGAAAAGTTCCATTTTAACACTATGGATCAAAATACAGGACAAAACCCTAGAATGGACTGGGATGCAAAGGATCTATCCACTGCTTTTAAGAGATTCAAGGAACATGCAGAATTCATGTTTGGTGGCCCTTTGGACAAAAAATCTGAAGAAGTGAAATGTAATTATTTCATGATATGGATTGGAGAAAAGGGGCGAGAGATATTCTCAACATGGGACATATCAGATGACGACAAAAAGCAGTTGCGAACATTTATGAATGGGTTTGAATTAAACGTACTGCAAACCCAAGACGAATTTGATATACAACAGATACAAATTCAAGTCAAGAACTCAGTTTGAAGGGGAGACATTTGAGCAATTTGTGACTGAGCTCAAACTGTTAATCAGAGACTGCGGATACCCACCTGAGATACAAGAGGATTTAATCCGTGACCACATTGTTTTCGGAATTCAGTCAAATGAAATCCGTGAGAAATTAATCCGTGAAGGCTCTGATCTAACATTGGAGAAATGTGTAGACCTAGCTAGGACACACGAGCTGAGCCAGGAACAGTGCAAAGCCATGGACCAACCAACATCGGTGAATGCTCTCAGACAGCAAAGGCGACAACACAAGGCCAGGCATCCAATTCCACCAAGCCAGAAGTTTAAAGTGTCAAAACAGAGACAATCATGTGACAATTGCGGACAGTATCATGACAAGAGCAAGTGCCCTGCCAAAGGAGTAAAATGTCATTATTGTGCCAAATTGAACCATTTTGCAAAGATGTGTAGGACTAAAACCCAAGACTCAAAGCAAAGGATCAATGAGGTAAATCACAATTCGCTTGATCTTGATTGTTCAGAATTCTTTGTAAGTTCAATTGAACATGACACTAGATTGAACCAGGCTTTTGTCCACATTGGTATTGGCAACAAAACTTTGCGCATGAAAATAGACACAGGGGCTCAAGTAAATGTCATACCCAAATCATGTTTTAGGTCTTTAGGCACTAAGGGACCGCTTCAGAACTCAAACAAGCGTCTCACAGCTTATGGAGGCAATGCCCTCAATGTTGTGGGTCACACAAAACTCACATGTACTTACAAAAGCAAGATTTCTCATGCAGAATTCTATGTTGTAGACTCGCCTAAAGCATGCCCAATTTTAGGTCTGGAAACATGTCTTTCCTTGGGGCTAGTAAATCTTATAATGTCTGTCGACTCAAATGCACCTTTAACTAAGGAAAACGTACTGACAGACTACGCTGACGTCTTTGACGGAATAGGGTTGTTACCTGGACAGAGCGAAATACGCATCAAAGAGGATGCAATTCCTGTCATACACCCTCCCCGTAAAGTGCCCTTGGCAATACGGGATAAACTGAAAAATGAGCTTGATAGAATGGAGAATTTGCAAATTATCAGCAGGGTGACAGAACCTACAGAATGGGTTAACAGTCTTGTCACTGTTTAAAAGGCAGACGGGTCACTGAGACTATGTCTTGACCCAAAAGACTTGAATGATGCAATACTGAGACCGCATTATCCAAGCAAAACAATTGACGACATTCTCCCAGACTTGACTGAAGCGACAGTCTTCTCCAAGTTTGACGCCCGCAGTGGGTACTGGTCAATTGCACTGACAGACAAATCATCATTTCTGACGACATTCAATACTCCATTTGGTAGATATAGGTTTTTGAGACTACCATTTGGAACAAAAAATAGCAACGATCTGTTTCAACAGAAAATGGACGAATGTCTCGAGAACTTGCCTGGAGTCAAAACAATAGTTGACGACATTGTTGTATATGGCAAGGACCAAAGTAGTCATGACAAGCATCTGCACATGTTCATGGCCAGGTGCAGAGAAATGGGTATCAAGCTTAACCCCAAAAAGACGGAAGTAAGCAAGAATGAAATTCCATTCTTCGGTCATGTGCTCACTGACAAAGGACTGAAAATGGATCCAGGAAAGGTCAAGGCCATTCGTGAAATGCCTTCCCCAACAAACAAAACAGAGCTAGAAACTATTCTCGGTATGGTTACCTACTTACAACGGTTTGCTCCAAATCTGTCTGACCTGACAAGTCCAATGCGACAGTTACTGTCCCAGGAAGTAGAATTCATATGGGACACGCCTCAGCAGGAGGCATTTGAAAAGGTTAAGGCTGTAATTACACAGGAGCCCGGTCCTGTCCTCACTTTCTTTAATCCAAAGAAACAGGTGACATTACAAGTAGACTCTTCAAAAAGCGGACTTGGCGCCGTTCTTCTTCAAAATGAACGCCCAATTTGCTTCGCATCTAAGTCACTGACTCAAACAGAAATAAACTATGCCCAAATTGAAAAGGAGCTCTATGCTATTTTGTTTGGGTGTAAGAAGTTTCATGACTATTTGTATGGTATACGGTTTACAGTAGAAACAGACCACAAACCATTGTTAGCTGTGTTCAAGAAGAACTTGCACTCAGCACCGCCTCGTCTACAGCGAATGTTACTACAACTACAGACTTATGACATTGACCTTAAGTTTTGCCCTGGTAAGGACATACCTGTAGCTGGCACACTTTCACGCAAATACCTACCTGAGACTCACCCTGAGTTTTCTGCTGACATGGATATGCATGTACATGCGATCATGTCAAGCATGCCTGTTAGTGACCAGAAAATGTCACATATCAAGATGGTCACTGCTTCAGACGAACAGATGACACAACTCAAACAGGTCATACACAGTGGATGGCCTAACGACAGATCACAATGTTCCAAAGATTTGACAGAATTTTGGAATTACAGGGATGAATTGACAGAGGTTAATGGCATCATCCTTAAAGGCAATAGAATTCTGATACCTAAAGGCTGTAGATCAGACATGCTAAAGGTTATACATGGATCACACCTGGGTGTCGGTAAATGCACGCAACGAGCTAGAGAAATACTGTTTTGGCCAAATATGAATGCTGACATTAAAGACATTGTACTATCTTGTCAAATCTGTCTTGAGCATAGAAACTCAATGTCAAAGAGCCGATGCAGCCAAGTGACATACCTGACAGACCATGGCAAATTGCTGCCACCGACATATTTCACTGGCATAACATTGACTACATACTGCTAGTTGATTATTACAGCAGATACTTTGAAGTAAGTATGCTGCCAGATACCAAATCTTTGACTGTAATAGACAGGTTAAAGGGTTATTTCAGTCGACATGGCATTGTACAGACACTGGTAAGTGACAATGCTAGACAATACACATCACAGGAGTTTGCTGAATTTGCTAAGAAATGGGACTTTCAGCACAGAACTTCAAGCCCTGGTTATTCCCAGAGCAATGGTTTGGCTGAGAGAACAGTGCAGACTGTCAAAGCATTGTTTACTAAGGCTAAACAATCAGGACAAGACCCTTATCTTGCTATACTTGAGTATCGCAATTCCCCACTAGCCTGTGGAAAAACACCTGCCCAGTTGCTAATGAGCAGACAGCTTAGATCAGTTCTCCCATTAACTTCAGAGCAACTTGACCCACAGGTCTCCAATAAGTCACAAATTCATGGGAAACTTTCTCAAAACAAACAGAGATCACAGAGATATTACAATCGGTCAGCACACCCATTAGAACCACTTTCTATCGGGCAATCTGTGAGAATTAGACATGGAAAATGCTGGAAGCCAGCAAAGGTTATATAACAGGTTAACAATAGGTCATACATAGTATCTACTCCAGATGGGGGTACTTACAGGCGCAATCAACGCCACCTCTTAGCAAATCAAAGCACTGAAAGTGCTGCTAGCAAGGGGCTTTTAACAAAGACGGTTATGTATTGGTGTTACAAAGTGCTGTTTTCTTCCGAAGCATTTTTGTTGAAGGTTTGGTGCAAAAGTGATATAACTTCGCCACTAGAGTGAAGATGTAACAATAGTTTTGCACCAAATCTGTTACGATGCGATAATGTGTATATAAAGGTTTGTTCAATTGGTTACACCATATAGATTGTTGAATTAGTTAGAGTTATTTGAAGAATAACTTGGTAAGGCATGCTTATCCTGAACTCTGAGTAGAGGAATGAAATAACTACAAGCTGCATTTTGTGTAAAAGATTTATTGGAAAAGTTCAGCAATGAATTGGGAAACACCATGATAAAAGTATTCATGCATAAAGCCCTTAGCAGTATTTGAACATGAGTATAGTGACCAGCACTGTTTGCGTTTTGACCCTTTCAACTCTAAGTAGCTATTGTGGGTTTTTATGTTGTCTTTTAGGTCTTTTTTGTCACCAAACATGAACCAGTGTACAACTGTACATGGAATTTGGGGTTTTTGCAGATACTGTTTTAAATTAGCAAACACTGCAGACTCTGATTAGAGGGTTCCTATAGGAGCCTTCTGATCTGGTTTTACACGGTTTGAAAAAGTAATGAGTATATAAAAACAGGCACATAGTGCTGAAAGAGTACATGGCAGACAAATTCAGAAATGCTAAGTTCTTGTTGACTCGTGTATTATTCAGCATACTACATGTATGGAAACACGAACCATTCCCACATGAATATTAGTTAAAGAAATGTTTCTGTATATATATTCCAGGACTAAGTTTACCCATACACAGTACATGTAACTCATTCCCTCATAGTGCCACCTCTTAATGCATTTGCTCTATTTATCACAATGGATTCTAAAATTGTTCTTGCTCCTATGTGGGAATGGGTTAACATGGAATAGTAACAGCAAACCCTGAGCAGATGGCTTCTACTTAGTTGCAAATGTGTCAAAAGTTGTCCCTATAAGAAAATGTGTTGATTCATAAATTTTGATTTATGACATTATGAATAACAATTTCAAAAAACCTTCACTGCATGAACACGCGTGTACAAAGTAGCGACACCATGAATAACTGATTTTTACGTTGGCATATTTACACATGAACTTTGGCCTTGGTAGAAACAGTAGATTTAAACTTTTGTTATTTCATATGCAAGCAGAGCATACCCTGATTGCTGCAGGAGCCATCTGATCTCAGTCTACAAAGGCGTAAACATGCTTCTTTATAGAGTAAAGGATACATTTATATAATGGTCTGTGAGCACAGGAACATTTTTTGCAGGTACTACAAAATTAATTAAAGCTTATTCCATAAGCAAATAATATAGGTCCTGGCCAGAAAGTTGCTACAGGAACTGCATGATCTGGGTCTACTATATTTAACCCTTTCTTCATAAAAACGTATTTTCATGAATTACGCAGAATAGACCCAGATCAGACGGTTCCTATAGGAGATCAGTGTCTGCTCTGTTTGTTTTTGACATGATATACATCTGATTCTACAGTTTTTCTCAAAGCAAACAATTCCCTTGAAAAGTTTACATGGTTAAAAGTGTGCTAATAAATATTCATGTTGTCATTTTAGCATACAAACTACAGAAACAGATCTATTAAATTCCATTAGCAAACAGAGCAGATTCAGAACAGATGGCTCCTTAAGGAGCCATCTGATCTAGGTCTACTCTGTAATTGAGTGAAAATGTGTTTATAAGAAGGAATTGGCAATATATTATTCCATAAGCAAATAAAACAGACCCCGAACAAAAAGCTTCTACAGGATCTGTCTGATCTGAGTCTACTCTGTTTACCCCTTTCCCTCATATCAATGCATTTTCACTAATTATGCAAATGGAGTTAACCGAGATCAGATGGCTCCTATAGAAGACGTCTGACTGATATAGATCTTATTACATGATTAAAAATATTCATAATGTCATTAATTTTTATATGAATACTGTAAAAGGCAAATACTTTTTGTATATCCAGTAATTGGCGAAAGTAAACATTATCCATGATTTATATTGTAATTTCTTTTCCATATAAGTGACACACAGTTTTGATTGAGATGAGAGTCTGTGATATTCAGTGTCTTCATTCGGAATCAATGATGTTACAGATTTATGTTGAGTCAATTAGCAAAAGAATGATAAATGTATCTGTTGGGGACAAATCCTGTATACTGGTCAATTCTGTCCAGGAAGGTGTCCCTTATCCTCTAAACACAGTAGCTTGAAATTATTCCCTGTTGTCTGCTCCCACATTGCATAGCCGGAATGCCTCAAGGCTCTGTTATAGTATTCTGCTCCCATGCATGTCAAAGGTGCCCGACGCATGCTTGGACTCATCCATGGAACACCCCCCCCACAAAAAAAAAAAAAAAAAAATAAATAATAATAATAAAAAAACAAGAGGGCCAGAATGGCCCTGAAGCGCTCACCAGACAATCAGAGGAGAAGATTTTCAAAGTTTTCACTTTATGTTTCTATTGAAAGCTGGCTACTCCTGGGGCAGGGCCAATTTTGACCACAGGGGCATAATTTATATAACATTTGTAGAGGACCTGAACATGAAGCTATGTGCCAAATATGAAAGTTATGAACCTTCCAGTTTCAGAGAAGATTTTCAATGTTTTTACTATATATTTTTATTGAAAACTGACCACCCCTCGGGTGGGGCCAATTTTAATCCCAGGGGCATAATTTAAACAAGGCCATACAAAGTTCTGACTAAAGGCGATCAACTGTTCTTCTGAACGGGTATGTGTACCCTAGCATTCCAAACTGATTTTTTGCATTTGAATATTATTATAAATTATTACATAATAATTGCATAATCATAAGTATAACTTAACAGTTTCAAGTAATACAATTTCATGTTAAAAAATATTTCATAATTTATTTGAAATCTTTAATTTGGCATTCTGGAGTCTTTACATGATTTACCCTTCTTCTGAACTGCAGGGCAGGTTATAATAATATCATAATGCCAATCACTATTATTAATTAACCCTTCCCTCATACAAACGTGTTTTCACATTTTTGAAAACAGAGTAGACCCAGATCGGATGCCTCCTATAGGAGCCATCTGATCAGGGCCTGCTCTGTTTGTAAATGGAATTTTATACAGCTGTTCCTTAAGTTTCTAAAATGGCTACAATGTTCCACCTACTATATTTCATTATAACTATTTTGTAGATGAATATTCAGTAGGTTTTGAAATTTGGAAAAAAATGACTACAATGTTCCACCTTCCATACTTCATTTTAACTATTTTGTTCATGAATATGCAGTAGGCATTCAAATTAATAATAAACATAGAACAGGCAAAGGGTTAAGGCACAGAGCTCCAGCACCAGATACAGGTGACCTAAAAATAGCCACTGGTTATCTATCCCACTGCTTGACTGGATGACCTATTTATGAGCAAAGAGAAGATGCTTAAAATCGCAGTCAGCTATAAGTTTGCTAGAAAACTGTCCACCATGGTGTGTAGCCAATTTTGACCACAGGAGCATAATTTATATAACTTTTGTAGAGAACCTGAACATGATGCTATGTGCCAAATATGAAGGCTGAGAACCTTTCAGTTTCAGAGGAGATGATATTCAAAGTTTTCACTATATGTTTCTATAGAAAACAATGCACCCCTGGGGTGGGGCCAATTTTGACCCTAGGGACATAATTTATATAACTTTTGTAGAGGACCTACAGATGATGCTATGTGCCAAAGATGAAAGCTGAGACCCCTGTAGATTCAGAGGAGAAGATCTTTAAAGCTTGAAATTGTTGACGCCTGACGACGGACGACGCACGACGCACGACGCACGACGGACGACGCACGACGACGGACGACGGACATCAGGCGATCACAAAAGCTCACCCTGAGCACAAAAGTGCTCTGGTGAGCTAAAAATGTGATCGAAATATGTTCAACTGGTCTAAAACTATCTATTTGAACATTAAACCACTCCGAAAAAACGAGAAAAACACGACCCGGAAAAAAAATTCCTATCGGGTCTAAATATGTATTGAAAGGTATCTAACTACGACAGATCAGCTGCGGAAAATACAACAGTCATGTTTTTCAAAGTCTTACAGCAAAGCCAATTCAACACCGATTTTAATCATTTTGGTCTTGATCCGTTCCAAATTCCATATGCTAAGCGGCACAGTTAGTGCTTTCCTTAAATATTGCCCCGTCTTGTCGCTGCAAGACCGCGAATTTGAAAATCCGCTAGAGCGAAACGATGTGACTCCCGCCAGGATGCATAGAAGTACATAGGGGGATATGTATTCGTTAAACTTTTCAGCAAAAACGCGAATTATGCTGAAACACATTCGAAAAACATTCAACTTACCGCAGTTAAAACGGTGCTGGCTATTTGTAGTCTGCTATGAGACGCCAGTTTTCTTTCTCCTATTTTCGTTTTGAACGGAGGTGGCCAAATCGCTGTGGCCCGGAAGTAGTAGTCAATTTGCATATCGAATAGTTTATGAGCCGGGTCACAGCAAAATGGTCGCATCCGTTCAAAACGAAAGTTGGAGAAAGAAAACTGGCACCTCGTAGCTGACTGTAAATAGTAAGAGCCGTTTTAATTGCGGTGAGTTTAATGTTTTTAGATAGTGTTTAACCATAATTCGCGTGTTTGTTGAAAAGATTAACGAATACAGATCCCCCTATATACGTCTATGCATCCTGGCGGGAGTCACATCGTTTCGCTCTAGCGGTTTTTTTAAATTCGCGGTCTTGCAGCGACAAGACGGAGCAATATTTAAGGAAAGCACTAATTGTGCCGCTTAGCATATGGAATTTGGAACGGATCAAGACCAAACTGATTGAAATCCGTGTTGAATTGGCTTTGCTGTAAGACTTTGAAAAACATGACTGTTGTTTTTTCCGCCGCTGATCTGTCGTAGTTAGATACCTTTCAATACATATATAGACCTGATAGGAATTTTTTTCCGGGTCGTGTTTTTCTTGTTTTTCGGCGTGGTTTAAGGTTCAAATAGACAGTTTTAGAATAGTTTAACATTCTTCGATCACAATTTAAAAAAAAAAAAAAAAAAAAAAAAATGGGGGGGGGGGGAGGGGGGGGGGGGGGGTTTCCATGGGTGAGTCCAAGCATGCGTCGAGCACCTTTGATGCATGTCAGTGATATGCCTGGACCAATGTCCAAAGTTCTGGGTCAGGGCAAAGTCTATCCATTTGCTGAAATAGAAAAAGGACATGCAGTGATTATGTCCCTAAAATCAGCTACTGAATTTAACCCTTCCTCTATTCAATATCCATGTAAAACTATTGATATCATAAATAGCTATTAGCTGATATTTTATAATGGCATATGCAAATTAGTTTTTCGGGTATTGGTAGAAACTATAGTCAAATCTATTATAATTTCATAAGCAAACATCAGACCATGACCAGATGACATATCTGACTGGTCTACTCTGTTGGCAAATGTGTGAAAAAAGCACTTATAGGAAGGACAGGGTTGACACTATTGGCAAACTTTCCAGGACAACAGTTTGGATACAGATAAAGATACAGCATAAAGTAACTAAACAACATATTTGGATCAAAACTGTTAATTGCTCAAACCTGGTTGATTGGAAAGTAACTGAATAAAATGATTTTTTTTATCATTCTTTGAACATTCTTCTCAGTTGCCGTTTCAAATTCCAGTACACATTGCATAAAAATTATTGATGAAAAGGAAGTTATTATCTGCTGACAACACACTACGTCTACAGTGAAAACCCTATCTGCGCCATATCTGCATTGTTTTGTCACCAAATTACATAGTTTAGGTTTGTTGATGCATTACTGCAATTACATGTGTATAAAATAGACAACTACAATATGTTTACAGACAACTGCAATTTCATATTATTTGACAGAGACTCAACACTGTTGCATATTTTGTACACACACAAAACAAGAGTGTTCGGAGGAACACGTGTGCCACCTGCTCGCAGCTGACTTATTGTTAATATGAAAAAGGGGAATAACTAAACAAATATTGATGCTGGAGTTGTGGCCCTTAGACATGACACTTCCTCTGAAAGCTCTATAATGATTAGTTTAGAAATGACAGCCCAAAAAAGAAAATGTTACGGACAGACAGACAAACGGACGGACAGACAGACGACAGAAAAGGTGATCCCTAAGTGACACACTGCCTCTCGGCAGGTGACACAAAAAAGAAAAACGTGTAATTATTGGATCTATTAGTTCTGATGAAGCTTTTGTACAGTCTGATGTAGACCCAGTTTTAATCCTTTCCCCGTTGTATATATTCATGTAAGAAATATAACATCATGAATATTAATTCTTTATAATGGCATATGAACACATGGAATTTAAGCTCAGGCAGAAGCTTTAGAATCAGATCTATATTACACCATAAGCAAACAAAGCAGACCCTGACCAAACGGCTTCTAGGAGCTGGCTGATCTGGGTCTACTCTGATTGCAGATGCGAGGAAACACGTTTACATATGAGGGAAGGGATAAAAGTATAAAAAATAAATTAAGTATTTATTCTTAATCTTATATAAGTGTTTATCTGTAATCTATTTATAAGCATACTATTCTTATCTTAGATTGTTAAAAGTCATTATTTCAACATTTGCCTTGTGGACTTGAAACATATCGACTGAGTAACATTAGCTATTACTGTGTAGTGTGTACCCCTCTGGTGTCTCGAAACAAAAAAGTCGTACCTTTTGTCGAATTATGCGCGATTTACAGTTCTACTGTCCAAGTGAAATAATTAAAAGCAGAGTGAAACAGTAATTAAAATTTAAATGATTCTTACCTGGTTTATCGATCAGCCATATTTGAAAACACAGTCCGAGATCACGTGATACGTTGCTAAATTTCCCGCGACATCGCAGTCTCTAAATTTCGGTATCCCTAAATAGCATCGAGAAGTGACGGGAAGCGACGAGAAGCCTTCAGAAGAAGAAAAATGTATTTTATTGTCAAAATAAATGAAAAAAAATAATTCAATTTGTTTATGTGTCTTATTTTGATTGAATAAATTTAAAAATAATCATTTCCATGCATTTATATTGACCTGCTTTTCCAAAATTTCGACAGCGTCGAGAAAATTGGTTGCCTGTCATTAAGCGTCGAGAACAAACAAATACATTTATTACCAAAAATAAATGAACAAGCAATAATTTCATGTGCTTATTATCTTAATTTGATTGAATAAGTGCAAGATTATTTATTTCTATACATGTATTGCCCAACTCTATAGGTATAAAATTACTATCAATCATGTACGCGTGCAAATGTCAAGTACATGATCTGATTCTGGCATATGACTAAGGGAAACCCCCCGTCGATGACTTCATAATATATTCAAAGTTAAATATCTTTGTAAAATAACTTCAGAATAAAACATACCTGCATGCGTATCACACATATTCCAATTCAAACACTTGAATTATTATCCGATATGCACATATTAGTAATATATGGCACAATTACATAACCACCGAATTTAGTTTAGTTTCTGTCCAAATTAGGCCTTCACTTTTACTAAACTAGCTATTTGAAAATTTATCATTTTGTACTCGTATGACATTAGCTGGTAAACTAATAAATTATTTCTTTTTTTCTGTGCAAATACAATAATTGCTCAATATAAAATCGTTTTTACTCAAGGAAAAACTGTTTGTTCACAGCTTTAGGTTTTGGAACCAACTGCCCGGACCTATGGTTGATGCAGGCAGCCTGCACGGCTTTAAGACTCAGCTGCTGTCTAGCTCTTCCTCCTACTGAGTACAGACGATGTTTTTAAATGTTTTTATCTGGAACCTGTAAATAGTATGTTCATCCTTTTAATGCTGCGCAAAGTGCGATACTACTTTAGTGGTTCTGCACTCGTATGGAAGAAGAAGAAGAATGTGTATTAGCTTGTAAACTTGTTGTTCGCACTTTGAGTAATTAATTGTTTGCTAATTATGCTAAGCGCACACGCCTGGCTTACATGGCAGAGATTTTCACTAATACACTCAGCGCTATATATATATTGATAACAGTGTTCGTGGGACTAGTTAATTCATTGGGAATTAGTGATCAAGTTTATCCTTTGTATGGTCTGGCGTGGGTTCGAAATTCACCTATTAACAACCCCCCCCCCCCCCCCCCCCCCAAAAAAAAAAAAAAAAAAAAAAATATAAAAAAAATAAATAATAATAAAAAAATAGTATTATTTTCTCGTATTTGTATAATTCTAATGGCGATATTTCCGTTATTCCATCCACATATTTACAGAAAATTGAAATACTAGGCAATGGTGCTTGGTCGTCTTCGTTTTATATATTTATAGTGCATGTACTATTTGATATGCACAATACATGATAGATCAACCTATTTAAAATTTAAACCTACTTTCGTCAATTTAACACGTCGAAAACTTATGTTTGAAACTTTTAAAGATCAGTTTCTTTCACATGGATATACACTCTACCTAAAACACCAAAGGGTCCTTTTTTATCTCACGTCTTCCAGGGAATTTAATTAAGAAATGAATGACGTGCTTCCGGTGTTCATGAGGTTATGCAACGCATAGCTTTACGAGCAAAGTTAGTGAAGACCGAAAGGCTTCACGTGAATCTTTGCTCGTAAAGCTATGCGTTGCATAACCCATGAACACCGGGAGCACGTCATTTATTTCTTATATTTATATTCCATTGTATTTCTTATATTTAAGAAATGAATGACGTGCTTCCGGTGTTCATGAGGTTATGCAACTTTCTTTTTAGAATAAGGTTATATAAGGACGTTGCAGGGCGAATGTAAATATTGAAGTTTGCATCTCAAATAATCGTATGGCCAATTCCTATGGATTTGTAGTACCCTATCTATAAGTGCATTACTCAAGTTTTCTCAACCCGTGAACTAGTTTTTGTTATTAATCTCTATGAAAATGGTGCGTTAATATTGACAACACCTTTTCTATTGCGCAGTATAATCATAAATTTTAAAATAATCATTATTATGAATTTTTATCGGAACGAATTTAGTCCCGCAAAAAATCCCGCAACATGAATTTTCTTGCCCGGGATGCTATTTTAATACTGACCCAATAGGAATTAGGTCAAAATCGTCGCAGCCGACTCGATAGATTTAGCAAGTAAAATTTACCCGCTTGGTGATTTGTTTCTGAAGTTTTATTATTTAGAGATGAATAAATGTTTTAAAATATTACTATACAACTAAAAAGGACTTAAGACTGCACAACTGCCATACACATAATATAATTTAAACTATAAGGAACACGAATCGCCAGGAATAGAGCATATGGGCTATTTTTAGACTCGATTTTTGTGAATGAATCTACTGAAAGTCAAGGTCTCTCAGAACTATCACGCAGTGATCATTAGCCCAACCCGTGAACAAAAAAGCAGATTCTTCCGCAAAATTGTCCTCCCTGCAAATCTCAGAAAAACTTTTCATACAATAATCATATACTGCCACACACTATACTTTCGAAGAAACATCCACTGTGAACAAGGTCAGTAGAGTTCATATTCAGTGCGAACACAGACGATCTATTTCGTCGATGTTAATCGGTTTTCCCCTTCACTCCTCAGCATTTCCAACTTTGCCCTAACAATATCAAGGGGCAGCATCTGCCCCTTGCTAATAAAAACAATACACTTTCCTGTTATCAGCCAGCAGTTTCCTTTAACCAGCCAACGTTTGACCACTCAAACAAATGCAGACAGTTATCATTTACCCAGACTGCAATAAATACACCCGCCTCAAACAGCAGTTTGCTTGATAATAACACAACAAATAAATCACCAGCCAATGCCAATGATGATTTAAGCACAGGTTCAAATCAAACAAATTCTGGAGACAAATCAGAAATTTATACAACAAGATCAGGTCGAAGTGTGAAACCACCAGTGAAACTTGATTTATGATAAACTGACAGACACCTGGAAAGAGGAGTACTTAGTTTTGCTTATTTACTGATAACAGTATGTATACAGGGATTATCAGTTCCCAGAAACAGGTGTATCTGATTTCTAATTACATGGACAAGAAGACCATAAGACTTCGTGCAAAAGGAATTTACCAAAAATGCAGTCTGCCAGAATTATTTGAATGTCAAATTTGAATAGTTATATGTTTGAGTTTATCTGTAAACAGTATTTGCTATACTTGTAAAAAAGGGAGATGTTACATGTTCATAACTGTATTAAGGTAGACAACTCTGTTAACCATTGCATACTTAATACATAGTAACATTGGATTAATGTTCTTGACCAATTACATGTATATATATACTGCATGCTCTCTCAAATTTTTCAGTTCTTGTTAAGACACACTATAATAAAGATCCAACATCTAAGAAGACTCTGTTATCAATACATCTATATCTACCCACAAGGTACAATAGATACATAAAACCATAACAGTCTAAACTAGCTATTTGTATATATGCCAGTCCAAGTTACCTCTTAACTCCATCAGAATATGCCCGAAATTTATATGCCTTTGCAAACAGAGCAGATCCAGATCAGATGGCTACTGTAGGAGCCATCTGATCAGGGTCTGCTCTGTTTGCTCATGATATAATATAGATATGATTTTACAGTTTCTGTCTTGGCCAAAACTAAAAAAGCTTCTGGGTCAATAATCATGTTTTTATAACAATTAATTAATCTAATAAATTAATTAATCTAATAAATGTGATTATTTCTTACATGAATATTCATGGAGAAAAGGGTTAATGTCATCAAAATGGTGCCAAGTTGAACTATATTCATGCAGCTTTACAAGCCCATTTTAAAAGGGAATATTATAGGCGTCCCGATATACATAGAGGATTGGGTTAATCATTGGTTTTAAAAGATTTATGGAAACTGATTTGTAATTTCTATATTTATGCATGCAAGGGCAAGAGTCCTTGGGGCTCTGGATGCTGTTTCCTAGTCATTAGAAATGTTATTATAGTATACATTGTATGTGAATGTTTAGTTTATATATACATTGTATGTGAATGTTTAGTTTATATATACATTTGTATAATTTCCTTTTTGTATGTCTTGGCCATATTTTATTTTGTAAATGGCCAAAGGCAATGACTGTTTGCCGAGTTGCTAATAAAACTGAAACTGAAACTGTTGTTCAAATTAACTAAAGTATGCTTTTTTTTTCAGTATAGTGGATTTGAATGAATTTAAGTTTTGTGTCTGTGTAGGTTACAACCAAATCAGTATATGTCATTATGCTGGCAAGTTTTCTCCACAATATATTTCTTGCGTAACAGCGAGGCTGTTAGATATATACATACTATAAATTATCCTTGCCAGATATATACATACTATAAATTATCCTTGCCAGGGAGCCAGCTCTTTGGCCACATATGGTTTAAGTGTTTGGAAGTGTAGATAAGTTACTGTATAGACTGTACACCCACTGGCTGGATGGGTGACCGCCAGTGATTGCCGATGGTGCAAGTTACAATTGGTGGCAGTGGTGGGATGAAGACAATTGCCGGACCTAAGAATTGCCTTACCTATGGTTATTTTCCAGGCCAAATCTCGGGTCGAGATTTCTCGGAGGGGAAAGTAATGTAACAGCACAGCTGTTAATTATATATGCACTATAAACTCTCCTTGCCAAGGAGCTAGCTCTTTCAAAGACTTTGGCAACGTTGTTTAAAGTATTTGGAAGTGTAGCAAAGTTAAACCATAGACTGTACTTGCGACTGTTGGCTGGATGGGTGACCGCCAGTGATTGCCGATTGTGCACGTTACACTTGCATTATATTAAGTATTTATATACACCCACCTGTATCAGGGTCAAATGGTATTTAGCCTAGCTATCCTGTTCATTTTCCTGTGCAACATTAACTTATATTAAACTTATTAGCTTTATATTAACCCTTTGGATGATAGTTTCAAATCGAAATTATGATAACATATTGGATCCAGATTAAACGCCAAATTACTCTGAGTTTTATCAGGACCCACCTGCGTATCCTTGAAGAATCTGCAAATTGATGCAGACAACAGTTATTAATTTTTCAGACGCAACATTACTTAGCGTGCAAAGAGTTAATTTCTGAAAATTGATTTGTTGCTAGTGCATATAGATCTATGTTTTGCTGTTTTCTATTTTGTATGAAATTCTTGTTTGAGAGCCTCAAGGTGGATTAGTCATTGTGACTAATTGAGCTACCCTCGTTAAATAAAGTCTTTCATTCATTCATTCATTCATTCAACATGATGAAAGAGATGTGACTCAACTGGGACTCGAACCCTTATGACTAGTAATGTACGAAATAATGCTATCATGCATATTTATTAGCTGATATATTAAATTTATATACCTATACATATAGTTTATATGGATATATCTGGCCTTACTTTCTATATGAACACGAAGTAAATACAGATTCTGTATTTACTTCGTGATATGAACTATGTGAAATGTGTTAACTCTTTCCCTGATCTATGCTAGCTCCAGTACACACAACGTTGCAATACCTACTGAATATTCATAGACAAAATAGTAAAATATAACGAAATATGGAAGGTGGAACATTGTAGCCATTTTAGAAAGTAAAAAAAAAGAAGATCTTTCATCCATGCATTAGCAAACAGAGCAGACCCTGATCAGACGGCTCCTATAGGGCGAATTTTGCAGTAATATTGCTTGGGTGACTACTAAATTGCTCAAGTAGTTTTTTACAAATAACTGCTATGGATGGAGATAAATTTCCTTATATGGCTAAAGGGAAATTTTATTTTCTTTCTTATAGATCTATATAAAACCAATGACTAGATTTGAAAGTAATTGTGCAGGAATAATCCTTATATATGACCCTATACCGAACTTAAGAAATAAAATAATTGTAATTCCTATAAAACATGACTGCTGGAGGACTAGGTGAACGTACTGTACTTGCTTAATATTTTAAACAATAATCTGACTAATTGATGTAGATCTAGACTGGTATTCCCAAAGTCCGTGGTACTTAATGGTTTCATAAGTAATATAGATCGTAGGGAGAATTTACTTGTAAAAAATTAGCATTTCTGATGACATCCATCCGTTATCTTTGATATGCTTGTTATTACTTTAAATAAATATCACAGTAATGCTCTGCAGCATGTAGATAAACTAGGTCACTGGCAGCAATTTGCATTTATGACGTAATACTCGAAGTTCGTGGTATTGAGATCAGAGGCTAATAATTTTATTAGCACTATCAATAAATATATTGTTCAGGGTACAACTGTTAAGGAAAACAAAAAAATTGTCGTGTCTGACCTTATAATGGCAGTCTGGTTGCAGACGAAGTGAGAGAAATGATAGAGGGTGATAGATCTAGAGCTCAATGAAAATTGACAAAATATTGCGGATTTCGGGGGTTTGTGTGATTCAAAGTGCATTTTCTTGGATTTCTTGGGTTTTAACTTACATAAATCGATCCATTTTAGCTATAGGAAATGTTTTTTAATAACATACGAAATTAGGTCAAACAGGTTCGTATGTTTACGGAAGCAGTGTGACGTGATGCAAATACCACGAGATTCGTGATACCACGACATTCGCGTATAACAGTAATATAGTTATATACAACAGATTTCAAGACCTAGCTATTATCTTATGCGAGTGATACAGGGCCATTATGATTATGACATAATGTCTTTCCACACCTTTGTATATCCAGATCAGAGTGCTGCCCTTGGGGTGTGTGGGGGGGGGGGGGGGAAGAGTGAGTGAGGATGTGATGAAGAAGATAGGAAGAAGTGTGATAGTAAATATTTAAGTAGAAGACAAGCAGTGTATAAATGTTACGCTGGAATTATCCGAATACTGGCGCATGAAAACAAACAAAAAATACACCCAGATATAGAAATATGGATGCAAGCTGATACATGGTACAAACTAGATGCGATATCGTAGCTGTAAGACTGATAATGACTAGCGTCCAGTTTAGGAATAGAGCTACGTTATCGTATCTAGGTACAAACTGTTGTAGATTTTCCGACTCTATTGAAATTGAGTTAATATAAGACAAAAAACGAATATAACCTGTTGCAGATTTTCCTATTCTATTGAAAACAATGTTAGTAGGCCTATACACAAACCTTACTGTGTCTTGAAAAGGTCTTGTAATGGCGGTTAAAATTGAAAACGAAAGTAGATAAAAATCATTATTATACTGCAAAGTAAAATCCTCGATTTTGATTGGTCAATTAGCCATGTATAAAAGCCGTGTATCCCTCTAAATTCTGATGTATATACGGAGTCATGAGCAACAATGGAATTTCCCCCGTCGAGGTCCTCACTTCATTGCTACAATAAAATAAAAATGGCCGACCAGCATTACTTCGTCGATTCGATCCAAACAACCGCTCTCAAACGAAATAACAAGAGTTTGGGGCGGAACAAAGTTATCCATTGAGAAACATTTTTGTTATAGTTGTTGTATAACAATGCAAATGAATCCGATACGTGGCGAAGGTCTTATTCTGCTCTGATGCTGATAATGTTGTCAAAGTGCTTGTGCAAGTACTGATTAGGCCCTAAACCCCCACTTTTACAAAGACAGTCCACACCCAATTCGATTCAGATTTTATTTTTGCACATGTATGCACAGTAAACGTACCTGTAAATTGCAGTATAGTCGCTCCTTCCAACGCCCATTTTTGAATATTATAAAACCGTCACTTTGACGTCATCCAAATGACGTCGTAATAGCGCCAATCACTCTATAAAGTTTAACTGTTCTCATGCTGGAAAATAGTGTCTGCTTAACCGCTGATATGCTGGGAGTTTTACTAACGTCTGATTCTTTCAATATTTTGAGAAACTAATGCACTTGGAAGACCCCTTTCTATCCACAAAATGAGCTGGCTATTATACATATATTATGAGCCCTTACCTTACAGTATGAGGCCCCTGAGGGGAAGCAAAACGACGCCTACATTAACAACGCTAATTAACTGCTACAAATATTAAACTTTGCAGTATAATAAAATCGTTATACAGATCATTGGCGGGATATCTGACTTTTCATTCCCTGCTGAGGAAAATACATGTAGCCCTCGCCTGACGGCTCGGGCAACATGAATTTCCTCAGCAGGAAACAAAAAGTCAGATACCCCGCCAATGATCTGTATAACTAATAGTATCGGGAGGCGCTAGATCGACGGTGTTTCGTGTACCCTTTGTTTGACGTCATCAGTTTGGGGTGTGTCTATAATGCGGACGCGCTTTGCGGACGACATAGATATTATTGGAAAATGCGGACGATATAGAATAAAGAAGGATATCGGAAAATGCGGACGATATAGAATAAAGAAGGATATCGGAAAATGCGGACGACATAGAACAAAGAAGGGAAACGGTTTCGCTTGTATAACTGCTTGTATAACTGCTATCCGCCTATTTTTAAGTATAAGAATTAAATAATTATTATTTTACTATAGTAGGATATCGAAATATAAATATGTAGAAATGTATTTGTAGATTTAGTTCAAAATCTAAGTGTTTCATTACTTACTGAATATTCATGGACAAAATAGTTATTTTCTTCATTCACTGGGTCAAACAAAATTTAATTTTATAAATGGCTTAGTCACTAGTAGACAGTGCACCGTGTATAAGAACTATTACTCAAGGTTCACTCCACCAGCGGCTGGGTAGATTTTACTTTAATTGCTGTAGTGAAAATTTAATAAACAAATAAATATTTTCTCTGACATCACTGATCAGATTTAAAACAAAATGGCAGGAATGTTCCTAAGGTGACCATTTACAAAGTTGTAACCCATAAAATACAAGAGCACTACTCGGGGGTTCCAATGTTAAAGTTTTTGAACAGTGACAACAGAAATGCAGATGGTGGAGTTACTACATAGCTCTTTTTTCCCTTTTTTCTGGCCACCATAGATTGGGCTAAATCCCTTCTATGGCTAAAGGGAGCATTAAACCATTGAACAGATTTTTATGTACCAGTATTTTTGTAAGAATAATCGGTGAACATTTGCCAAGTATTCATTTTGTTTCCTTAAAATAAAAAAATGGGGCATATGGCTAAGCGTCACATTTTATTTATAGGTCAATGTGACCTTGACCTTGGTCTCCATTTAAGTGACCTTGACCTTGGGTCTTCATTTACAAAATAAACTTGTGCAGAGCAAACCTCATACACCGAATCAGCTAGGATCACATATATGGCATGTGAGTTCATCTTACGATGGTAGAGTGTCGCATACTAGTTTTAGGTCAATATGACCTTGACCTTGACCTAATTTACAACCAAGCCTGCTCGGAGCATATCTCCTACACTACTTCAGCTAGGATCACCAAATATGGTGTGTGAGTACATGTACATCTTGGGATGGCTGGGTGCCACATACTATTCATAGGTCAATGTGACCTTGACCTTGGGCTTCATTTACAAAAAAAGCTCGTCCACAGCATATCCCTACACCAAATCAGCTAGGATCATCACTAAATATGGTGTGGGAGTTCATCTCCGGATGGAGGAATGTCACATACTTTTTGTAGGTCATGTGGCCATGACCTTGGCATTTGACCTCAAATACAAAAAAGCTTGTCTTTTGTGGTAGCTTGAGTTCAAATTCTGCTCATACTATGCAATCTTTACTTTCATTTTGGAGTGCATATGCAGACCTGCTTACAAATCACATTCCATTGTTAGTTCCTTATTTTGGGGGCATTTGTCACCTACTGCGACACTTTTCTTATTTGGCTATATTTGGACAATAAATTGATATGAATGTCAAATGTAAAATGTCAATGGTCGATTCCCGTTAGAGGCAGTGCCTTATTTCATATTACACTATAAGTGTTGATAAGCAGATGGACAGCTATCAAAATCAACAATGCGCAAAAAAATAATTTCTTTTACATGACGTTATAGTTTCTGAGAGAAAAAAATGGCCATTTCTACTATTACCAGTATTGCCCCCAGTTGAGAACCCTAAATTACGGTGTCTAATATAAATAAAATTTGAGGAAATGCCACCAGCACTTCCCTTCTGAGTTTGTTGTGGAAATCCCAATGTAGAATTATGACGTAGTTGTCTTTATGATACATATAGGGCAGTTCAAACAGCCTATTCTCTTAACGTGTATGCAACATAATAGAACACGTTACCTTTTCCCATTCAGAAACTTACTAGCCATGGTAGAACTATCGTTCAAGGCCCATCCATCAAAGTCTGTGGGCAAATACATATTGTATTATCCTACAGCACTCACAAATGCCTACAAAGCTGCTAATGACCTAAAAGCATTGAAACTGACGATCCTCATAATCTAGTTCAGGAAAAATAACCGCCCCGTTAGATTCCGCATGGGATCTAGCCACTAATTGCGATACATATTTTTTTTATACTTTTATCAATATTTTAGTTAACATTTTTGCGACCAACTTGTGTATATGGTTGTTATATGAAAGTAGAATGAATGGCATGAACCTAACTGCATTAATTACTTTACTATGATGATTTTGATTGGATATTCGAAAACAGGTTGGGAAACCCGCCATATTGCCATTTAAGAAGGTACACAAAACACACATTATTATTTATGTATTCTAAATCCTAATTTTTTTAATTCCACATGAATGTATGTAGTAATAGTTGATAACAATGAAATAAAATGTGCAAATGACATCCGCTGATTTTTCTCGGTTGAAAACAAAAAAATAAGCCTTAGGTGTTCGAAAACTGGTTGGACCACGCTATATTCATCATTAACATCACTCATGAAATAATTTCCATCATGCTAACATTTAGATTTTCCAAAAAAAAAAATCTGAATATTTCTATTTGGATAACAATACTGTAGTAAAAAATTATATATCTTTAATTCTTATCCTAAAAAGGTGCCTGGATAGCAGTTATACAAGCGAAACCGTTTCCCTTCTTTATTCTATGTCGTCCGCATTTTCCGATATCCTTCTTTATTCTATATCGTCCGCATTTTCCAATAATATCTTTGTCGTCCGCAAAGCGCGTCCGCATTTTAGATCTCTCCATCAGTTTGTGTGGTGCATCTAAAAATAGTACTGGAATTCCCCGTTATCTAAAAATACTGCAAGTCTAATAAAGATCAGGTGATGTGCACTAGGTTGAGTCTTAATGTACACCATAGAAGTCAGTACACCATTTAAGTTAGGTGTCAGTCATACCGTCAGCCCCGCCTTTAGACGAAGTCCTGCCCACCTGCCTTTATTGTATATGGGACCGAAAAACTTGCACACTATTTAAGTCAGGTGACCAGGTAGACCTAGAATCAGCTCCACGGGACCAAAAAGAGAGACCTAGAATAGCTCCATAGAACCGAAAAATTTGTACACTATTTAAGTCAGGTGACCTAGAATAGCTCCATAAGACCGAAACACTTGTACACCATTTAAGTAAGGTGACAAGAGAGACCTAGAATAGCTTTATAGGACCGAAAATATTGCACACCATTTATGTCAGGTGACCTAGGTCTATGCTTATAGAGCTTTTAGTTGAGTCTGAGTTTCGTTCTCAAGCTTTTGATTGGTCAGATTTGAGTTCTCAAGCTTTTGATTGGTCAGATTTGAGCCAGAGGCTCAAATCTGACCAATCAAAAGCTTGAGAACGTACTCAGACTCAACTAAAAGTTTTATAAGCATATGGACCCAGGTAGACCTAGAATCAGCTCAACGGGACCAAAAAACTTGTACACCATTTAAGTAAGGTGACAAGAGAGACATAGACTAGCTTAATAGGGCCAGGTAGACCTAGAATCAGCTCCACAGGACCAAAACACTTGTACTTTTAATTCAAGGGAACAGAGAGACCTAGAATAGCTCCATAGGGCCGAAAAAAGGTGTACACCATTTAAGTAAAGTGACCGGGGATATATAGAATAGCTCCAAAGGACCGAAAAACTTGTACACCATTTAAGTCAGGTGACCAAGGAGACCTAGAATAGCTTTATAGGACCGAAAAAACGTGTACAACATTTAAGTTAGGAGACCAGGGAGATCTAGAATAGCTCCATAGGACCGAAAAATTTGTACACCATGTAAGTCAGGTGGCCAGAGAGACCTAGAATAGCTCCATTAAATCGAAAATATTGATAAGCATTTCAGTCATGTGACCAGGGGTGCCTAGAATAGCTCCACAGGACCAAAATAAATGTACACCATTTAAGTCAGGTGAACAGGGAGACCTAGAATCAGCTCCAAAGCACCAAAAAACTTGTACACCATTTACGTCAGGTGATAGGAAAGACCTAACATTGCTCCATCGGACCGAAAAACTTGTACACCATTTAAGTCAGGTGACCAGGTAGACCTAGAATGAGCTCCAAAGCACCAAAAACTTGTACACCATTTACATCAGGTGATAGGAAAGACCTAGCATTGCTCCATCTGACCGAAAAACTTGTACACCATTTAAGTCAGGTGACCAGAGATACCTAGACAATATGCATTTCATTTAATATCAGGTGACCAGAGAGACCTAGAATAAATCCATAGGGCCGAAAAATATGTACACCATTTAAGTCAGGTGACCAGAGAGACATAGAATAGCTTTATATAGGACCAAACACAGTAATTGTATACCATTTAAGTCAGGTGATCAGGTAGACCTATAATCAGCTCCACATGACCAAAAAACTTGTACACCATTTAAGTCAGGTGATAGGAGAGACCTAGAATTGCTCCATAGGACCGAAAAACTTGTACAACATTTAAGTCAGGTGACCAGAGAAACCTAGACAATTTGCACTCCATTTAATTCATGTGACCAGAGAGACCTAGAATAGCCCCATGGGACCGAAAAGCGTGTACACCATTTAAGTCAGGTGACCAGAGTGACCTGGAATAGCTCCATTAAACCAAAACTATTGTACACCATTTAAGTCAGGTGACTAGGGAGACCTAGAATAGCTTCATATGACCGAAACTCTTGTACACCATTTAAGTCGGGTGATAGAAGAGACCTAGAATTGCTCCATAGGACCGAAAAACTTGTACACCATTTAAGTTAGACATAGAATAGCTCCATTAAACCGAAAATATTGTACATCATTTAAGTCAGGTGACCAGAGAGACCTAGAATAGCGCCATTAAACTGAAAATATTGTACACCATTTAAGTTAGGTGACCAGGGATGGATAGAATAGCTCCACAGGATCAAAACAAATGTACACCATTTAAGTCATGTGACCAGGGAGACCTAGAATAGCTTTATAGGACCGAAAACACTGTACACCCTTTAAGTCACGTGACAAGGTAGACCTAGAATCAGCTCCACAGAACCAAAAAACTTGTACACCATTTAAGTCAGGTGATAGGAGAGACCTAGAATTGCTCCTTAGGACCGAAAAACTTGTACACCATTTAAGTCAGGTGACCAGAGAGACCTAGACATATTGCACTCCATTTAATTCAGGTGACCAGAGAGACCTAGAATAGCTCCATAAGGCCGAAAGAACGTGTACACCATTTAAGTCAGGTGACCAGGGAGATCTAGAATAGCTCCATAGGACCGAACAAACTTGTACACCATTTAAGTCAGGTGACCAGAGAGATCTAGAATAGCTCCAATAAACCAAAAATATTGTACACCATTTAAGTCAGGTGACCAGGGATGCCTAGAATAGCTCCACAGGACCAATATAAATGTACACTTTTTAAAAGTACAAAAATGAGTCATGCAGGAAATACCACATACAGAACAAACACTCGCCCGAACAGCAACACAAGGAAACAGCAAATATACATGGGTAGAAAAAACAACAAGAGACGCACAAAGACAAAACAAACATACAATAGGAGGAAGATGGAAGTACCGCCTTGGAACGGTCAGTGACAAAAGTCACCGGGGGTTTAAACCGGTTTATGGGCGCCCAACCTCACCCTTATTCCATCCCCATCCTAAAAGACAAACAGTGTAAATAAACGTATCCCCTCTCCGACTAATCTACAACAACCGCGACAGCAAATACAGTGGTAAAGTGCATGTATAACAAACAAACATTTAATTGAACATACTGTATCCACCTATCGCTAGTGTACTCAATGATTGAGCTGCAAACAGAGTAACTGTAGAAAAGTAATAAAGGGTACGACAAAAATGAAATAGTACAGAGACCTAGAATAGCTTTATAGGACCGAAAACATTGTACACCCCTTTAAGTCACGTGACCAGGTAGACCTAGAATCAGCTTAAGTCAGGTGACAAGGGAGACCTAGAATAGCTTTATAGGACCGAAAACATTGTACACCCCTTTAAGTCACGTGACCAGGTAGACCTAGAATCAGCTCCACAGAACAAAAAAACTTGTACACCATTTAATTCAGGTGATAGGAGAGACCTAGAATTGCTCCATAGGACCGAAAAACTTGTACACCATTTAAGTCAGGTGACCAGAGAGACCTAGAATAGCTCCATTATACCGAAAATATTATACACCATTTAAGTCAGGTGATCAGGGATGCCTAGAATAGCTACACAGGACAAAAAAAGTACATCACTTAAGTCAGGTGACCAGGGAGACCTAGAATAGCTTTATAGGACCGAAAACATTGTACACCATTTAAGTCAGGTGACCAGGTAGACCTAGAATCAGCTCTGCAGGACCAAAAAACTTGTACACCATTTAAGTCAGGTGATAGAAGAGACATAGAATTGCTCCATAGGACCGAAAAACTTGTACACCATTTAAGTCAGGTGACCAGAGAGACCTAGACATATTGCACTCCATTTAATTCAGGTGACCAGAGAGACCTAGAATAGCTCCATAGGGCCGAAAAACGTGTACACAATTTAAGTCAGGTGACCAGGGAGACCTAGAATAACTCCATAGGACTGAACAAACTTGTACACAATTAGGCTGGTGACCAGAGAGACCTAGAATAGCTCCATTAAACCGAAAATGTTGTACACCATTGAAGTCAGGTGATCAGGGATGCCTAGAATAGCTACACAGGACAAAAAAAGTACACCACTTAAGTCAGGTGACCAGGGAGACCTAGAATAGCTTTATAGGACCGAAAACATTGTACACCATTTAAGTCAGGTGACCAGGTAGACCTAGAATCAGCTCCGCAGGACCAAAAACTTGTACACCATTTAAGTCAGGTGATAGAAGAGACCTAGAATTGCTCCATAGGACCGAACAACTTGTACACCATTTAAGTCAGGTGACCAGAGAGACCTAGACAATTTGCACTCCATTTAATTCAGGTGACCAGAGAGACCTAAAATAGCTCCATAGGGCCGAAAAACGTGTACACCATTTAAGTCAGGTGACCAGGGAAACCTAAAATAGCTTGATAGTACAACATAATTTGCACATCATTTTAGTCAGGAGACAATGGAGAGCTATACAACTTGCACATAATTTAAGTCAGGTGACCAGAGACGTCTAGAATAGCTCCATAGGACCAAAAAACTTGTACACCATTTAAGTCAGGTGACCAGAGGGACCTAGAATAGCTCCATAGGACCGAAACATATGTACATCATTTAAGCCAGATGACAAGAGAGTCCTAGACAACTTGTTCACCATTTAAGTTAGGTGATCAGAGAAACCTAAAAGAGCTCGAAAGGATCTAAAATCTTGTACACCATTTAAGTCCGGTGAGCAGGGAGACCTAGAATAGCTCTATAGTACAACACAAGTTGCACACCATTTAAGGCAGGTGAATAGAGAAACCTAGACTAGCTTCATAGGATGTAAAAACTTGTACACCATTTAAGTCTGGTGAGCAGGGAGACCTAGAATAGCTCTATAGTACAACACAATTTGCACACCATTTAAAACAGGTGACAATGGAGCCATAGAATAGCTTCATAGAACCGGAAAACTTGTACACCATTTAAGGCAGGTGATCTGAAAGACCTAGACAACTTGCACACCAATTAAGTCAGGTGACCAGGGTAACCTACAATAGTTCCATAGGACAAAACAACTTGTACACCACATGAGCGAAAAACATGTTCATGTACACCATTGATAGGCGGGCTCCTAATCATGGTTACCGTAGCATCCCACCCTAGACTTTTTTCATTGGTACCAAATTGTTTGTTCATGTCCTTTAGAACATAGTGATCATAAAAAGAAAATAAACCATCTTTATTTTAGGTCATATTTCTATAAAGCATATATATTTAAGGTAATTTGCATATAACATGCGTAAATGAATTAGCAATTTTATATGAACATTATGTTTAGTAGTGTTTGATTATACTATCCAATAGCCTTATTTAGCAGAGACTCCCTCTCTCTCTCTCTCTCTCTCTCTCTCGCTCTCTCTCTCTCTCTCTCTCTCTCTCTCTTTTCTCTCCTTATTTAGCAGAGAATCCCCACTCTCTCTCTTTCTCTCTCTCTATCTGGGAATGTAGAGAGGCCAAAGGGCAGAGTCTGGAACTGGTAGTTGGTACCCTCATGGCAGAAGCGTAGGTGTCTGTCTGCCGGGTGAACCGGGACATGAAAATAACCGTCTGATAGATCCATGGATATGGCCCTTTTGTTAGATAGCTAGCTGAATGGAAGCGATGCTCTCCATTTTGAAATGTTCGACCTCTACATACTTGTTGAAAGTAGAGAGCACGACGATAGGTCGAAATGCGCCGTTCTTCTTTTGAATGAGAAAATGACAGCTGTAAAAGCCCGTCGAATTCTCGTTCAGTACCCTTTCTACCGCCGCTTTTGCGAAAAGTTAAGGCACTGCGTCTTGCATATTCGGGTGATCCGATGACAGATGAATCGGGACCCCGGAGAAAAGAGGCTGTCGACCCAGATGGATACTACAATAGGGAGGATCCAAGGGTCCTGAGTGATATTGTGCCATGCTGCAACAAAATAAAGAAGCCTGGCGCCCACAAGAATGCAGAGACGGATCGGAAGGGGGGGGGGGGGGCAGAAAGAGCGAATCCCAAGGGCTGAGGCATAGAATGTCCAGAACCCCTAGGGCGGGGAGGGAAGGAACACTGAGACGCCAACCCCGAGGTATTGGGAGCAGGGAAGGTTCCTTACCGGCTCTTTGCCGGGTCCCGCTGAGGGGAAGAAGATGGCCTGTTTTTTTTACTCTTCTTCCCCTGGATCATTGGGAGGTCCCGTATGAGGCTTACGTTTAGCAGGGGCCTTAGCGATTTTCATGAACCCAGACTGGAAGGGTTCCTGGGAGAAGCACTATCTGCGAGCTCTTTCTCCTTAACTTTGCCTCCGAAAAGTAGTTCGGAGGCTAGGGGAGACGCCCGCAGCTCGCCCTGCAGGGCATGTGCAGATTGGAGGAAGGTGTCACGGCGACCACGGATCATTTCCGCTGTCGATTTGAGCCCTAGACCCAAGGCCAGTTGGGCCGAGCGGCCCAGCTGGTATGAAAGGCACTTAGTCGCTTCGGAAGACGTGGTCTCCGATTAAAGCCCAACAGAGAGGGCCGCAGATAGGAGGTCGATGTTTGAAGCTACACGCCATCTGTTGGCGCTGACACGACCCCAACGCTAAAATATGAGAGAGAGACATTGGTAGAGGAAGCCCTCATGCCCACCCTGAGGCTGTCGGAATCCAGTGAGGCGATCCTATCAAACATCCCAGAGCTTTGTCAATTGAAGCCGGAGGCCTAAGAGATGCCGAGGGAGCCATTGTCCGTAAAAGTCTCTGGTCGCATAACTTAAATGGTGTACGCGGTGTTAGGTCCTTTGGGAACTACTGCAGGTTTCTCTGGTCACCTGACTTAATTGGTGTACAAGTGTTTTGGTCCTATGGAGCTATTCTAAGTCTCTCTGATTACCTCCCTTAAATGGTGTGCAAGTTGCCTTGTCCTATACAGCTATTCTATGTCTCTCTGGTCACCTGACTTAAATGGTGTGCAACCTTTTCATTCCAATGAAGCTATTCTAGGTCTCTCTGGTCGCCTAAAATAAATACATGTAGTGTCCAAGTTGTTAGGTCATATGTAACTCTTCTAGACCTCACTCGTTTTTGAGTCCTATGGAGGTATTCTAGGTCTCTCTGGTCACCTAACTTAAATGGTGTGCATTTTTTATTCATATGGAGCTATTCTAGGTCTCTATAGTCACCTGACTTAAATGGTGTACACGTTTTTAGATCCTATGGAGCTATTCTAGGTTTCTCTAGTCACATAACTTAAATGGTGTACATGTTTTCTGGTCCTATGGAGCTATTCTAGGTTTCTCTAGTCACCTAACTTAAATGGTGTACAAGTTTTTCGGTCCTGTGGGACTTTTCAATGTGTCCCTGGTCACCTGACTTAAATGGTGTACACATTTTTCGGTCCTATGGAAGTATTCGAGGTCTCTCTGGTCACCTGACATATATGGTTTGCAAGTTGTCTAGGTCTCCCTGGTCACCCGACTTAAATGGTGTGCAAATTGTTTTGTACTATAGAGCTATTCTAGGTCTTCCTTGTCACCTGACTTAAACGGTGTACAAGTGTTTCGGTCCTATGAAGGTATTCTAGGTCTCCCTGCTCACTTGACTTAAATGTTGTACACATTTTTAGATCCTATGGAGCTATTTTAGGTCTCTCTAGTCACCTAACTTAAATGGTGTACAAGATGTTCGGTCCTATGGAGCTATTCTAGGTCTCTCTGGTCACCTGACTTAAATGGTGTGCAAGTTGTCTAGGTCTCTCTGGTCACCTGACTTAAATGGTGTACAAGTGTTTTGGTCCTATGGAGCTATTGTAAGTCTCTCTAGTCACCTGAAGTAAATAGTGTACACTTTTTTCGGTCCTATGGAGGTATTCGATGTCTCTCTGGTCACCTGACTTAAATGGTGTGCAAGTTGTCGAGGTCTCTCTGGTCATCTGACTTAAACGGTGGTGTAGAAGTGTTATCGTTCTATGGAGCTATTGTAGGTCTCTCTAGTCACCTGACTTAGATAGTGTACACGTTGTTTGGTCCTATGGAGGTATTCGAGGTCTCTCTGGTCACCTGACTTAAATGGTGTGCAAGTTGTCTAGGTCTCTCTGGTCACCTGACTTAAATGGTGTACAAGTGTTTAGGTCCTATGGAGCTATTGTAGGTCTCTCTAGTCACCTGACTAAAGTAGTCATTTTTCGGTCCTATGGAGGTATGCGAGGTCTCTCTGGTCACCTGACTTAAATGGTGTACAAGTGTTTCGGTCCTACGGAGCTATTGTAGGTCTCTCTAGTCACCTGAATTAAATAGTGTACATGTTTTTCTGTCCTATAGAGGTATTTGAGGTCTCTCTGGTCACCCGACTTAAATGGTGTACAAACTGTTTTGTACTATAGAGCTATTCTAGGTCTTCCTGGTCACCTGACTTAAACGTTGTACAAGTTTTTCGGTCCTACGAAGCTTTTCTAGGTCTCCCTGCTCACCTGACTTAAATGGTGTACAAGTGTTTAGATCCGATGGAGCTATTCTAGGTATCTCTGGTCACCTGCCTTAAACGGTGTACAAGTTTGTCGGTCCTATGAAGCTATTCTAGGTCTCCCTGCTCACCTGACTTAAACGGTGTACACGTTTTAGATCCTATGGAGCTATTCAAGGTTTCTCTAGTCACCTACCTTAAATGCTGTACAAATGTTTCTATCCTATTGAGCTATTCCATGTCTCTCTGGTCACCTGAATTAAATATTGTGCAAGATGTCTATGTCTCTCTGGTCACCTGACCTAAACGGTGTACAAGTTTTTCGGTCCTATTCTAGGCCTCTCTGTTCACCTGACTTAAATGGTGTACAAGTTGTCTAGGTCTCCCTGGTCACCTGACTTAAATGGTGTGCAAGATGTCTATGTCTCTCTGGTCACCTGACTTAAATGGTGTACAAGTTTTTCGGTCCTATGAAGCTTTTCTAGGTCTCCCTGCTCACCTGACTTAAATGGTGTACAAGTTTTTAGATCCTATGGAGCTATTCTAGGTATCTCTGGTCACCTGACTTAAATGGTGTGCAAGATGTCTAGGTCCCTCTTGTCACCTGACTTAAATGGTGTGCAAATTGTTTTGTACTATAAAGCCATTCTAGGTCTCCCTGGTCACACGACTTAATTGGTGTACAAGTTTTTCGGTCCTATTGAGCTATTCTATGCCTCTCTAGTCACCTGACTTATATGGTGTGCAAGTTATCTAGGTCTCCCTGGTCACCTGACTTAAATGGTGTGCAAATTGTGTTGTATTATAAAGCTAGTCTAGGTCTCCCTGGTCACACGACTAAATTGGTGTACAAGTTTTTCGGTCCTATTGAGCTATTCTATGCCTCTCTAGTCACCTGACTTATATGGTGTGCAAATTGTGTTGAACTATTGAGCTATTCTATGTCTCCCTGGTCACCTGACTTAAACGGTGTACAAGTTTGTCGGTCCTATGAAGCTATTCTAGGTCTCCCTGCTCACCTGACTTAAACGGTGTACACGTTTTAGATCCTATGGAGCTATTCAAGGTTTCTCTAGTCACCTACCTTAAATGGAGTACAAATGTTTCTATCCTATTGAGCTATTCCATGTCTCTCTGGTCACCTGAATTAAATATTGTGCAAGATGTCTATGTCTCTCTGGTCACCTGACTTAAATGGTGTACAAGTTTTTCGGTCCTATTCTAGGCCTCTCTGTTCACCTGACTTAAATGGTGTACATGTTGTCTAGGTCTCCCTGGTCACCTGACTTAAATGGTGTGCAAGATGTCTATGTCTCTCTGGTCACCTGACTTAAATGGTGTACAAGTTTTTCGGTCCTATGAAGCTTTTCTAGGTCTCCCTGCTCACCTGACTTAAATGGTGTACAAGTGTTTAGATCCTATGACGCTATCCTATGTATCTCTGGTCACCTGACTTAAATGGTGTGCAAGTTGTCTAGGTCCCTCTTGTAACCTAACTTAAATGGTGTGCAAATTGTGTTGTACTATAAAGCTATTCTAGGTCTCCCTGGTCACACGACTTAATTGGTGTAAAAGTTTTTCGGTCCTATTGAGCTATTCTATGCCTCTCTAGTCACCTGACTTATATGGTGTGCAAGTTATCTAGGTCTCCCTGGTCACCTGACTTAAATGGTGTGCAAATTGTGTTGTATTATAAAGCTATTCTAGGTCTCCCTGGTCACACGACTTAATTGGTGTACAAGTGTTTCGGTCCTATTGAGCTATTTTATGCCTCTCTAGTCACCTGACTTATATGGTGTGCAAATTGTGTTGAACTATTGAGCTATTCTATGTCTCCCTGGTCACCTGACTTAAACGGTGTACAAGTTTGTCGGTTCTATGAAGCTATTCTAGGTCTCCCTGCTCACCTGACCTAAACGGTGTACAAGTTTTAGATCCTATGGAGCTATTCTAGGTTTCTCTAGTCACCTACCTTAAATGGTGTACAAATGTTTCTATCCTATTGAGCTATTCTATGTCTCTCTGGTCACCTGACTTAAATATTGTGCAAGATGTCTATGTCTCTCTGGTCACCTGACTTAAATGGTGTACAAAATTTTCGGTCCTACTCTAGGCCTCTCTGGTCACCTGACTTAAATGGTGTACAAGTTGTCTAGGTCTCCCTGGTCACCTGACTTAAATGGTGTGCAAGATGTCTAGGTCTCCCTGGTCACCTGACTTAAATAGTGTGCAAGATGTCTATGTCTCTCTGGTCACCTGACTTAAAAAGTGTTCAAGTGTTCTGTTCTATGGAGCTGTTCTATGTCTCTCTGGTCACCTGACTTAAATGGTGTGCAATATGCCTAGGTCTCTCTGGTCACCTGACTTAAATGGTGTACAAGTTTTTCTGTCCTATTTGGGCTATTCTAGGCCTCCCTGGTCACCTGACTTAAACAGTGTACAAGTTTTTTGGTCCTGTAAAGCTATTCTAGGTCTCCCTGCTCACCTGACTTAAATTGTGTACAAGTTTGTGATCCTATGGAGCTATTCTATGTTTCTCTAGTCACCTAACTTAAATGGTGTACAAGTATTTCTGTCCTATAGAGCTGTTCTATGTCTCTCTGGTCACCAGACTGAAATGTTGTGCTTTTCGGTCCTATTGGGCTATTCTAGGCCTCTCTCTTCACCTGACTTAAATGGCGTGCAAGTTGTCTAGGTCTCCCTGGCCACCTGACTTAAATGGTGTGCAATTTTTTTTGTACTATAAAGCTATTCTAGGTATTCCTTATCACCTGACTTAAACGGTGTACAAGTTTGTCGGTCCTATGAAGCTATTCTATGTCTCCCTGCACACCTGACTTAAATCGTGTACACATTTTTAGATATTCTAGGTTTCTCTAGTCACCTAACTTAAATGGTGTACAATATGTTCGGTCCTATGGAACTATTCTATGAATCCCTGGTCACCTGACTTAAATGGTGTACAAGTTTTTCGGTCCTGTGGAGCTATTCTATTTCTCTTTGGTCGCCTGACTTAAATGGCATGCAAGTTGTCTAGGTCTCTCTGATCACCTGACTTAAATGGTGCACGAGTTTTTCGGTTTTATTGAGCTATTCTAGGTCTCTCTGGTCACCTGACTTAAATGGTGTACAAGTTTTTCGGTCTTATTGGGCTATTCTAGACCTCTCTTGTCACCCGATTTAAATGGTGTGCAAGTTGTCTAGGTCTCCCTAGTCACCTGACTTAAATGGTGTGCAAATTGTTTTGTATTATATAGCTATTCTAGGACTTCCTGGTCACCTGACTTAAACGGTGTACAAGTTTTTCGGTCCTATGAAGCTATTATAGGTCTCCCAGCTCACTTGACTTAAGTGGTGTACACGTTTCTCTAGTCACCTAACTTAAATGGTGTACAAGATGTTCGGTCCTATGGGACTATTCTATGAATCCCTGGTCACCTGACTTAAATGGTGTACAGTGCTCCCTCCCTACAACGGCCCTCTCAATAACGATTCCCTCCTTACAACAACGCATGTCACTGTTTCCGAAACAACAAGGCTCAAGACACAACTTTTTAAGTCGTATTTTCTTTATGCCTCCATCAAACCCTATGCTGTGACCACTCTTTAGAATCGTCACTTTGTGACGATTCTAAAGAGTGGTCACAACATAGGGTTTGATAGAGGCATAACGGTTTTAGTTCTCGAAATACACCTTATCTGGGGATCTGCAAACAAGCTAATTATGTTTTATTTTCCCTCCCAATAACAACTCCCTCTGAACAACACATGCACTCTTCGTATCCCAAAGGGTGTCGTTGTAGAGAGGGAGCACTGTACAAGTTTTTCGGTCTTATTGGGCTATTCTAGACCTCTCTTGTCACCCGACTTAAATGGTGTGCAAGTTGTCTAGGTCTCCCTAGTCACCTGACTTAAATGGTGTGCAAATTGTTTTGTACTATATAGCTATTCTAGGACTTCCTGGTCACCTGACTTAAACGGTGTACAAGTTTTTCGGTCCTATGAAGCTATTCTAGGTCTCCCAGCTCACCTGACTTAAGTGGTGTACACGTTTCTCTAGTCACCTAACTTAAATGGTGTACAAGATGTTGGGTCCTATGGAACTATTCTATGAATCCCTGGTCACCTGACTTAAATGGTGTACAATTTATCGCTCCTATGGAAATATTTCCCTCCCCTTTTCCTCCCCTTCTCTTTTAAATTAAATTAAATGTAATTTAAAAATCAGCGTTTTCCTTCTTTATTTATGTATTCGGCAAACCACTTAAAGGATCCCATATATGTATCTCCGTGCTTGGCAGTGGGCAGGACTTCGTCTGAAGGCGGGGCTACGTGTATTACGGACACCTAACTTAAATGGTGTACTGACTTCTATGGTGTACATTAAGACTCAACCATGTGCACTACAAATATACTACGACTAATAACGAAAATACAGAATACATGTTTAAGTTGTCTTTTTGTGAATATGACAAAATAAGCTATTTCATAGTTGATAACTCCCATGCATGTCCATGATAATGATGTTTTGGTAGATTTGCTACACGAAAGTGACATGAGATTCCTGAAACGTTGTAAGGAGTTTCATGTTACCTCTTCTTCAGCTTTGATGCGTTAAGGTTGCATGAGATTCCTGACATACTGAAAGGAGTTTCATGTTATCTCTTCGTTAGCTTTGATACATTAAAGTGACATGATATCTCTGATGTGATGTAAGGAGATGACATGAAATTCCTGACATAATTGATGGATTTTCATGTTACCCTTTCTTTTATTTTAAAACATTAAAGTGACATGATGTTCTTGATATTTCATATATGTAGTTTCATGTTACCACCTCTTTAGCTTTGACACATTAAGGTGATGCATGCGATTCCTGACATGCTGTAAGGAGTTTCATGCTTCTACGTCTTAAGCGTTGGTATATTAAGGTGAGAATCCTGGCACGCTGTAAGGAGTTTCATGTCACCCTTCTGTATATTTAATACATTAAAAAGACATGAGATTCCTGACATGCTGTAAGGTATTTCATGTTACCCCATTTTAGCATTGATACATTTAGGTGATATAAAATCCCTGACATCTGTTAGGAATTTCATGTTACCCTTTCTCTAGCTTTGATATATTAAGATGACATGAGTTTTTGTGACATGATGTAACGAGTTTCAAAGTGCACCTTCTTTAGCTGTGATAAGTTAAAGCGACGTGAGATTACTGAAATGCTGGGCGCAGTTTCATGTTACCCCTTCTTAAGCTTTGATATTAATATGACATGAGATTCCTGATCATGTTACCCTATTTTAGCATTCATACATTTAGGTGATATCAGATTCCTGACATCTGTAAGGAATTTCATGTTACCCTTTCTATAGCTTTGATATATTAAGATGACATGAGTTTGTGTGACATGATGTAGCGAGTTTCGAATTGCACCTTCTTTAGCTGTGATAAGTTAAAGCGACGTGATATTCCTGACATGCTGTAAGGTATTTCATGTTACCCCATTTTAGCATTGATACATTTAGGTGATATCAAACCCCTGACATCTGTTAGGAATTTCATGTTACCCTTTCTCTAGCTTTGATATATTAAGATGAAATGAGTTTTTGTGACATGGTGTAACGAGTTTCAAAGTGCACCTTCTTTAGCTGTGATAAGTTAAAGCGACGTGAGATTCCTGACATGCTGGGCGCAGTTTCATGTTACCCCTTCGCTTTGATATTAATATGACATGAGATTCCTGACATGGTGTCATGAGTTAAACTTTAAACCTTCTTTAGCTTTGATAACAAGGTGACATGATATTTCTGATGTGTTGTAAGGAGTTTCATGTTACCCTATCTTTATACAAAAAAGTGACACGAGAGTTCTGAATGCTGTATGGAGTTTCATGTACCTCTTTTTAGGGTTGATACCTTAAGGTGACATGTGATTCCGGACATGCTACTAAGAGTTTCACATGAGACTCCTTATATGTTATAAAGTTTTATTTAACCACTTCTTTAGCGGTGATATAGTAAAGTAAAATAAGATACCAGACATGCTAAAAGGAGTTTTATGTTACCTTTTTTTGTTTCGAAACGTTAAGGTGACATGAGATTCCTGGCATGCTGTAAGGAATTTCGTGCAACTACATATTTTGCCTTGATATATTAAGGTGATGTGAGATTTCTGACATGCTGTAAGGAGTTTCATGTAACCACTTCTTTAGCTTTGGTACATTTAAGTGACATGGATTTCCTGACGTGTTGTAAGGAAATTTATGATACCCTTTCTTTAGCTTTGATACATAAAATGAACATGATGATTCTATTATGTTGTAAGGAGTCTCATGTTACCACGTCTTTATCGTTGAAACAGTAAGGTTACATGAGATTCCTGATATGCTGTTAGGAGTTTCATGGTACCTTTTCTGAGCGTTAATACATTTAGATGACATGAGATTCCTGACATGCTGTAAGGAGTATCATTTTATCATTCCTTTAGCCATGTTACATTAAGGTGACATGAGATTCCTGACATGCTGTGAGGAGTTTCGTGTTACTCTTTCTATGCTTTGATACGTTAAGGTAACATAAGATTCCTGGCATGGTGTAATGAGTTTCAAATTACACTTACTTTAGCTTTGATAACTTAAAGTGACATGAGATTCCTGACATGCTGTAAGGGATCTCAAGGGAACTGACACGGAGTTCCTATGTTATAATGAGTGCCATATCACTACGTCTTTAGCAGTGCTACATTAAGGTGACATGAAATTTCTGACGCGCTATAAGGAGTTTTATGTCACCACTTCTTCAGCGTTGATACATTAAGGTGACATTAGATTTCTGATATGGTGTAAGGAGTTTCATGGTACCATTTATTTAGCTTTAATACATTAAGGTGACATATATTCCTGACATGTTGTAAGGAGTTTCATGTCACACTTACTTTAGATTTGATACATTAAAGTGACACGATGAGTCTGATATGTTGTAAGGACATTTATGTTACCACGTCTTTAGCGTTGATACTTTGAGGCGTCATGGGATTCATGACATGCTGTAAGGAGTTAAATGTCACCCCTTTTAGTGTTGAAACATTAAGGTGACATGAGATTCCTGATCATGTCACCCTTTTAGTGTTGAAACAATAAGGTGACATTAGATTACTGAAATGCTGTAAGGAGTTTCATGTCACCCCGTTTAGTGGTGAAACCGTAAGATGACATGATATTCCTAATATGCTGTAAGGAGTTTCATTTTATCATTCCTTTAGCTGTATTATATTAAGGTGACATGAGATTCCTGACGCGATGTAATGAGTTTCATGTCACCCCAATAGTGTTGAAACATTAAGATGACTAAAAATCCCTGAAATCCTGTAAGGAGTTGCATGTTATCTCTTTTTAGCCTTGATATATTAAGGTAATATGTTGTTCCTGATATACTGTAATGAACTTTGGGATATCCCTTCTTAAACTTTGATACATTAAAGTGGCATGAGCTTCCTGGTATGCCATAAGGAGTTTTATGTTACCACATCTTTAGCGGAGATACCTTCAGGTGACATGGGATTTCTGAAATGCTTTAAGGAGTTTCATGTTTCCCCTTCTTAAGTTTTGACACATTAATGTGACAAGAGACGCCTTAAACAATTCAATAAACGTAGAGTTACCCCTGTTTAGATTCGATGTTCAAATATTATAAATCTTTATGAGCTGAGTCTGAGATCGTTCTCAAGTTTTTGATTGGTCAGATTTGAGTAAATGCTTGAGTACGATCTCATACTCAAAAGATTTATGACCTTTGAACCTGTTGCTTGGCATCTGACTTTGATCCAAATTGTTAGCAAGTGTAGCCTTGCTTGACAGAGAAGAACTTGATCTCTTGACAATACTTACGTATGAACATGCACAACTAATTTATTACATGTTATCAACATTACAGAATAGTAGCCAAAATTATCCATCTTTCTACAGTCGTATATAAACTACATGTGTGTGTATGTTGTAGGGGGTCTTTTATGTACTTATATAAAAAAGATATAACGCGATCTGGGACTTAACTATAAACAAATGTTTTATATTGACAGGACGTCTGCAATAATTGCAAGCACGTCTCTTTGACCAGCTATCAAAAAAGGCATAGCCGCGACATAAGTGTGCAAGCCAAATCCCTATATAGTGATAAGGTCTAGGAAACCGGTTTACTATATAAATCAAGATATAAATAAATCACGTTAGGGGGCGTGAGCAGTGTTACACATTCAATTACTGCTCATGAACAGACTCAATAAAACCGAGTCTGCAATTTTCTCTTTTTGTGTTGCAATTTTTGCTTTCGGGGGATCACCACCCTTCACAATTTACTAAATAAATTAAAGTCGACGAACGGGAGCGTCGACGATACAACCGTTAATCCTTTCAAACATTATTTCAAATATGAAACATACCTTGTGTTGTATTTGATTAGATTTTATATGAATTAAAAAATAAAATAAAAAACGTGTTGGTTGTTAATTTATCCCATATATGAATTAAAGTCACTTTTAACACTCGTATTTTAGTCATATCGCGACGTCCAGCTTATTATGGCCATGGAGGTCCCCTTGTATTGATATATGAGTACACCATGGAAGCAGTATACTGGAGCCAGCAACAGAATGGCTTTATTTCCGGGTTCAAAGTTCCAAACATGTTAAGAATAGTACATTTACAATGCTGAATTTCAAATGGCATTTTCTTGACCAGTTTACATTTACTCTTGAGAAATTTGTTCTCAAAACATTTATAAGTACGACAACAGTGCAGATCTTGATTAGCGGGCTCCATCAGGGACCTTCTGGTCAGGGTCTACACTGCTTGCGGACGATGTATATATACGGTTCAAGTATTGTAAGAGTAAAGCTGCTAAATCAGGCCATCATAGCTGGAATAACATGTTGTCCTGGGCTTAAACAGAATGTAGCCTACTAAGTACACCATAGTGTGAATTAAAACATTCATAAAATGCTTCTGCTGTTGTTCTTGCAAAGACAGTTTGGTGAAATGTTCTTAGCACTAAAGTTGTCAACCAAGTAAAACAGAAATTTCATTAGGGAGCTTTCTGCTTTACTTTTATCTTACTTTAAGCTGCCACTTTTATTCAACATCACGTTTGATTAGTGGTACCTATATGAAGGATTAGATAGAGGAGCTCGAAAACACTTGTATGAATGAACGGGTTAATGTAGGTGGTTGTTTAGCTCGTTCTCTCTTAGATTTGTTTTAGACCTAACCTCTGAATAAATCTACCGAAAAGGAGCATTAACTATGGAAAAGGAGAATTTTAGAATTGTGTAGTTTTAGCATTTGCTCCATCGGAGCAAATGCTCTATTTGTCACAATGGTTTCAACATGTGACTTTTACAGACGTACCAAAATGTGTCACTAAGAGGGAATGTGTTAAAACATATGATAGCTTAATGCTGGACAAAAGTAAAGCAGAAATATTCTTCAGGAGCTCTCTGTATTACTTTTTTACCGGTGACCATTCTGATTTACAAGTATGTCGTCAAAGAGATGGAGTACTGTACATACAAATAAGAAAAACAATTGGGGGATTGCTACAATTTAATTATTAAATGGCCAATACAACAGAAACTACAATGTTGTGCCCATGTCCTGCAAACAAGCAGCACAAACAAATGATTTTGTCTGCATTCCGGACTCTGTCAGTTGCTCTCCAACACAATGACTTTTTGTGAAAGGATCTGTCACACTTTGTACACTGCATCTGTTAATGAAAAAGAAACAGTCGTCATTTTTCTGATGCGTTATAAATGTTCTCTTGAGATCATATCATGAACATATAAGATTCAAAAGAAAATCTCACAAATATCACCTAAATGTATCTACCCTAAAGAAGGAGTAACAATAAACTTCTAACAGCCTAACAGGAAGCTCCTGTCATTTTCTTGTATCCACCCTAAAGAAGGGGTAACACGAAACACCTTACAGCGTAACAGGAGTATCATGTCACCTTAATGTATCCATCCTAAAGACGGGGTAACATGAGATCCCTAACAGCGCTGCGGGAATGTCATGTCACCTTAATGTATCCACCCTAAAGAAGTGGTAATATGAAAATTATTTCATCTTAATAGGAATGTCAGGTCACCTTAATGTATTAACCCTAAAAAGGGGGTAACATCAAACTCCATACAGCGTAACAGAAGTATCATGTCACCTTAATGTATACACCCTAAAGAAGTGGTAACATGAAAATCCTTACAGTGTAACAGGAATCCCGGGTCACCTTAATGTATCTCCCCTAAAGAATGGTTAACATGAAACTCCTTACAGCGTAACAGAATCTCGTGTCACATGTACTTTAATGTATCAAAGCTAAAGAAGGGGTATCAATAAACTTCTTACAGTCTAACAGGAAGCTCCTGTCATCTTAATGTATCCACCCTAAAGAAGGGGTTACATGAAACTCCTTACAGCGTAACAGGAATGTCACCCCAATGTCACCTTAATGTATCCATCTTAAAGACGGGGTAACATGAGATTCCTTACAGCGCAGCGGGATTATCATGTCACCTTAATGTATCCACCCTAAAGAATGGTTTACATGAAACTCCTTACAGCGTAACAGGAATCTCATGTCACCTTAATGTATCAAAGCTAAACAAGAGCACCGCGAGGCAGGGCATTATACGCCCGAAAGTCTAAAGGAATACGGACATGATATGGACATGATTTGGCTTGTAATCTAATGTAAAAACTGCTAACACTCTGAACCCATATTTTTATTCAAATAAAGGATATGAAAAAAAACAACATCAATAGTATTGTAATGTAAAAACTGGAAATGCTTCTTTTAAGCTATAGACATGTTATGTGTACCTCCTGAATTACTCTCTTCATACCACACACCCTTATCTAGTACTGACCATTTGTGTAAACTTTCAAATAAAGGATATGAAAAAAAAACATCAATAGTATTGTAATGTAAAAACTGGAAATGCTTCTTTTAAGCTATAGACATGTTATGTGTACCTCCTGAATTACTCTCTTCATACCACACACCCTTATCTAGTACTGACCATTTGTGTAAACAAGTTTGAAATAAGTGAATAAATATCCAAGATATGAGCATGGTAAGAACAGTGTACATAGCAATCATTTTCAGACTTTCAGACTTTTTTGAACTTTGGAAAAAAAGTCGAGAAAGTTTAAACCGAACGTGACATAAGTGCGTTTAACCTTTCACCTTCAAATATGACTGACCTTAAAGGTAATGATGTAGGTCTAGTTAGCTACAGCCAGGACACAAAATTTGCTAACGCTCTATTTGTGACCTTGACCTTGAAAGTTCACAATTGGGTTTTGTATGCAACACACCTTCAAGTGATACTGAAGCCCTATTTGTGACCTTGACCTTGAAAGTTCACAATTGGGTTTTGTACGCGACACACCTTCAAGTGATACTGAACATATGTGTGAAAGAATTTTGAAAATCGGAGAAAAATGAGTAAGTTATAGCCAGGACACGAATTTGCTAACGGACGGACAGAATTGCTAACGCCCTATTTGTGACCTTGACCTTGAAAGTTCACCATTGGGTTTTGTACGCGACACACCTTCAAGTGATACTGAACATATGTGTGAAAGAATTTTGAAAATTGGTGAAAAGATGAGTAAGTTTTACCAAGGACACGAAAATTGCTAACGCCCTATTTGTGACCTTGACCTTGAAAGTTCACAATTGGGTTTTGTACGCGACACACCTTCAAGTGATACTGAACATTTGTGTGAAAGAATTTTGAAAATCGGAGAAAAAATGAGTAAGTTATAGCCAGGACACGAATTTGCTAACGGACGGACGGACAGAATTGCTAACGCCCTATTTGTGACCTTGACCTTGAAAGTTCACCATTGGGTTTTGTACGCGACACACCTTCAAGTGATACTGAACATACGTGTGAAAGAATTTTGAAAATTGGTGAAAAGATGAGTAAGTTTTAGCAAGGACACGAAAATTGCTAACGCCCTATTTGTGACCTTGACCTTGAAAGTTCACAATTGGGTTTTGTACGCGACACACCTTCAAGTGATACTGAACATTTGTGTGAAAGAATTTTGAAAATCGGAGAAAAAATGAGTAAGTTATAGCCAGGACACGAATTTGCTAACGGACGGACGGACGGACAGACAGACGGACGGACAGACAGACGGACAGACAGACAGACGGACACCCAGCCAGACGGCCAGACGATGGAGACCATAACATAATACGACCCTTCGGGCGTATAAAAAGGGGTAACATGAAACTCCATACAGCAGGTAAGGAATCTCATGTAACCTTAATTAATCATAGCTTAAAAGTGGATAACATGAAACTCCTTCCAGCATGTCAGGAATCTCGTGTCATTTTTATGTATCCACCCTTAAGAAGGGGTTACATGAAACTCCTTCCAGCATGTCAGGACTCTCGTACCACCTTAATATATCCATCATAAAGAAGGGGTCTTTTCCTGCTAGACTTTACTGCTTTTTCATTTACATGACACTCGTTACAGTGTAATAGGAATCTTAGGTCACTTAAATGTATCAACCCTAAGGATGGGGTAATATGTAACTCACAGCGTAACAGGGGTATAATGTCACCTTAATGTATCCACCCTAAAAATGGTTGACATGAAACTCCTTACAGCGTTATAGGAATCTCATGTCACCTTAATGTCTCAAAGCTAAAGAAGTGGTTACATGAAACTCCACGCAGCAGGACAGGAAGCTCATGTCACCTTAATGCATCAACCTTAGAGAAGGGTAACATGAAACTCCTTACAGCATGACAGGAAGCTGATGTAACCTTCATGTATCCACCTTTCAGAAGGGTAACATGAAAATCCTTACAACATGACAGGAAGCTCATGTCACCTTAATGAATCAAAGCGAATGAAGTAGGTAACATGATACTCCTTACAGCGTAGCAGGAATCTCATGTCACCTTAACGTATCTACCCTAATTAAAGGGTAACATGAAACTCCTTACAGCATGACAGGAAGCTCATGTCACCTTAATGTATCCACCTTACAGAAAGGTAACAAGAAACTCCTTACAGCATGACAGGAAGCTCATGTCACCTTAATGTATCCACCTTACAGAAGGGTAAGATGAAACTCCTTACAACAGGTAAAAACCAATAATGAGGTTACATGAGACTCCGTACAGCAGTCAAGAATCTCATGACACCTTGGTGAAGCAAAGCTAAAGACGTGGGGGTAACATGTAACTCCTTCCAGCATGCCAGGAATCTCGTGTCAATTTAACGTATCCACCCTAAAGAAAAGATAACACGAAACTCCTTATACAGCGGGTAAAAACTAATGAAGGGGTAACATGAAACGCTTTACAGCATGACAGGAAGCTCATGTCACCTTAATGTATCCACCTTTCAGAAGGGTAACATGAAAATCCTTACAACATGACAGGAAGCTCATGTCACCTTAATGAATCAAAGCTTAAGAAGTAGGAGGTAACATGAAACTCCTTACAGCGTAGCAGTAATCTCATGTCACCTTAAAGTATCTACCCTAATTAAAGGGTAACATGAAACTCCTTACAGCATGACAGAAAGCTCATGTCACCTTAATGTATCCACCTTACAGAAGGGTGATAAGAAACTCCTTACAGCATGACAGGAAGCTCATGTCACCTTAATGTATCCACCTTTTAGAAGGGTAACATGAAAATCCTTACAGCATGACAGGAAGCTCATGACACTTTAATGAATCAAAGCGAAAGAAGTAGGTAACATGAAACTCCTTACAGCGTAGCAGGAATCTCATGTCACCTTAATGTATCTACCCTGATTAAAGGGTGATATGAAACTCCATACAGCATGACAGGAAGCTTATGTCACCTTAATGTATTCACCTTACAGAAGGGTAACATGAAAATCCTTACAGCATGACAGGAAGCTCATGTCACTTTAATGTATCCATCTTACAGAAGGGTAAGGTGATACTCCTTACAGTAGGTAAAAACCAATAATGAGGTTACATGAGACTCCTTACAGCAGTCAAGAATCTCATGACACCTTGGTGAAGCAAAGCTAAAGACTTTGGGGTAACATGTAACTCCTTCCAGCATTCCAGAAATCTCGTGTCAATTTAACGTATCCATCCTAAAGAAAAGATAACATGAAACTCCTTATACAGCAGGTAAAAACTAATGAAGGGGTAACATGAAACTCCTTACAGCAGGTCGGGAATCTCATGTCACCTTAATGAATCAAAGCTAAAGAAGTAGGTAACATGAAACTCCATACAGCGTAACAGGAGTCTCATGTCACCTTAATGTATCTACCCTAATTAAGAGGTAACATGAAATTCCTTACAGAATGACAGGAAGCTCATGTCACCTTAATGTATCCACCTTACAGAAGGGTAATAAGAAACTCCTTACAGCATGACAGGAAGCTCATGTCACCTTAATGTATCCACCTTTTAGAAGGGTAACATAAAAATCCTTACAGCATGACAGGAAGCTCATGACACTTTAATGAATCAAAGCGAAAGAAGTAGGTAACATGAAACTCCTTACAGCGTAGCAGGAATCTCATGTCACCTTAATGTATCTACCCTGATTAAAGGGTGATATGAAACTCCATACAGCATGACAGGAAGCTTATGTCACCTTAATGTATTCACCTTACAGAAGGGTAACATGAAAATCCTTACAGCATGACAGGAAGCTCATGTCACTTTAATGTATCCATCTTACAGAAGGGTAAGGTGATACTCCTTACAGTAGGTAAAAACCAATAATGAGGTTACATGAGACTCCTTACAGCAGTCAAGAATCTCATGACACCTTGGTGAAGCAAAGCTAAAGACTTTGGGGTAACATGTAACTCCTTCCAGCATTCCAGAAATCTCGTGTCAATTTAACGTATCCATCCTAAAGAAAAGATAACATGAAACTCCTTATACAGCAGGTAAAAACTAATGAAGGGGTAACATGAAACTCCTTACAGCAGGTCGGGAATCTCATGTCACCTTAATGAATCAAAGCTAACGAAGTAGGTAACATGAAACTCCATACAGCGTAACAGGAGTCTCATGTCACCTTAATGTATCTACCCTAATTAAGAGGTAACATGAAATTCCTTACAGAATGACAGGGAGCTCATGTCACCTTAATGTATCCACCTTACAGAAGGGTAACATGAAAATCCTTACAGCATGACAGAAAGCTCATGTCACCTTATTTATTCAAAGCTAAAGAAGTGGGTAGCAGGAATCTCATGTCACGATCATAATTAAGGGGTAACATGAAAACCCTTACATCATGTCAGGAAGGTCATGGCACCTTAATGTATCCACCTTACAGAAGGGTAACATGAAACTCCTCACACAACAGGTATAAGCAAATGATGGGGTAACATGAAACTCCTTAAAGCAAGACAGGAAGCTCATGGCACCTTAATGTATCCACCTTACATAAGGGTAACATGAAAATCATTACAGCATGACAGGAAGCTCATGTCACCTTAACGTATCCACCCTTAGTAAAAGATAACATAAAATTCCTTGTACAGCAGGTAAAAGCTAATGAAAGGGTAACATAAAACTCCTTAAAGCAGGTCAGGGATATCATGTCAACTTAATGAATCAAAGCTAAAGACGTAGGTAACATGAAACTCCTTACAGCGTCACAGGAATATCATGTCATTTTAACGAATATACCCTAAATAAGGGGTAACATGAAAAGCCATACAGCATGACAGGGAGCTCATGTCACCTTAATGTATCCACCTTACAGAAGGGTAACACGAAACTCATTGTATAACAGGTAAACGATAATGAAAGGTTTACATGAAACTCCTACCAGCATGTCAGGAATCTCGTGTCACCTTGATGTATCCATCCTAAAGAAAGGGTAACATGAAACCTCTTACAGCAGGTCAGGAATCTCAGCAACCTTAATGAAGCAAGGCTATAGAAGTGCGTAACATGAAATTCCCTCCAGCATGTCAGGAATCTCATTTCACCTTAATGTAGCCCTACTAAAGAAGATATTACATAAAACTCCTTACAGAGTAACAGGAATCTCATGACACCTTAATGTATCTACCCTAAATAAGGGGCAACATGGAACTCCTTACAGCATGACAGGAAGCTCATGTCACCTTAATGTATCCAATCTAAAGAATAGGTAATATGAAACTCATTGTACAGCAGGTAAAATCTAATAAAGGGGTAACATGAAACCCTTACAGCAGGACAGTAATCTCATGTCACCTTAATGAATCAACGTTAAAGAAGTGGGTAACATGAAACTCCTTCCAGCATGTCAGGAATATCATGTCACCTTAATGTAACCATCCTAAAGAAGGGGATACATGAAACTCCTTACAGCGTAACAGGATTCGCATGTCACATTAATGTATCTACACTAAATAGGGGTTGGATCTAACATGCAATTCCTTACAAAATAACAGGAAAATCATGTCACATTAATGTATCCACCCTAAAGAAGGGTTACATGAAACTCCTTCCAGCATGTCTGGAATCTCGTGTTACCGTTATGTATGGATACACTCTAATGGCAAAATGAAAGGTCTTACAATATGTTACAGGATGAAATTTGGGAAACCAACCCGATTTCTTTTAACCCTTTCCCTCATATTAACGCCTTTTCATGCATTTGCAAACAGAGTAGACCCAGATCAGGAGCCGCCTGATCAGGGTCTGCTGTGTTCGCTAATAGAATTCGATAGTTCTGTATCTTTAAACTGGCTATAATGTTATTTTACCTATGAATATTCAGTAGATATTGAAATTTGGAAAAAAAGAAAGAACAGAGAAAGGGTTAAAACTAGATGTAGAAACAAGCTTACCAGGACACAAATGTATACAACGATACACGTTTAATTGGTTCCAGCAAAAATTTCAATTATTTGTCAGTTTCTAGGTATCCTGTAGAGAATTGATCGTCACATTTGGCGTTTTTCAAACAAGGTGGTGGCCACTGTCCGTCGTCCATTGCTTTCCTTTTAAATAGTAAAATCCCGCTAAAACATAGCTATTTTTGGAACGTTGCTATATTTAGATGACACACAAAATGATGACGTCACAAACACACAGAGGATACATGAAACACCGTCGATCTAGCGCGACCCATCAGTATCCTCTATTTCGCCTCTTTGGGTATTTCCTATACTGAAGCGAGGCTATTTGTGATTAAAAGGTCAAGGTCGATCGTAGCTTTACTCTGACTGTACCGACTTTTTCTATGACAAGTAAGTAAAACAACTGTTATCGCCACCAACGAACCTAAAAATCAACAGATTATTTTTACTGACATCATGGAAGTTTAAACAACAGTTTCCGCTTGTCATTTTTAAGTATATCAGGTTTTAGTTCTGCTACTTTCCTTTTTGCAGTTCATGTGTTCACGGAGGCCTGCAAGGGGAGTAATTTGTGTCCTGCCATTTACAGTTTGTTGGCATAATATCGCTTTTAGGTAAAACTTTTGTTAAAATATTGCCTTTTACATTTCTGACGATTTCGTTAGGTGATACAGTATTGTTTTGAATACAGGTTTGTAAAAAAAGTAAGTGTAATTGAAAAGGTATGGAGTAACCATTGAACATTTTGACACTGATCAGTCCTGACATTCTAGCCACTTTTATATGCTCCTCTTTATTAGCTCACCAGAGCACAAAGTGCTCAGGGTGAGCTTTTGTGATTGCCTGATGTCCATCGTCCGTCGGCGTGCGTCGTCCGTCGCCAACAATTTGAACCTTTGAAAATCTTCTCCTCTGAATCTACAGGGTTCTCAGCTTTCATCTTTGGCACATAGTATATCATCTTTAGGTCCTCTACAAAAGTTATATAAATTATGGCCCTGGGGCCAAAATTGGCCCCGCCCCAGGGGTGCCTTGTTTTTAATAGACATATATAGTAAAACTTTGAAAATCTTCTCCTCTGAAACCAGAAGGTTCTCAGCTTTCATATTTAGCACATAGCATCATGTTCAGATCCTCTACAAATTGTTTTATATATTATGGCCCTGGGGTCAAAATTGGCCCCGCCCCTGGGGTGGGCAGTTTTCAGTAGAAATAAATAGTGAAATCTTTGAAAATCTTTTTCTCTGAAACTGGAAGGCTCTCAGCTTTCATATTTTGCACATATATAGCATCATATTCAGGTCCTCTACAAAAGTTATATAAATTATGGCCCAGGGGTCAAAATTGGCCCCGCCCAAAGGGTGGGCAGTTTTCAATAGAAACAAATAGTGAAATCTTTGAAAATCTTTTTCTCTGAAACTGGAAGGCTCTCAGCTTTCATATTTTGCACATAGCATCTGTATATGCATGTTCAGGTCCTCTACAAAAGTTATATAAATTATGGCCCTGGGGTCAAAATTGGCCGGCCCCAGGTGTAGCCAGTTTTCAATAGAAACATAAAGTGAAATCTTTGAAAATCTTCTCCTCTGAAACTGGAAGGATCTCAGCTTTCATATTTGGCAAATGGCATATCATGTTCATGTCCTCTACAAAAGTTATATAAATTATGGCCCCAGGCTCAAAATTGGCCCCGCCCCAGGGGTGGGCAGATTTCAATAGAAACAAATATACTGAAATCTTTGAAAATCTTCTGAAACTGGAAGGCTCTCAGCTTTCATATTTGGCACATAGCATCATGTTCATGTCCACTACAAAAGGTATATAAATTATGGCCCGGGGTCAAAATTGGCCCAGCCCCAGGGTTGGACAGTTTTCAATATAAACAAATAGTGAAATCTTTGAATATTTTCTTCTGAAACTGGAAGGTTCTCAGCTTTCATATTTTGCACATAGCATCATGTTCAGGTCCCCTACAAAAGTTATATAAATTATGCCTCTCAGGTCAAAATTGGCCCCGTCCCAGGGGTAGCCAGTTTTCAATAGAAACAAATAGTGAAAACTTTGAAAATCTTCTCGTCTGAAACTGGAAGGTTCTCAGCTTTCATATTTGGCACATAGCATCATGTTCAGGTCCACTACAAAAGTTATATAAATTGTGCCACTTGGGTCAAAATTAGCCCTGCCCCAGGGCAGGCTAGTTTTCTATAGAAACATATAGTGAAAACTTTGAAAATCTTCTCCTCTGTTTGTCTGGTGAGCGCTTCAGGGCCATTCTGGCCCTCTTGTATTATGTTTTCGCCTGTTGAAAGACATAGATAAATTCAGGAAAAGTACAGAAAGTTTCAAACAGGCAGCGAGATTTGTTACAAATTATTATTTACATACTGTAAGACGCCTGGCACTGTCACAAATTATTAAGTACATACTGTAAGACGCCTGGCACTGTCACAAATTATTAAGTACATACTGTAAGACGCCTGGCAATGTCACACACATTTAAAATAGGAAATATAAACTCCATGGTTTTCTCGAGATCTCCAAACAAGGCGACAGTGCAGCAGACTCTAACTGTTCCATAAGATGGCATATAAACATGCTGTTATTGATATAAATCAACACCTTACACAAAACTACAGTCAAGACACAATCATTACATGACTTTCCAAATACCTAATGCCTCAATGGAATTAAATTTACTCCATTGTCCATTGGAACTCTCTAGCTACATGTACCATCACATGTCACCATTCCTGCATTCAGGTCACCATTGGCTGCATGCATGGGCAATCTTTAGATATTCTCAGTTTAAGTGGTAACAGATTAAGTGATGTGCATGTGATCCGTGTGCAAGCCGAGTAGAGATTTTACAATTTAAAACATATAATACTATACACTAGAGTAAATTTAACTCGCGTAGAGATTTTAAAAAAACATAATATACACTAGAGCAAATTTAACTGTTAACGGTAGCAGTTACTGTTAATGAATGCAGAGATGCTCTCTGTGACAAAGATCACAAGACGTGTTTTTTGTTGGTTTTTTTTTTTTTTTTTTTTTTTTTTTGGGGGGGGGGGTTCGTGTGTGTTGATTATAATCTACTGGGGAGAACACATATTAGCAACATCTGTACATGTAGTAAAGCAAACAGAAATGCGAACTTCCTTCATCGTAACCTCAACATTGCCTCACCACCCATCATGACATTATTAGTAGCCTTCAGATCACTTATCTGCGACCTACAGTTGAATATGCCAGCACCGTGTCTGGGATCCTTATGAGAATAAAAGGAGACATTGGCAAATTAGAAAAGATCTAGCGCCGGGGAGCAATTAAGATATGTGAAACAGGTACCACAACAGATCCAGGATTAACTACATACTGTCACATCTCCAGGGGAAATCACCCAAGGACTGTTCTATATCTACCCTACTGCTGGACCCACTACCGCCAACAGTCATTCTTTCCACGAACCAATCGAGATTCGAACAGCCTCCCTGCAGACATCGATCATATCAGCATGGTCATGCAATTGACGCCTTCAGAAGTCAACTGACCAAACACTTTATCTAACTTCCTTTTTCGACTTTATCTTGCACTGTTCATATTGTATGTAGTGTAGTGGTCTAGTGATAATGTGCTTGACTACCAATCCGGAAGTCTGGGTTCAAATCCTGGTCCCTCCAGGAAATTTCAGAGACGCTTTTCAGTATCTCCCACCTGCACCTCCTCTCCACCCAGGGGATAAAAATGGGTACCTGTGAGGGTCACTAGCTGGTACTGCGGTTGCATGATTGCACCATATGTTAGCAGTGCTCAATATTGTAGGAGAATGACTCATTGACCAGGGGAGAAAATGTACATTCCGCTGAGCGGTCCTCCTGACTGAAAGTAGACTATAACTAGGTACTTTTTTAGCTCACCAGAGCACAAAGTGCTCAGGGTGAGTTTTTGTAATCGCCTGATGTCCGTCGTCCATCGTCAGTCGTCAACAATTTGAACCTTTAAAAATCTTCTTCTCTGAATCTACAGGGTTTTCAGCTTTCATCTTTGGCACATAGTATCATCTTTAGGTCCTCTACAAAATTTATATAAATTATGGCCCTGGGGTCAATATTGGCCCCGCCCCAGGGGTGCCTTGTTTTCAATAGAGACATATAGTAAAACTTTGAAAAATCTTCTCCTCTGAAACCAGAAGGTTCTCAGCTTTCATATTTGGCACATAGCATCATGTTCAGGTCCTTTACAAAAGTTTATAAATTATGACCCTGGGGTCAAAATTGGCCCCGCCCCAGGGGTGGGCCATTTTCAATAGAAACAAATAGTGAAATCTTTGAAAATCTTCTTCTGAAACTGGGAGGCCATCAGCTTTCATATTTGGCACAGAGCATCATGTTCAGGTCCTCTACAAAATTTATATAAATTATGCCCCTGGGGTCAAAATTGGTGCCGCCCCTGGGGTCGACAGTTTTCAATAGAAACAAATAGTGAAATCTTTGAAAAATCTTCTTCACTGAAACTGGAAGGCTCTCAGCTTTCATATTTGGCACATAGTATCATGTTCAGGTCCTCTACAAAAGTTATATAAATTATGTCCCCGGGGTTAAAATTGGCCCCGTCCCAGGGATGGGCAGTTTTCAATAGAAACAAATTGTGAAATCTTTGAAAACCTTCTTCTCTGAAACTGGAAGGCTCTCAGCTTTCATATTTGGCACAGAGCATCATGTTCAGGTCCTCTAAACAATTATATAAATTATGGCCCTGGGGTCAAAATTGGAACGTCCCAGGTGTGGGGCATTTTCAATAGAAACAAATAGTGAAATCTTTGAAAATCTTCTTCTCTGAAATTGGGAGTCTTTCAGCTTTCATATTTGGCACAGAGCATCATGTTCAGGTCCTCTACAAAAGTTATATAAATTATGCCCCTGGGGTCAAAATTGGTGCCGCCTCTGGGGTCGGCAGTTTTCAATAGAAACAAATAGTGAAATCTTTGAAAATCTTCTTCACTGAAACTGGAAGGCTCTCAGCTTTCATATTTGGCACATAGTATCATGTTCAGGTCCTCTACAAAAGTTATATAAATTATGTCCCCGGGGTCAAAATTGGCCCCGTCCCAGGGATGGGCGGTTTTCAATAGAAACAAATTGTGAAATCTTTCAAAAAATTCTTCTCTGAAACTGGAAGGGTCTCAGCTTTCATATTTGGCACATAGCATCATGTTCAGGTCCTCTAAAAATTTACATAAATTATGGCCCTGAGGTCAAAATTGGCCCGCCCCAGGGGTGGGCCATTTTCAATAGAAACAAATAGTGAAATCTTTGAAAATCTTCTTCTCTGAAATTGGGAGTCTTTCAGCTTTCATATTTGGCACAGAGCATCATGTTCAGGTCCTCTACAACATTTATATAAATTATGGCCCTGGGGTCAAAATTGGCCCCGCCCCAGGGGTGGGCAGTTTTCAATAGAAACAAATAGTGAAATTTTGAAAATCTTCTCCTCTGAAACTGGAAGGTTCTCATCTTTCATATTTGGCATATAGCACCATATTCAGGTCCTTTACAAAAGTTGTATAAATTATGGCCCCAGGGTCAAATTTTGCCCCGTCCCAGGGGTGGGCAGTTTTCAATAGAAACAAATAGTGAAATCTTTGAAAACCTTCTTCTCTGAAACTGGAAGGGTCTCAGCTTTCATATTTGGCACATAGCATCATGTTCAGGTCCTCTACAAAAGTGATATAAATTTTGGTCCTGGAGTCAAAATTGGCCCTGCCCCAGGGGTGGGCAGTTTTCAATAGAAACAATTAGTGAAAACTTTGAAAACCTTCTCCTCTGAAACTTGAAGGTGCTTAGCTTTCATATTTGGCGCATAGCATCATGTTCAAGTTCTCTACAAATTTATATAAATTGGCCCCGCCCAGGGGTGGGCAGTTTTCAATAGCAACAAATAGTGAAATCTTTGAATATCCTCTTCTCTGAAATTGGAAGGTTCTCAGCTGTCATACTTTGCACATAGCATCATGTTCAGGTCCTCTTACAAAAGTTATATAAATTATGCCCCTGGGGTCAAACTTGGCCCTGCCCCAGGGGTAGCCAGTTTTCAATAGAAACATATAGTGAAAACTTTGAAAATCTTCTCGTCTGAAACTGGAAGGTTCTCAGCTTTTATATTTGGCACATAGCATCATGTTCAGGTCCTCTACAAAAGTTATATAAATTGTGCCGCTTGGGTCAAAATTAGCCATGCCCCAGGGCAGGCTAGTTTTCTATAGAAACATATAGTGAAATCTTTGAAAATCTTCTCCTCTGATTTTCTGGTGAGCGCTTCAGGGCCATTTTGGCCCTCTTGTTATATTCTCAGTTTTATCTCATTTTTAGCTCACCAGAGCACAAAGTGACCAGGGTGAGCTTTTGTGGTTGCCTGATGTCCCTCGTCCGTCGTGCGGTGTCCGTCATGCGTCGTCAACAATTTGAACCTTTAAAAATCTTCTCCTCTAAATCCACAGGGTTCTCAGCTTTCATCTTTGACACATAGCATCATCTTTACGTCCTCTACAAAAGTTATTTAAATTATGCCCCTAGGGTCAAAATTGGCCCCGCCCCAGGGGTGGACAGTTTTCAATAGAAACATATAGTAAAATTTCGAAAATCATCTCCTCTGAAACCAGAAGGTTCTCAGCTTTCATATTTGGCACATAGCATCATGTTCAGGTCCTCTACTAACGTTTTATAAATTATGGCACTGGGGTCAAAATTGGCCCCGCCCCAGGGGTGGGCAGTTTTCAATAGAAACAAATAGTGAAATCTTTGAAAATCTTATTCTCTGAAACTGGAAGTCTCTTAGCTTTCATATTTGACACAGAGCATCATGTTCAGGTCCTCTGCAAAAGTTAGATAAATTATGGCCATGAGGTCAAAATTGGCCCCGCCCCAGGGGTGCCTTGTTTTCAATAGAAACATATAGTAAAAATTTGAAAATCATCTCCTCTGAAACCAGAAGGTTCGCATCTTTCATATTTGGCACATAATATCATGTTCAGGTCCTCTACAAAAGTTATATAAATTATGGCCCTGGGGTCAAAATTGGCCCCGCCCCAGGGGTGGGCAGTTTCAATATAGAAACAAATACTGAAATCTTTGAAAATCTTCTTGTCTAGAAACTGGATGTCTCTTAGCTTTAATATTTGGCACAAAGCATCATGTTCAGGTCCTCTACAAAAGTGATATAAATTATGGCCCTGGGGTCAAAATTGGCCCCGCCCCAGGGGTGGGCTGTTTTCAATAGAAACAAATAGTGAAAACTTTGAAAATCTTCTCCTGAAACTTGAAGGTTCTCAGCTTTCATATTTGGCACATAGCATCATGTTCAGGTCCTCTACAAAAGTTATATAAATTATGGCCCTGGGGTCAAAATTGGCCCCGCCCCAGGGGTGGGCAGTTTCAATATAGAAACTAATACTGAAATCTTTGAAAATCTTCTTCTCTGAAACTGGAAGTCTCTCAGCTTTAATATCTTGCACAAAGCATCATGTTCAGGTCCTCTACAAAAGTGATATAAAGTATGGCCCTGGGGTCAAAATTGGCCCTGTCCCAGGGGTGGGCTGTTTTCAATAGAAACAAATAGTGAAAACTTTGAAAATCTTCTCCTGAAACTTGAAGGTTCTCAACTTTCATATTTGGCATATAGCATCATGTTCAGGTCCTCTACAAAAGTTATATAAATTATGACCCATGGGGTCAAAATTGACCCCGCCCCAGGGGTGGGTTGTTTTCAATAGAAACAAATAGTGAAAACTTTGAAAATCTTCTCGTCTGAAACTGGAAGTCTCTCAGCTTTCGTATTTGGCGCATAGCATCATGTTCAGGTCCTCTACAAAAGTTATATAAATTGTGCCTCTTGGGTCAAAATTAGCCCCGCCCTAGGGCAGGCTAGTTTTCTATAGAAACATATAGTGAAAACTTTGAAAATCTTCCCCTCTGATTGTCAAGTGGGGTTAAAAACGAGGTCACTAGGTCAAACAAAAGAAAAACGTTGTGAACACTCTAGTGGTCACATTTTTTGTCCAATCTTCATGAAACTTGGTCAGAATGAATGTCTTGATAAAATCTCAGATGAGTTCCAAAGTGGGTCAACTGGGGTTAAAAATTAGGTCACTAGGTCAAACAGAAGAAAAACCTTGTGAACACTCTAGTGGTTAAAGTTTTTGTCCAATCTTCATGAAACTTAGTCATAATGATTGTCTTGATAAAATCTCAAGCGAGTTTGACACTGGGTTATGTGGAGTTAAAAACTAGGTCACTATGTCAAATAGTAGGAAAACCTTGTGAACACTAGAGGTCACATTTATAGCCAAATCTTCATGAAAATTGGTCAGAATGATTGTCCTAATAAAATCTTGGACAGGTTTGAAAGTGGGTTATGTGAGGTTAAAAAGTAGGTCACTGGGTCATATCTTAGAAAAATCTAGTTTACACTCCAGTGGCCTCATTTTTAGCCCAGTCTTCCTCAAACTTGCTCACAGTGTTTGTCTTGGTGATATCAAGGTTGAGTGTGACCATGGGTTGGGTTGGAATAAAAAGTAGGTCACTAGGTCAAATCTTAGAAAAAATACTCTAGAGGGTACATTTTTAGCCCAATCTTCATTGGTCAGAAAGATTGCCTTGATAAAATCAATATACTAAATATTTGAAAATCTTGTTCTGCAGAACCACTGCTCATGGTCCACTATCAACATTGTTCAAATATTGTCCCTAATGTCAATATTGGCCCTACCCATGAGCTACCCAGCAAAAATCTTAAATCTATGGTAATCAGGTGAGCGATTAAGGGCTATCTTGGCCCTCTTGTTCTTGTTTGAACTCTTTCTAAGCAACCACTGGCAGGATTTCAATGAAACATAATAGGAAACTGAAGTTTCTAAAAGAAAGAAAAGAGCATATATGTTTAAGAAGTTCTAGTCAGACAATTTTACATAGAGTATTAATTAACTCCATAATTACAGGTGTTTAAAATATCACATAGAGAATTAGAGATTATCCTGTTATTTGTCTGTTTTGATCCATCTGTCTGCTTTTCTGTTGCCTGTCTGTCTGTCTAGCCATCAGTTTGTCCATTTTTAAAGGAGGTCCGCCCGTCAAACTTATTTGTCTTCTTTTCACTAATTATAAGTTTACCATTACACTGTAATATTCAATGGGATTGACATAAACACAGAACACATTCAAGTAACTACAAGTAATTATAAGTTCACAATATATTTCGGCATTACATAACTACATTTTGAGTTATATATTCTGGCTTAGTGTAGCTCGATTATCTTCCCCAAATGCCAAGATGATTTTTTAAATAAACTATGTTATTCACTGGTTTAGGTAGGTCATATGGGAGCTTAAAATACCATGCAGTAGATTTGTACTGACTGAATGGATTTTCGTTAATAAAGTTTCACAGGAATGATCAATATAAAAAAATTATGATCCTCGTTAAAATTTATATTATTTGTTTGAGTCCTCTGGAGAAGTAGTTCAATGGATAAAAATAGATTAAAACAATTTCTTAAATCTCCAAACCAACCAAATGGATTTGACCAACTTTCATTTTGTGTACATGCATTCATCAGGAATTGTCTATCAAAGTTATATAAATTATTTCAAACAGCTGCATCAGGAGGTCATAGTAGCTAAAACAGATTTAGAAAAGCATCTTTTTAGCTGCTGAAGATAATGTGTTCTATAATTAACTCTTTAATTCATGAATATACATGTAAGACATAATGATATCATGGACATTAATTAGCCGAGTATGTATAATGGTATATGAACACAGGGATGTTTTGCCCTGGCAGAAGCTACAGAAACCGATCTATATTAATAATTAACCCATTCCCTCATAGGCTATTTTTAGATCCAACCTCTTTGAAGAGATCTACCGAAAAGGAGCATTAACTAGAGAAAAGGAAACTTTAAGAATTTTGTAATTTGAGACACCTGCTGAAACTATTTGTTCCTATAAGAGCAAATGCTCTATTTATCAGCAGGTGACTTTTGCAGAGGCGTCAATGTGAGGGAATGGGTTAAACTATGGGTCAGTTCTGTACGAAAAGATTTTAAAAAGCATGCCTATGAAGTAAAGTGTTAACCATTAATTTAAAGAAAACAATATGTGACGGTTGTCTGTCTTTATGATCTGGACTGATGGTACTAATTAAGGTGAGTGATATATAGAGCCATCATGACTCTTAATTTTGTGACAGTTGTTTATTTTGCATATCTTTTGTTTTACAGATTTACAGACTGACAGTCCAGGAACTTGAAACATGGCATCCGCCTCTGCAGGTTCAGTTGGAAGTTCTAGTTTTGGCAGCGACAAAAAGGACAAGATGCTGGTAGCAGCAATTGATTTTGGAACAACATACAGCGGTTATGCATTCTCCTTCAAACACGAATACCAGACAGACCCGGCTAAAGTTTCAACCAACAATAACTGGGTGGCGGGCTCAATGTCTCTGCTATCTTTGAAGACACCTACCTGTGTACTGTTTGATGAGAACAAGGAGTTTCACAGTTTTGGCTCTGAGGCTGAGAATGCTTACACTGAGTTAGCTCTAGACGAGGAACATCAAAAATGGTACTTTTTTAAAAGGTTCAAAATGCGTCTACATGGTAAAAAGGTGAGGCTTCCTGGATAACTTGGGCTTAACACTTTCCCTGTTGAATATTCATGTAGAAATAATGACACCATGAATATTTATTAGCGGAACTCTTAGAATGGTACATGAACACAGAATTTTTCACTTCACTTTCACAGAAACAGTAAAATCTCATCTATATAATTCCATCAGCAAACAGCAGACCCTTATCAGATGGCTTTTATAGGAGCAGTCTGATCTGAGTCTACTCTGTTTGAAAAGATGTGAAAAGGCGTTTAGAAGAGGGAAATGGTTAACCCTTTTCCTGCTGAATATTCATGTAGGAAAGAATGACATCATGAATATTTAATTTATTTATTAACTGAATTTTTGTGTCACCTGCCGAAAGGGCAGTGTGTCACTTAGGGATCACTTTTCCGTCATCTGTCTGTCTGTCTGTCCGTCATACTTTCTTTTTTTGACTGTCAATTCTAATAAACTAATCATTATAGAGCTTTCAAATTTCACATGATTGTGTTTTCCTCTCATTGAAGACCATTGATGTAATTAAGGCCCATCACACTGCATGCAATACTTTTTTTAATAAATTCCCCTTTTTTCTGATTTCGCTCCAGCATATTAACAGTTTTTGTGTCATGTGCGAGCAGGTAACGTGTTCCTACGAAAACTTTTTTTATAATGATATGTTTACACAGGACCTTTTTGTATTGATAGAAACTGTAGAAGTAGATCTATGTTACAGTAAAACCTCTCTATAACGACCACTAAATTACATCAAGTATATTTTTAATGGCAGCCACCTGCGTAAAGCAAGATGAAAGTAAAACAGAAGCTCCTATAGGAGCGTTCTGTTTTACTTTCACTTTGCGTTAAGCAGCCACCTGCCCTAAATACCAACTAATTAACACAATTTAGTGGTCGTTATAGAGAGGTTTTACTGTATTCCATAAGCTACTTCATGAGCCATCTGATCTGGGTTTACTTTGTTTGCAAAGGCGTGAAAAAGCCTTTCTATTAAGCGAAAGGGTTGAAAATATCTTGATGTTCATTGCATGAAAACCGATCAAATAAACGTTGAAGAAAACAAAACTTTCATGTGATAACATAACAAATACTGTGTTTATGGATGCTATTGAAGATATTGGTTTACTCTCTGACTATCATTTTAAGTCTTTCCTCCATAAATTTTATACACCTTTCTACGCCTTTGTAAAAGTCACTTTTTGAAACTATTGTGATAAATAGAGCTATATCACAATGGTTTCAAAACTACAAAATTGTAAAAAAAAATCCTTTTCTCTAGTTAATTCTCCTTTTCGGTTGATTTTTTTGAAAGAGGTTGGGTATAAAAACAGTCTACAGGGGATTGGGATTAAAGGGGAAGTCCCTACGTTTGAAGCCTTTCAAAAATACCTAAAATATACAGAAACTCATTTGTTTATATGCTGAAAAGAAGTATATTGCAAGAAAAAACGTCCATTTACCCTTTATAATGATAAAACATCAATGTGTTTGATATCGCCGATCCCAACTTTACTCCCCGATATTTCATTTTCATTTGGGTTGGGTTTTAGTTTCGTAACTGTTCGCCCTATTCGCGTTTCTCTGACCCTTTCTGAGAAAAGCTATTACATAAACAATGGAGAGATCGGGTGATCATTGGCAAAACGCGGAAAATTTTAACTGAAAAGGCCGATAATATTGTGTTGTAGAACAAAAATTATAAGTACAGTAAAACCTCTCTGTAATGGCCACTTAATTACATAAAATATTTTGTGTTAAAGGCAGGTGGCTGCTTAAAGCAAGGTGAAAGTAAAACAGAACGCTCCTATAGGAGCGTTGTGTTTTACTTTCACCTTGTTTTAAGCAACCACCTGCCCTAAATACCAACTCATTAACACAATGTAGTGGGCGTTATAGAGAGGTTTTACTGTATTGATGAAATCAGTTTATTTGTATCACAGGGGCATTTTTATGCCCTCAAAGCTAGGCTTTGGCGGCATATAGTGATCGCACCGTGCATGGGTGTGTGTGTGTGTGTGTGGGGGGGGGGGGGGGTACCTTTTGTCCGGAGTATATTTCCTTTGTCACATCAGCTACGGATACCAAATTTGGTGTGTGAGTTCATCTTGGGATGGCGGAGTGTCGCGTACCATTTTCATGTCACTGTGACCTTGACCTTTGACCTTGATTTTACAAAAAGCTTGTCCGGAGCATATCTCCTATACCTTACAAGCTACGGATTCCAAATTTGGTGTGTGAGTTCATCTTGGGATGGCGGAGTGTCGCGTACCATTTCCAGGTCACTGTGACCTTGACCTTTGACCTCGATTTAAAAAAAAGCTTATACCTTACCAGCTACAAAAAGCTTGTCCGGAGTATATCTCCTATACCTTACCAGCTAAGGATTCCAATTTTGGTGTGTGAGTTCATCTTGGGATGGAGGAGTGTCGGGTACCATTTTCAGTTCACTGTGACCTTGACCTTGACCTTTGAACGATTTTACAAAAAGCTTGTCCAGTGCATATCTCCTATACCTTACCAGATACGGATTCCAAATTTGGTGTGTGAGATCACCTTGAGATGGTGGAGTGTCGCGTACCATTTTCAGGTCACCTTGACCTTGACCTCTGACCTAGATTTTACAAAAGCTTGTACGGAGCACATCTCCTATACCTTACTAGCTACGGATTCCAAATTTGGTATGTGAGTTCATCTTGGGATGGCGGAGTGTGGCGTACCATTTTCAGGTCACTGTGACCTTGACCTTGACCTTTGACCTCGATTTTACAAAAAGCTTATACCTTACCAGCTGCAAAAAAGCTTGTCCGGAGTATATCTCCTATACTTTACCAGCTACGGATTCCAAATTTGGTGTGTGAGTTCATCTTGGGATTGCAGAGTGTTGCGTACCATTTTCAGTTCACTGTGACCTTGACATTTTACAGATTTTACAAAAAGCTTGTCCGGAGCATATCTCCTATACCTTACCAGCTACGGATTCCAAATTTGGTGTGTGAGATCATCTTGAAATGACGGAGTGTCGCGTACCATTTGCAGGTCACTATGACCTTGACCTTGACCTTTGACCTCGATTTTACAAAAAGCTTGTCCGGAGCATATCTCCTTACCAGCTACAGATTCCAAATTTGGTGTGTGAGTTTATCTTGGGATGGAGGAGTGTCAACGGCGTGTCGCGTACCATTTTCAGGTCACTATGACCTTGACCCTGACCTTTGATCTCGATTTTACAAAAAGCTTGTCCGGAGCATATCTCCTTACCAGCTACGGATTCCAAATTTGGTGTGTGAGTTTATCTTGGGATGGAGGAGTGTCACGTACCATTTTCAGGTCACTGTGACCTTGACCTTGACCTTCGACCTCGATTTTACAAAAAGGTTGTCTAGAGAATATCTCCTATACCTAACCAGCTACGGATTCCAAATTTGGTTTGTGAGTTTATCTTGGGATGGCGGAGTGTCGCATACCATTTTCTGGTCACTGTGACCTTGACCTTTGACCTCGATTATACACAAAGCTTGTCCGGAGCATTTCTCCTATACCATACCAGCTACGGATTCCAAATTTGGTTTGTTAGTTCATCTTGGGATAGCAGAGAGTCGTGTACCATTTTCAGATCACTGACCTTGACCTTGACCTTTGACCTCAATTTTACAGTCCGGAGCATATCTCCTATACCTTACCAGATACAAAAAGCTTGTCCAGAGCATATCTCCTATACCTTACCAGCTACGGATTCCAAATTTGGTGTGTGAGTTCATCTTGGGATGGCGGAGTGTCGCATACCATTTTCATGTGCCCTTGACCTTTGACCTTGATTTTACTAAAAGCTTGTCCGGAGCATATCTCCTATACCTTATCAGTTACAGATTCCAAATTTGTAATTTGTAAGTATTGGACAGGTATGCTTAGACAAACAGTGTAGACCAAAATCAAACTACAGGGTCTACACTGTTTGCTACTACATTAGCATGAATCAGACATTATAAAGAGCTCTAAATACTATTTGTATATGGGTAGGCCATGCTGTTCAAATACTTGCAGTGTCAGAACTTTCAGATGAATTACAGCATTATAACAATATAAACCCATATAAGACAGCTTCTGTAGGAACTACTGGGTCTTCATTGCTTGCTTACAACACTCCCTAAATCAGATGCTATACATGCTTATGCAAAGAATGTAGATCCATATTAGGTAACTTCTGTTGCAGCTGTCTAAGAGCCAGTGTTACATGAAACTTTGACCATGTGTTTAGAATTGACTGAGGGTATGTTTTTAGCTCACCAGAGCACTTTTGTGCTCAGGGTGAGCTTTTGTGATCGCCTGATGTCCGTCGGCGTCCGTTGTCCGTCGTCGGGCGTCAACAATTTCAACCTTTAAAAATCTTCTCCTCTGAATCTACAGGGTTCTCAGCTTTCATCTTTGGTACATAGCATCATCTGTAGGTCCTCTACAAAAGTTATATAAATTATGCCCCTGGGTCAAAATTGGCCCTGCCCCAGGGGTTTTCAGTTTTCAATAGAAACATATAGTGAAAACTTTGAAATTCTTCTCCTCTCAAACTAGATGGTTCTCAGCTTTCATATTTGGCACATAGCTTCAACTTCAGGTATTCTACAAAAGTTATATAAATTATGCCCTTAGGGTCAAAATTGGCCCCACCCCAGGGATTGACAGTTTTTTTAGCTGACTGCATAAACAGCCCATGGGATCACTATATATGCATAGGAAAAACTTTGAAACTCTTCTTGTCAAAACTACATGTCCCAGAGCTTAGATATTTGTTGTATAGATTAACTTAGCATGCCTTTATGAGTTTTGTTAATATCATAGTTCTGAGGTTAAAATTGGCCCTACCCTGTGTATATATACTTTTTTCACATCTACAGCCTAAAGGTTCTACAGGTTAAAGTTTTCCTAATCCAGTGCTCTGATAGGACTCGCTGGCCAGAGTGTATTGGTAATCACCCTTAGCCTGATAAGTAGAGTAGAAATTGTGTTTAGACAAATTACACACACTCATTTTAGATTGAGAAAACTTTGTGGATAATACTCAAAATGCAGAAAGCTCTTAAAGCTTTTTTTCCATATCTATGCCCTGCATTAAGCTGCCAGCTATCAATATATATCCCATAACTGTATCTGCTGTGAAGTTCAGCTTAATACAAATTCAAGTGTTCTATTGCATCTTGGAGAGCAGTGTCTATTTTTAGCTGGCTATTTTAAGCATACATCTCCCTTTCACACTTTTTGATTACAACTGGATTGCCTCCCTTCTGGATAATGGCAGTTGCAAATTAGATCTGACCTGTAAATAGAACAATTAACCCTTTACTCCATAAATATGCATTTCTACACCTTTGCAAACAGAGTAGACCCAGATCAGATGGCTCATGTAGTAGCCATCTGATCAATCTGCTGTATTTGCTTATGATATAATATAGTGCAAATTGCATTAAATTATTTTTATTTTGTGTACAATATACATGCACTTATAATATGTTTACTTAAGCCTTTCCCTCATATAAATGACTTTTCATGCATTTGCAAACAGAACAGACCAAATCAGACGGCTCCTATAGCAGCTGTCTGATCAGGGTCTGATCTGTTTGTCAATGGAATTTGAAATATGTTTCTTTACTTTCTAAAATGGCTATACTGTCCCACTTTCCATAATTCATTACAACTATTTTGTCCATGAATATTCACTAGGTATTGAAATTTTGAATAAACATAGAACAGGGGAAGGGTTAAAAGTACATCAATCTTAAGATAAGATATGAATAATAATAAGAACTCATGAAGATGTAATGAAAATATCTGAAATTTTGAACATAAGTATAGATTAATTTATTCTTTCTGAATTAAAATTTGCCCCACCCCAAGGCCGGCTAGTTTACTCTAGAAACATATAGTGAAATATTTGAAAATCTTCTCTCCTGATTGTCTGGTGAGCGATGTCAGGGCCATTCTGGCCCTCTTGTTTCATTTTGGATGGATGAAACAGCTGTCAGATATAGTCCATTTCCAGTTTCTATGGCACTTTTTAAGGGTTATGTGATAAAAAGAATTCGTGCTCATTACGAATTATTTTCATGAAACTCGTTAACTATAATGAGCCACTGGCTAAAGCTTGTGTCATATTATTATAGTAAACTTAATTGTTTCATAAAAACAATTTGTAATGAACACTCATGTAAGATCCACTATCTATAGTATGGAAAGGGGCACACAGCATCTAAATTACTGCATAGCATATGACCAACGTACACAGAAATGATGCTCAGGAGGTGCTTGACGTCATAGTGCAAAGACAGTGACGGGTGGTACTAAACAGAGATATTGAACCTCAGGAGACCCTAAGTATTCAACCAAATAAGTTTCTACTTACCGATGTTCGACTGCAAGGCCTGATTTTCACAGATAGATCTTCTTGCTTGTTGTAGCACTGCTGAATCAATATGGCGCCTGGAATCTTCTGAGTTCCCGCCGAAATCACCAGACTCCTCCGCAAGAGCGACTTCCGGTTGACGGGTTCTCGAGATATTAAGTAAGGTACGGCGCGTCTGAGGACGAATGCATTCAGCCACTACACTCCTCCCCACTTTATTTAAGCAGCCCCGTACCTCCTTGGTCCATGTCCAGCTTGATCTGTGCAGGGTCTGCTAGATTTCAGACCCTGGGTGCTAAACTGGGACAGTCGTTTAACTGACTCCAGCCTATCCTACAGCCAAGACGCACCAACTTGGCCGACTACACCGCCCTGTCTCTTCCGCACTGGGCGGCTGCCTGTTCGGCGTCTTTCACCCACTTGTTCGTTGCTTCTTCCACGACCCTCAACATGACTAGTTTCTCCTAGCCCTGGTCTTGCACTCTCCGCATTTAAACCTTACTATATCGAGGGCATCTGTTGGTGTGACATTCACACAGGCACCGTGGTACCATTCTGAGCAAAAGTCACATTGGATCATAAACCTGCCTTGCCACTGTTTACGACAAAAGCAGTAGACCCTGTCATCACCTCGCACTGTATGCTCAGATCCAGGATTACTCTTCCAGTGTTTGACCCACTGTGGGAGTTCCCGGTCTTTGCATGGCTTAATGCGGTCATGGTTAACCACAAAAACTGCGTTTCTAAGCTTAACCCTGAAAAGAAAAGACGACAACTTGGAGACGATTACTCCTGGCCCCTTCCAAGGTGGGCATAGTTTCTTACACTTACCTTTCAGGACAGCTGTATCCAGAAGGTATACTGCATCGCCTACCTCGTAGTTTCTTTCCAACAATCTCAGATCATAATCTCGTTTCATACGTCGAGTGGTCGTTTGTAACCTCTGACGTGCAGTCTCATGCGCCTTCTGCATTTCTGTAGCTAACTTACCAGCATACGCTTCTTGACTAGTAAACTTACCTGTCGCTTGAGGAAACATCAAGTGAGCTGGTGTATTGACCTCTCGACCGAGCATCAGCCTGTTAGCGGAATACCCGGTCATCCGGTTTACTGATGCACGCAGTGCACCTGCTATCTGCTGTAGATGGAGATCCCATTCATTCTGAGACTTACCTATGAAGCAGCGGACAGCATCCATGAGCGTCCTGTTGTACCGCTCAACCTGGCCATTACTGGAAGGCCTGTACGGCGTTGTTCGGGCCTTATGGATTTCCAAGACCTTACATACCTCCGTGAAGAGATTAGAGTCAAAGTTACGACCCTGATCTGAATACAGCTGGAACGGCATGCCAAATCTTGAAAAGAACTGGTTAACGGCTGCTCTGGCAGTTTCTTCTGAAGTCTGTGATGGAAGAGGGATACATTCTACCCATTTGGTAAACTGGTCAACCATCATCAGAACATGCTCGTTGCCTCTCTGCGTCTTGGGAAGAGGTCCCAAGAAGTCGATGTGGACACGCTCCATCGGTGCACCCGCATGATGTTCAGTTAAGGCGCACCGACCATGCTTGTCAGACTTTTTACTCTGATTACACATTTCGCAACCAGAAACATACTTCAGAACATCCTGTTTCATCCCATACCAGTGATACTTCTCTTTAAGACGCTCTCTGGTACGAGATGCACCCTGATGTCCTGCAGACGGAAGGTTGTGGTTTAAACCCAATGCCGTCTCCTGCATACCTTTAGGTAGCACTAACTTCTTATCGTCTGTGTCTGGATCATTACGATACAGAACACCATCAATTAGAAGAAAGAGCTCGCGATTCAGCCAATAGTTCTTAGCAGCTGGACTTGCCCTAAACAACTTTGAGGGATCTGGATCCTCAACATCCTCTACCCAATCAATGATCACCTTAAGATCATCATCTTCTGACTGAGCTCGTTTAAGCTCCTCTAGCGAGACACCCCAACTGGACAGAGATCCTGCTTTGTAGGAACTCTGGCCATTGATAATTGGCTCACTATCTGATTTCTCTGGTTTTGAGGCTTCTTTTGCCTCCTCTCTTTTCTGTCTACGGGTGGCAACAATGTTTATGCTGACCACCTCCGCATCACCAACAGATGTTGTCAACTCCCAAGGGATCTGCAACAGAGCCTCTTCCAGGATCTGAGCATCCTCGTCGCACTGACTCGAGTGTGACCAGTGGAGTTGTTCACTCGCATTGGCACCTCCAGCTTCCCTTGGACCGAAGATAACTTCTTCACTACAATTGGTTGGTTCAACCATAGCGGCATGATCCGTCTTGCCATTGTCGCAGCAATGACCTAAAGAGAATTCACCCGGGCCCCCGTGGATGGAATTCCCGGCCCCCTGACTGTCCAATACACTGGCCGCAGCCACTCGGGCTTCAGACAGAGCATTGTTGGCCAATGGCACAACATCATCCACATCCTCTGTGAAAGCGACCCAGTTCTTATGAGCCCTAGCACAGTATTTACAGCCCCCACAAGGTAACTCCCCGAGCCGCGCACATGCACCATATGCTCCACACTCCCCAGAACTTGCCGGCTTTCTGGACAGTGCATCTGCATTGCTGTGCTCACGACCCGCCCGGTGCTTCAGCACCATGTTGTACTGAGACAGCTCCTCAAGCCATCTCGCCAACTGACCCTGTGGCTCCTTGAATCTCATAAGCCATCTTAAACTTGAATGGTCGGTTCTAACCACAAACGGTTTCCCTAACAAGTAGTGTCTGAACTGCCTAGTGAAGCGAACCACTGCAAGTAGCTCCTTCCTAGTAGTACAGTACCTGCGCTGTTCCTTCGTCAGCGCATAACTACCATAAGCAATCACCCTCTCGGTACCATCTTGTACCTGCAGTAACTCTGCTCCTACAGCAAAATCACTCGCATCTGTATCTAAAATAAACTCATCCTTCAGGTTTGGCAATGCCAAAACTGGAGGTGACGAAAGGGCTTGCTTCAATGTTTCGAATGCACTAGACTGTTTTTCTGTCCATTCGAACTTTTTCTGACCCGTCACTGCATAAAGAGCTTCTGACAATTTAGAGAAGTCCTTGACAAAGGCCCTGTGATAATTGGCCAATCCCATGAAACTCTCCACCTCTTTTGCCTTGGTTGGCACAGGCCAGTCTCTGACCACTTGAATATCATGTTCTGACATTTCAAGGCTATCCCCGGTAATATTTCTACCAAGGAACTCTACTTCCTTCTGAAAGAAGATACACTTCTTGGGTTTTAGTTTCAACCCATACTGTCTAAACCTTGCTAGAGCATCCCGCAGGTTCTGCAAGTGCTCTGTACAGCTCGAACCTAGTACCAAAATATCATCCAGGAATGCCAAGATTATTTTCCATGACATGCCCCTGAAAACTAAGTTCATTATTCTAGCATATGTTGCTGGTGCTCCACACAGGCCAAATCCCATACGTACATGCTCAAACAAACCGTACTTTGTTATAAAGGCCGTTTTTTTTCGGTCTTCTTCTCGTATAGGGACTTGCCAATAGGCCGAATTAGCATCTAGTTTAGAAAACCAGACACTGCCTGCTAGGGTGTCGAGACAATCATCCACCAATGGTAAAGGAAATACATCCTTAGTGGTAACAGAGTTTAAGGCGCGATAATCTATGCACCACCTAACTGTTCCATCCCGTTTACGGATGAGAACAGGTGCTGATGCCCAGTCTGATGTAGACTCTTGAATCACACCTGCTTTCAGCATCTTCTCCAAGTGAACTTCCTCTTCCCCCGCAAAGCAAGCAGGAGTTCGTCTCATGCGTTGCTTTATGGGCCTTGCATCTCCGGTATCAATTGTATGTTCAATTGTACTGAAACCTCCCAGGTCGAATTCGTTTTTGGCGAAAACGTCCTGGTTTTCTACTAGGAGTTGTGCGAGTTGTTCACTCTGTTCTTTATCTAAGTGTTTGCATGATTCAACAAACACTGATTGGAGATGTTCTGGAACTTGATCACACTGAGGATCGGTTAACCTCGGTGTGTGGTTGCTGGTCTCTTCGACATGCCTAACATGTATAGATTTCCCAGAATCTGCCGGTTCGGCAGAACCTGGGGCCTCATCCTGCAAATATTCATGTACGGGATAAGCCCTACCTATTTCTACACCCTTGGCTACAAGCTTATATCTGTCACTTGGGTTGACGACACACATTACAGGCATTTCATCTCCTTCCCTAACCACTCTAGGAATCAGAAGCTTGCCCCTATACTTATCAATAGGTTCTACTACATAATCAGCAAGGGTTCTGTCCATCTTACACTGTATTTGTGCTACAGAGTTGGGGGGAATCACTCTTCTCTTAGCCACGGTGACCCGTGCCACCTGTGGGTCGCTGATGCTTGCATCACCATCTAATGTAATGCTCATGCCATCAAAGTACAGGATACCTTTAGCCAAGTCCAATATGGCCTTGCCTACACCATGTAGTACATCAAAACCTAACAACATATCCTGTTCTATGGGGCTACATACACATTTTCTGTGTACCATTTCGAACCAATCCTAAGTTTAATAGGACCAGCTACGAAACCAGACATTCCCATATCTCTACCTGCAGCAAAAAGCTTCACAGTTCTAAGCTTACTGGGCCTATTTCTGAGCGAGTTGTACACGCGATCAGAAATAATTGTTACCTGTGCTGCAGTGTCAACAACAGCTTTGACCGATTTATCCCCTACTTGCACACCAATGGCATACTGGGAGATCGATCTCATCTGACACACAAGTACCTCCTCTGGTTCTGCCTTACCGCCCTTAACATGTTCTGAAAGGGAAGCAGCTTGCTGTTGTGGTACCTGTTGTTTTTCAGTAGACAATTGTTCATTGTCAACCGAAACTTCACCTTTTTGGCCTATGAATTTCTGAGTCCAGGGCCGGCCGCCTTCCCTGACCCTTGACCTTTTACCTGTGGGTTGCCATACCTTAGTTTAGGACACTATCTCTTAAAATGCCCTACTTCGCCACAGAAGTAACACGCCTTCGATGATGGTCTAAACCGTGGTTTAGGTTGATGACCACCACTGTCTACCTTCTCTCTAATTGTTTTCTGGAGACGATGCTCCAGATCCTGCAGAGCTTGCATAAAGTCAGGAGTAGAAGCCTGTTCGGCCGCTTCCGACTTTACCTGGTTCACCGCTTGATAAGGGTCGTCGAAGCCTGGTTTACGGCTCGCCCCCTTTGACTTACCAAACATTGCAGAATGCACCTGCTGGTACTTTCGTACCAGCTGAATTGCAGACTGCACACTCTTTGGGCTCTGCATACATACATGATGGCCAGCCTCCCTATCCAGCATTCCTTGACAGAAGCGGTTTACTGCCTGTTCGGCCGTAAACTTCTCTGGTAACCCCTTATATGCCCTACCCGACAGGGTTAGGACACGGTCTGACCAGTCCTCTAAAGACTCACCTGTGTTTTGGATGGCCTGTTGAAATCGTGCCTGCGCTGTCGCTGGCACCTCCTGCTCACCAAACCGATCCTCCAGTTTCTGCAGCAAACTACTGTAAGTTAGCTGTTCGCTACCATCAGTAATTACTGCATAATAATCTAGAGCCTTACCTTTCAGACTCCAACACAGGCAGTTGAGGCAGTCCTCTTCTGTCCATCCGCATGTCGTTGCATAACGGATGAACTGCAACTTGAAAGCCTTCCAGTTGCCCTTTCCATCATAGGTTAGCTGCTTTGGGATAGTAGCAAGCAGTTCTTTTGCCTGCAACTTCCTACTAACGTTTGCTGGTGCTGGTGCTGGTAGACCAAACGGACTCCTATAACTGCTGGTAGGTGCTGGCAGTTGAGACACCATACCAGTAGTTCTTACTGGCGACTCCACCCTTACATGCTTGGGCGAGGATCTAACAAACGAACTAGGTTGTGGGTTAAACCTACTTACCGGTGTGGAAGTGAACACTGGTTGTGGTATGTGTACCGCCGGTGTGTCCGGAAGCACCTCAGCTACAGTGTCCACAAACTCCTCGTCCGACGTCTCAGAAGTAGTAACTGGCTTACTTACCTTTGGGTTGCTTGGTTTTGCAACCACGTGCTGTGGTACGTCAGGGAGCAGATCAAACATGGAATTGAGGTCTGCCCTCTGTTGACGAAGACGCCTACTTTTAAACTTACCCTGAGACCTTGGCTCTCGTTTAACAGCCACAGGTTGAGGCATGGAGGGTAGCCATTTTTTGGCTGATGTATACAGGTTGCTAAACCAACCTGCCACCGCATTCACTGCATCAGCTGTCCGATTAGCAGCTGGTATTTCTTCTTCCTCTTCCGACGACGAATCTGTTTCCGATTCGACCTGGCAGTTGTCGTTAGGTGAAAAATCGACTAACTGTAATTCTTCCTCAGAAAATACACGCCGTGATATCGTGCTTAAGATATCAGGCGTAATATTTCCTGAGCTGCGCCTCACTGCTACAATGGCATTAGCCAGTTTACGGCCAATGCCAGGAATGACTGCCAGCTCTCCCGCTGAAGCAAAGTTTATTGCGACAGCGTTCATTGCTGCGTCAGGTACCTGTGCGATGTCTGCTTCAGCCATTTTTTTTTAAAAAATAATCAAAAGCAGAATATACCAAAGTTACATTCAATACACAACTAAGGCAACACTCGTGGCAGTTATCGATAATAAGTAATACTATCAATAACAAAATTGATTGATGCTAAAAGAAATATCGATTAAATTTCTCGCAGCGTAATCAATGTAAAAACCGTTGGCACTTACAGTCGACGGCAAGTATTTCAAGCCCAAATACTGCAAAACCAACGTGCAAAATACCGTATCTGTTCGATAGGTAGTATTTGTACAAAGGTCCTTCGTTTATGGACTACTTATTCAACACTGAACAGGTTCGAGTGCAATGGCAATTTTGGCCAAAAACAATTTCAAACCCGATGTAGCGTTCAGTCAATAAATCCGGAATGAATTCGATCCGGAACCGCTGCCACCAATATTGAACCTCAGGAGACCCTAAGTATTCAACCAAATAAGTTTCTACTTACCGATGTTCGACTGCAAGGCCTGATTTTCACAGATAGATCTTCTTGCTTGTTGTAGCACTGCTGAATCAATATGGCGCCTGGAATCTTCTGAGTTCCCGCCGAAATCACCAGACTCCTCCGCAAGAGCGACTTCCGGTTGACGGGTTCTCGAGATATTAAGTAAGGTACGACGCGTCTGAGGACGAATGCATTCAGCCACTACAGAGACAACAAGTGTCAACTAGAGACAACTAGAGACAACTAACTTAATCAAAGCACTGAAAGTGCTGCTAGCAAGGGGCTTTTAACAAAGACGGTTATGTATTGGTGTTACAAAGTGCTGTTTTCTTCGGAAGCATTTTTGTTGAGGGTTTGGTGCAAAAGTGATATAACTTCCCCACTAAAGTGAAGATGTAACAATAGTTTTGCACCAAATCCGTTACGATGCGATATATATATAAAGGTTTGTTCAATTGGTTACACCATATAGATAGATTGTTGAATTAGTAAGAGTTATTTGAAGAATAACTTGGTAAGGCATGCTTATCCTGAACTCTGAGTAGAGGAATAAAATAACTACAAACTGCATTTTGTGTAAAAGATTTATTGGAAAAGTTCAGCAATGAATTGGGAAACACCATGATAAAAGTATTCATGCATAAAGCCCTTAGCAGCATTTGAACATGTGTATAGTGACCAGCACTGTTTGCGTTTTGACCCTTTCAACTCTAAGTAGCTATTGTGGGTTTTTATGTTGTCTTGTAGGTCTTTTTTGTCACCAAACATGAACCAGTGTACAACTGTACATGGAATTTGGGGGTTTTGCAGATACTGTTTTAAATTAGCAAACACTGCAGACTCTGATTAGAGGGTTCCTATAGGAGCCTTCTGATCTGGTTTTACACGGTTTGAAAAAGTAATGAGTATATAAAAACAGGCACATAGTGCTGAAAGAGTACATGGCAGACAAATTCAGAAATGCTAAGTTCTTGTTGACTCGTGCGTTATTCAGCATACTACATGTATGGAAACACGAACCATTCCCACATGAATATTAGTTAAAGAAATGTTTCTGTATTTATATTCTAGGACTAAGTTTACCCATACACAGTACATGTAACTCATTCCCTCATAGTGCCACCTCTTAATGCATTTGCTCTATTTATCACAATGGTTTCAAAACTAAACAATTTTAAAATTGTTCTTGCTCCTTGTCAGTAGATTTATGGTATCCAACAGGTTGGGTTCAAAATAGCCTATGTGGGAATGGGTTAACATGGAATAGTAACAGAAAACCCTGAGCAGATGGCTTCTACTTAGTTGCAAATGTGTCAAAAGTTGTCCCTATAAGAAAATGTGTTGATTCATAAATATTGATTTATGACATTATGAATAACAATTTGATAAAACCTTCACTGCATGAATACTCGTGTACAAAGTAGCGACATCATGAATAACTGCTTTTTACGTTAGCATATTAACACATGAATTTTGGTCTTGGTAGAAACAGTAGATTTAAACTTTTGTTATTTCATATGCAAGCAGAGCATACCCTGATTGCTGCAGGAGCCATCTGATCTCAGTCTACAAAGGCGTAGACATGCTTCTTTATAGAGTAAATGATATATTTATATAATGGAATGGTCTGTGAGCACAGGAACATTTTTGCAGGTACTACAAAATTAATTAAAGCTTATTCCAGAAGAAAATAATATAGGTCCTGGCCAGAAAGTTTCTACAGGAACTGTATGATCTGGGTCTACTATATATAACCCTTTCTTCATAAAAACGTATTTTCATGAATTACGCAGAATAGACCCAGATCAGACGGTTCCTATAGGAGCTGTCTGATCAGTGTCTGCTCTGTTTGATTTTGACATGATATACATCTGATTCTACAGTTTTTCTCAAAGCAAACAATTCCCTTGAAAGGTTTACATGGTTAAAAGTGTGCTAATAAATATTCATGTTGTCATTTTAGCATACAAAGTACAGAAAAAGATCTATTAAATTCCATTAGCAAACAGAGCAGATTCAGATCAGATGGCTCCTTAAGGAGCCATCTGATCTAGGTCTACTCTGTAATTGAGTGAAAATGTGTTTATAAGAAGGAATTGGCAATATATTATTCCATAAGCAAATAAAAAAGACCCCGAACAAAAAGCTTCTACAGGATCTGTCTGATCTGAGTCTACTCTGTTTACCCCTTTCCCTCATATCAGTGCATTTTCACACATTATGCAAATGGAGTTAACCGAGATCAGATGGCTCCTATAGAAGACGTCTGACTGATATAGATCTAATTACATGATTAAAAATATTCATAATGTCATTAATTTTTATATGAATACCGTAAAAGGCATATACTTTTTGTATCCAGTAATTGGCGAAAGTAAACATTATCCATGATTTATATTGTAATTTCTTTTCCATATAACAAGTGACACACAGTTTTGATTGAGATGAGAGTCTGTGATATTCAGTATCTTCATTCGGAATCAATGATGTTACAGATTTATGTTGAGTCAATTAGCAAAAGAATGATAAATGTATCTGTTGGGGACAAATTCTGTATACTGGTCAATGCTGTCCAGGAAGGTGTCCCTTATCCTCTAAACACAGTAGCTTGAAATGATTCCCTGTTGTCTGCTCCCACATTGCAGAGCCGGAATGCCTCATGGCTCTGTTATAGTATTCTGCTCCCATGCATGTCTGTGATATGCCTGGACCAATGCCCAAAGTTGTGGGTCAGGGCAAAGTCTATCCATTTGCTGAAATAGAAAAAGGACATGCAGTGATTATGTCCCTAAAATCAGCTACTGACTTTAACCCTTCCTCTACTCAATATCCATGTAAAACTATTGATATCATAAATATATCATAAATAGCTATTAGCTGATATTTAATAATGGCATATGCAAATTAGTTTTTCGGGTATTGGTAGAAACTATAGTCAAATCTATTATAATTTCATAAGCAAACATCAGACTATGACCAGATGACATATCTGACTGGTCTACTCTGTTGGCAAATGTGTGAAAAAGCACTTATAGGAAGGAAGTTAACACTATTGGCAAACTTTCCAGGACAACAGTTTGGATACAGATAAAGATACAGCATAAAGTAACTAAACAACATATTTGGATCAAAACTGTTAATTGCTCAAACCTGGTTGATTGGAAAGTAACTGTATAAAATGACTTTTTTTATCATTCTTTGAACATTCTTCTCAGTTGCCGTTTCAAATATCAGTACTCATTGCATAAAATAATTGATGAAAAGGAAGTTATTATCTGTTGACAACACACTAAGTCTACAGTAAAAACCCTATCTGCGCCATATCTGCATTTTTTTTGTCACCAAATTACATAGTTTAGGTTTGTTGATGCATTACTGCAATTACATGTGTATAAAATAGACAACTACAATATGTTTACAGACAACTGCAATTTCATATTATTTGACAGAGACTCAACACTGTTGCATATTTTGTACACACACAAAACAAGCTTGTTCGGAGGAACACGTGTACCACCTGCTCGCAGCTGACTTATTGTTAATATGAAAAAGGGGAATAACTTAACAAATATTGATGCTAGAGTTGTGGCCCTTGGACATGACACTTCCTCTTATCATGCTTGTTCCATGCGTGAAATTGGAAAGCTCTATAATGATTAGTTTAGAAATGACAGCCAAAAAAAGAAAATGTTACGGACAGACGGACAGACAGACAAACGAACGGACAGACAGACGACAGAAAAAGCGATCCCTAAGTGACACACTGCCTCTCGGCAGGTGACACAAAAAGAAAAACGTGTAATTATTGGATCTATTAGTTCTGATGAAGCTTTTGCACAGTCTGATGTAGACCCAGTTTTAATCCTTTCCCCGTTGCATATACATGTATTCATGTAAGAAATAATGACATCATGAATATTAATTCTTTATAATGGCATATGAACACATGGAATTTAAGCTCAGGCAGAAGCTTTAGAATCAGATCTATATTACACCATAAGCAAACAAAGCAGACCCTGATCAAACGGCTTCTAGGAGCTGGCTGATCTGGGTCTACTCTGATTGCAGATGCGAGAAAACGCGTTTATATATGAGGGAAGGGATAAAAGTATAAAAAATAAATTAAGTATTTATTCTTAATCTTATATAATTGCTTATCTGTAATCTATTTATGAGCATACTATTCTTATCTTAGCTTGTTAAAAGTCATTATTTCAACATTTGGCTTGTGGACTTGAAACATATCGACTGAGTAACATTAGTCATTACTGTGTAGTGTGTACCCCACTGGTGTCTCAAAACAAAAAAAGTCGTACCTTTTGTCGAATTATGCGCGATTTACAGTTCTACTGTCCAAGTGAAATCATTAAAAGCAGAGTGAAACGGTAATTAAAATTTAAACGATTCTTACCTGGTTTATCGATCAGCCATATTTGAAAACGCAGTCCGAGATCACGCGATACGTTGCAAAATTTCCCGTGACATCACAGTCTCTAAATTTCGGTATCCCTAAATAGCATCGAGAAGTGACGGGAAGCGACGAGAAGCCTCCAGAAGAAGAAAAATGTATTTTATTGTCAAAATAAATGAAAAAAATAATAATTCAATTTGTTTATGTGTCTTGTTTTGATTGAAAAATTTAAAATTAATCATTTCCATGCATTTATTGACCTGTTTTTCCAAAATTTCGACAGCGTCGAGAAAATTGGTTGCCTGTCATTAAGCGTCGAGAACAAACAAATACATTTATTACCAAAAATAAATGAACAAGCAATAATTTCATGTGCTTATTATCTTAATTTGATTGAATAAGTGCAAGATTATTCATTTCTATACATGTATTGCCCAACTCTATAGGTATAGAATTACTATCAATCATGTACGCGTGCAAATGTCAAGTACATGATCTGATTCTGGCATATGACTAAGGGAAACCCCCGTCGATGACTTCATAATATATTCAAAGTTAAATATCTTTGTAAAATAACTTCAGAATAAAACATACCTGCATGCGTATCACACATATTCCAATTCAAACACTTGAATTATTATCCGATATGCACATATTAGTAATACATGTATATGGCACAATTACATACCCACCGAATTTAGTTTAGCTTCTGTCCAAATTAAGCCTCCACTTTTACTAAACTAGCTATTTGAAAATTTATCATTTTGTACTCGTATGACATTAGCTGGTAAACTAATAAATTATTTCTTTTTTTCTGTGCAAATACAATAATTGCTCAATATAAAATCGTTTTTACTCAAGGAAAAACTGTTTGTTCACGGCTTTAGGTTTTGGAACCAACTGCCCGGACCTATGGTTGATGCAGGCAGCCTGCATGGCTTTAAGACTCAGCTGCTGTCTAGCTCTTCCTCCTACTGAGTACAGACGATGTTTTTAAATGTTTTTATCTGGAACCTGTAAATAGTATGTTCATCCTTTTAATGCTGCGCAAAGTGCGATACTACTTTAGTGGTTCTGCACTCGTACGGAAGAAGAAGAAGAATGTGTATTAGCTTGTAAACTTGTTGTTCGCACTTTGAGTAATTAATTGTTTGCTAATTATGCTAAGCGCACACGCCTGGCTTACATGGCAGAGATTTTCACTAATACAATCAGCGCTATAGTTATATATTGATAACAGTGTTCGTGGGACTAGTTAAAGGAATTAGTGATCAAGTTTATCCTTTGTATGGTCTGGCGTGGGTTCGAAATTCACCTATTAACCCCCCCCCCCCCCCCCCAAAAAAAAAATAAAATAAAAAATAATAAGTATTTTTTTCTCGTATTTGTATAATTCTAATGGCGATATTTCCGTTATTCCATCCACATATTTACAGAAAATTGAAATACTAGGCAGTGGTGCTTGGTCGTCTTCGTTTTATATATTTATAGTGCATGTACTATTTGATATGCACAATACATGATAGATCAACCTATTTAAAATTTAAACCTACTTTCGTCAATTTAACACGTCGAAAACTTATGTTTGAAACTTTTAAAGATCAGTTTCTTTCACATGGATAGACACTCTATCTAAAACACCAAAGGGTCCTTTTTTATCTCACGTCTTCCAGGGAATTTAATGAAGTTTGCATCTCAAATAATCGTATGGCCAATTCCTATGGATTTGTAGTACCCTATCTATAAGTGCATTGAGTAGTTTTCTCAACCCGTGAACTAGTTTTTGTTAATAGTCTCTATGAAAATGGTGCGTTAATATGGAGAAGACCTTTTCTATTGCGCAGTATAATCATAAATTTCAAAATAATCATTATTCTGAATTTTTATCGGAACGAATTTAGTCCCGCAAAAAATCCCGCAACATGAATTTTCTTGCCCGGGATGCTACTTTAATACTGACCCAATAGGAATTAGGTCAAAATCGTCGCAGCCGACTCGATAGATTAAGGAAGTAAAAATTACCCGCATGGTGATTTGTTTCTGAAGTTTTATTATTTCAAGATGAATAAATGTTTTAAAATATTACTATACAACTAAAAAGGACTTAGACTGCACAACTGCCGTACACATAATATAATTTAAACTATAAGGAACACGAATCGCCAGGAATAGAGCATATGGGCTATTTTTAGACTCGATTTTTGTGAATGAATCTACTGAAAGTGAAGGTCTTTCAGAACTATCACGCAGTGATCATTAGATCAACCCGTGAACAAAAAAGCAGATTCTTCCGCAAAATTGTCCTCCCTGCAAGTCTCAGAAAAACTTTTCATACAATAATCATATACTGCCACACACTATACTTTCGAAGAAACATCCACTGTGAACAAGGTCAGTTGAGTTCATATTCAGTGCGAACATAGACGATCTATTTCGTCGATGTTAATCGGTTTTCCCCTTCACTCCTCAGCATTTCCAACTTTGCCCTAACAATATCAAGGGGCAGCATCTGCCCCTTGCTAAAAAGGCGTTTTAGGGTATTATTTATATATTCACAGCCAGATAAAGTAGTATTATACCGTAAAAGATTGAAAATTATCAGTTTGGATCCAAAATAATGTCTTAGATTGCATTTTGAACCCCTGTTGCACCCCAATTACACCAACTATATTCCGCCGAGTATAGCCGACTCAGAGTCAACTGGAGTCAACAAGTGATATACCTCTTATTAACTGTGTTAATGTGGAGAATTATATAATAATGATAAAAGAAGTTATTATATTTATTATTTCTGTTGTTTTCATTTTGATCAGAACATGTAAAGTGAGATAGTTAATTAATTTTGATCGCTGTACACACGATAGCTGATTATGTGTTGACGTGTGATTTACAAAGTCGTGATAATCGCACATAAGCTACTACTGTTTGAGCACCGGTCCATTTGAGCACTATGTAGACCCAGATCAGTCATTTCACTGTCTATATGGGTTTTGATCAAGATATGTGGGGTTTGATCTGGCAAAGGAAAACACTTTTTAGACGAGTGCAGTGAATACAATGAAGACCCTGATCAGCCACCGAGTTGACAGTGTAGACCCAGAAATTCATATTTTGATTACGTTTTTATTGAACGCATCAGTCACACTAACGTACTCGTACATGTGCACAAGTTAGTGCGCCAAGGAATCGGGACGAGGACCCGGCGTTTTTTGATCAATTTCGATCAATTGTTACAAGATTGTTCACTATTTACAGCTATTTACAAACATCCCGCATATATTAAAGTAATCTGTTAATCTGGCTAAATAATTTAAATGTTTGTTTAAAATACATTTAAAATCAGAGACAAAAAAAGAGACAAATTTGGTAATAGTGGATGGAAAGTCGGCAGTTTAAACGCCTAATTACTTTCTCCAAACTTTATTCGATGGAGAATATATAACTATCATAATGTGAATAACATTTTAATCCTTTCCCTCATATAAACGTGTTTTCACGCTTCTGCAAGCAGAGAAGCCCCAGATCAGATGGCTCCTCTAGGAGCCATCTGATCGGGGTCTGCTCTGTTTGCTTATGGAATTTTGAAAGAGCGATATGTTTCATTACTGTCTAAAATGGCTATAATGTTCCATATTCAGTAGGTATTGAAATTTGGAATAAACACTGAACAGGGAAAGGGTTAAACGTTGAGATTGGCTCAGACCGTTTCAGAGCCATGCATGGCCTAAATCAGAGACAGATAACGTTCTTTGTCAGCCATGTTTTTAAAACGGATAGCCAAATGTAATAGTTTACGGTACATATCGTTAGTCTAAGTTATAGCTGACCATTTGAATTAACCATGGCAAAAAACGGATGACCGAATAATATAGTAATTGTTGAATTAATAGTTAGCACCTGCCCTATTTCGGTACTGTTAGTTGTAAAATATTAACATAACATGGTAGTGGCAAGAAAACGAAATTACTATGAGTAGTATAAAAAGAGTCCTATTTGATGCGGGTTGAAGGTTCGAGGTTTTGGAAATTTTGAAATTTGAAAGCCTCGCGAGCCTTTTTGGCCGTTGCTCGGGGTTAAGTTGTGTCCGAGTCTCATGAGAGACTCGATCTGAAGCCTGGCTGGAAAGTTCAAATTTTCGTGTATCATGTAGAGCCCCTCGAGTGTGGAATACATGCCGTTCAATATTCGGCATTAATCTTTTTGCCAGATATGGAACGTCACAGTCTGCGATGATCTCACTTTAAGCTCAGATATTTGGAGCTTAAAATACCATCAGATCCAGACAATCTGTTAATAACCACAGAAACTTCAAGCTGGGCCAAATGTTCCGTAGGTTCTCAACAGAATTGTCTTTGAGGTGCTTTGCACATAGGACCCTAGTTGCTTTCACATATACCCCGTCATTCCAAACAAAATCAGTGAATTTTACTGAGATTTCTTGGGACCTATCAGCACTGTGAGATAAAGACTTGCCAGGGGTAGAAGTGCTTTTTTTTAAAGTCTCAGAAGCCTCAATGTCGTCAATAATGATTGGATCACTAACTAAATTTTCAGGGATTAGTGGCTTTCCAAAAGGATCTTATTCCATTAACACCAGACTCTGGACCGAGAATTTCGGAATTTGAACGTGGTGTTCAGAATTCTAATGTTAAAGTCGGCTGGGTCGTTAACGACAGGATAAACAGTTTATCGGCCTGCCTGTTACGCATGATCCAAGCACAGGAATACGCAGACATCTGCGCACAGTTTCGTGGCTTCTGCGAATGAGGGACTTAGAGGAATTTGATAGATCTGTTTCTTTACTTTCTAAAATGGCTACAAATGTTCCACCTTCCATATTTCATTATAACTATTTGGTTCATGAATATTAAGTAGGTATATAAAGTTGGAAATATAGAACGGGAAAGGGTAAAAAGACATG